>OZ023205.1:64914426-65056926 GCA_963995525.1 Escarpia spicata | reverse complement strand
GCCCACGCACACGCCCGCTCACGCACATATAACAACAATTTAAGTTTTTTTTACTTCTGATATGAGCTCTTCGTGCATCATCTCTCTCCATATATCCGTCATGGATTTGAACAAGCACCAAACTTCAGCGCCAGTCTTGGTGCAGGGGCAACTTTCACTGCTTAGTGTCGCAATCAGTAGTCGTCCGCCTATCAGAGAAACCATGTTGGTAGCTTTGTACATTTAATAATAATAATAATAATAAGATAATTATATTTCGCCTAAATCCTTGAAAACCAAGCTCAGAGGCGCATACAATAAAAGGATTGGTCAATCTCAAAATCCATAAGCAGTATTCCAGTTGTCAACAGATGGGTCAAGGCGCTAGGGAGCTACTGTGGATTTGGGAAACATCACCATTAGCAATCAATTAAAAAGTCACCAGTAGTTACATTCCAGTGCAGGATTTGCAGAGTACCTTATAAGGTTGTATAAGGGTGATTTTGTTGATATCCATTAACATATACAGGGCTTTGTTTGGAAAAACATTTTCCCGTGGAATGCCGGGTAACTCAGCAGGTAAACATAAATAACATTCTTTTTATTGTTATATCTAGTAACTTCCAAACGTGTGTAGAGCGTTATGTTAAACTGCATAGAGCAGTAGGATTTCGATTTTTATTGATCGAATAAAACATGTTTAACAAGATTTAACAAGATTGTCACCCAGAGATTTAACTCTAGGTGGCAGGTGGACAAGGAAGCCCTTTGACTTATCGAAAGTCCAACCCTTTTATCTATGTGTATCTCGCCCTTCTGAGGTATGTGTCGATTTTATTTTTAAACATATTCATTCTACTAGCACCCACATAATCAGCAGATAATCTGTTTCATTAATTTACAGTCCTTTGAGAAAATGAGAACTTTCTTATATATAATCTACACTGCTCATTTGCTAATGTAACTTCATGTCCTCTAGTCCATCTATCTTTCTTAACTGAGATAAAAATATTTCTATCAATATTTTCATAACCATTTATTATTTTAAACACTTCTATCTGATCTCCTCTCAATCTCCTGGTCTCTAGTGTTGTTAAACCACATTCTTTTAGGCGAATTTCATAACTAAGATCCCTCTGTTTTGATATCATTTTAGTCACTCTCCTGTGTAACCTTCTTAGCATATCTATGTCCTTCTCGTGATATGGCCTCCACGCCTGTATACAATATTATAAATGAGGCCTCACTATTGTTGTGTACAGCGGTATTATTAGTTCTTTTTCAATATACGCTATATTTCGCCTAATTAATCAAAGGATTTCATTTCCCTTTGAAGCTGCAATACCGCACTGCTCTGAAACATTCATATCAGCACTAATGGCTAACCATCAGTCCTTTTTTATAGTAGTACTTAATACAGTATCCCCCCATTGTATATTCTACCTCTTCGGTCCCATGTCCTGTGTGGAGTCATTTACATTTCCCAAAATTGAACAGCATTTGCCATTTTTCAGACAATTTGATCAACCTGTCAAGATCATCTTGTAAATGCTGTCTATCTCCATCACTTTTAATCCTTCTAAACACGTTTGTATCATCCGCAAATTTCGACACCTTGCTTGTTATTTCATCATTCATATCGTTGATATATATATATATATATTAAGAATAATATAGGTCATAGTACTGATCCCTGTGGTACCCCACTCAATACCGATTTCCAGTTTGAAGCCTCACCATCAACTACAACACGTTGTCTTCTGTCAATCAGCCATTTTTCTATCCAGTTAATTATACCATATCCTATGCCATGGACCTTTAGTTTAAAGAGTAATCTTTGATGTGGTATTTTGTTGTAAGCGTTTTGAAAATCTAAGTAGACGATATCTACTGGTGATCCATCATCTACCCACTTTGTGACTTCTTCCAAAAACATAACATATTTGTTAAGCATTACCTCGCTTTTAGAAACTCTTGTTGAGATGGGTTTATCAAGTTTTGTTTAACAAGAAAATCCACCATGTGATCTTTAATTAGTCTTTCTAATAATTAGCAAATCACTGATGTTATATGCGTGTTATTTTCTGCGACGCATAGGCTTTCATCATTCGGGTGGCCTGGTGATGCCGTTGTAGTTTATCTGATAGACAATCTACACTTGTATCTAGTCCACATATCAGGTTCACAAAACCTTTCCAATTACGCTTCTTTTACAGCAAAACGTGCGGGTAAATAATTACACACGCAACCACTGGATCCGTAAAACATCTCCATCTCAACGCCCCATCAAAACTTTTTAAAGCACAACGGGGGCCAATTATACGTACACATTAAACAAATTATGCCCCCTAAGATACCATCCCAGAGACGCCACCAGGGGAAGTCGAAAAATATAAATTTGTGATCCATCCGAAAGGACCTGCGAGTAAACCTATTGCTTTTCAGCCCCATGTATGAATAACTGACAGCGATCTGCCGGACGGACAGACAGAAATTGGCACTCTGAGTTATACGATATAGAAGGAGACTAGAATATCACTGTGATTCGATATTAAAGGAACTCGTAATGATCATCATTTGCTGAAACATTGTAGCCTCGATCACACAGGCTCCGCAGTGAGGCAGCAACCTTTTTTGCTCATACAAGAGCCTGAGAACTTTAGCGATGGTTACCCTGAATCAGGGTAACCAATGATATCGTCACCATATAGGACAATTTTTTTCAGTTTATGCCAAATAATATTTAGTTCGAATATATTTACATTAGTTCCTTCCAATGTATATATATATATATATATATATACATATATATATATATATATATATATATATATATATATATCAAAATATAAGTCGCAGGTTCATACAGCAACACTTTCATTTATGCGTATACGAATATATTGGACAGCATCACACACATATGCAAACGTCATTATTAGTGCAAAAAACACCTTACCCAGGTTCCAGCCACTAGCGTAGTGAAATCGTTTAACTCCAGGATAATATAAAAACAGGGGGCGGCCGCAGCGCTCGTACAAGGACATTTTACTTACTTAATTTGGAGAGATTGCAAGCGTACATATAATGGAATCCCTTCCCGAACCCGATCGCGCCAAGTGATTCGAGATCGGATGTGTGGTGTTGAGGTATATACCTCATCATCTATTACGCACACATCTAGTACGTGGCCAGTTGCAAAGCAAACTTTGTGGAAGGCTTCTTGGTACATAAATGCTTCTATGTTTTTTGCTTTAGATTAAAATAGGGCACAATCTGAATTAATACATACCAGATACAAGTTCCTTGGCTCTGTTTAGCAAAAAGTTTTCCAAGTCTCGGGCGGATTGTACCATAAACATGCGCTGTTCGGGAGATCCTTCCGCGAAGTGCAGGCTGAACATTTCGGGTGACGTCACACTTGGGCTACAACGATACCACGACGTGCCCGTTATGAGGAGAGACTACTCTGCTAATGGATTATATAAACACGATATACTGTGAATGAAGATATGCTGAGTAGTATTACAGATATGCCATAACGTTTACATATCAGACCTGATGACCATCCTTCCTCCTGCTCTGGTTCATGTTATTAACCTTTTGCACTTTTGCCTAAACATTGTTCTGTTATATATGAATATTGTCGAACGGTATCTAGACATTTATGGTACATGACACTGCTATATCACATACAAACATCAATCTGGACATTTATTGTACATGACATTGCTATATCACATATAAACATATCAGTGTGATTGTGTGTGTGTATGTGCGTGTGCGTGGGTGCATGGGTGCGTGGGTGCGTGGGTGCGTGGGTGCGTGGGTGCGTGGGTGCGTGGGTGCGTGGGTGCGTGGGTGCGTGCGTGCGTGCGTGCGTGTGCGTGCGTGTGTGTGCGTGTGCGTGCGTGTGGGCGTGTGCGCGCGTGTGCGTGCGTGTGCGTGCGTGCGTGTGCGTGCCTGTGTGTGTGTGCGTGTGCGTGCGTGTGTGCGTGTGCGCGTGTGCGCGTGTGCGCGTGTGCGTGTGTGCAGTGTGTGTGTGCAGTGTACATGTGTATAAGCGGGCGCGCGTGCGTGCATGCGTGCATGCGTGCATGCGTATGTATATGCGTGCGCGTGTGATCAAATCAATAAGTTGTAGAACTGTCTTTGGGGTGTACAAAATCAATACCATAAGACATCTGAGGAATAACCTAAAGAAGCACCGCCTGCAGTTAGAACATACTAAAGTCTATACTTGGTTGCCTCTGGTGTTGCCAACAACTATTGCAACCAAATGTGTTAAAGTCCATTTGACAGTCATATGTGTTCAATAGCCAACATAGAAATGTTCTATCCTATGAACTTTTTTGTTGATTTGTACTCATATGGGGACACATCCAGCTTGATTGCCCAAACAGCAACTTTGGGCAACTCTGGTAATTTGTATAAATCCAAGATGGCCAATGGTCGATATCTTAAAAAATTAACTTTTGAACCTCGAGTCCTATAATGATGTTTAATACCTCTTTTAAGGGGTGTTGGGGTGCGTAGAATCCATTTCTTATGTTATGTTTTCAGTTCAAGGTTAAAATCAGACGCTGAAGGTCAGGTGAAGGTCAAATTTGATCTCTCGTAGACAATGAATGGAAACTGATATTTCCAAAACAACGCATATCAAAAACATCCCTAGTGCACAGCACATACACTAAATAATCAATTGACACAAATTACATAAATATCGTAAAGATAACGCCACCGTGCGTTGTCAAAGTTTGTGGCCGCATGCAGCCTCTCAATTAAACGGGCGCCAGGTCTAGTGGATTAACTGAACTGAACGCGTCAAAAAATCGCGGGCGAATGGATAAATGATGTCACAAGCGTGACGTCAATTTTCAAAAGGTGAAACTTAGTTCAATCTTGTTCTGTCGAGTCCACGTGTTATAGTTGAGATCTTAAGGGGTCAGTAAGCACATAAAGCAACTTTCGACCAGATTACATGGTTATGTTTTGAGTCATGGCCTTTTCCATGGCAAGTGTATGAAAAATTACTGGCAAAAAGCGGGCTATTGTCAGTGTTTTCATACTGTAATTCGTAGCCTCATAATTATAGTAGCATAGCCTGCATGCAGCTATAATATCTTTTATTTGTCAGTTTGTCCCTCGACCGCGGCACACAAACCGCGGACATAATGACATCGCCAACAGCTGCTGTTGATGATGGGAAGTGAATCCTCCCAACCTGCAGCAGGTCTGGAACACTCCAACAATTCACGCTACGAGGAGTCAAGGAAGTGATTGAGTGTGCAACAGAGCGGCGTGACGACGAGACCTGCAATAGAATGCAGGCTATTTTGGACTCTCAAGAAGAGCAGGCATAAGTTGAACTTCTTAAAAGCTGTTATTGTTGATACACCTCGAAGGATCATGTCAAAAAGCTTGTGGCTAAGAAGAGGAAGGACGGTTCAATAGACAGCGGTGAAACATTTGTTGCAAGAATAAGAAGTTCACAAGTGAAAGAGTTTGATTTAAACATTTTTGTTTTGTTTTGTACTAAAGCTTGTAAACCTATATACCCTAAACATTCTCATAGGTGGGACAGGGTGGTACAGTGTGAACGCAAGGGTGTCGCAGATGTTCCACCTTTCAAAGGTGTTGTATTAGGTTATTGTGTTGATCATAATGATGTGTTGGGCAGTGAAGTTGTTGTGCGTTGTAATGGTGTGTATGATTTAGCTGCAGCTGAGACACAGTATCATCTTCGCTGTTATGATGAATTCAGGACAATCCCTGTGTACGCTGACCAGACCTGGATGATTGATTATGAAGCTATACAACTGCTTGTTGATGATATATATGCTAATCGAAAGCTATGCACTTGGACATGCATTGGACTGCATGACAAGTACGTGAGCTATGGTGGTCAGTTGATGCGTAAGCAAATATTTACCACACTGATTACGGATTTGGGTGATAATGTCATGGTAATTCGTCTGGAGGGTTGTGCATCCATCGTTGGATACAGGGAGACTGTAGGTAACATTTTGAAAGTTGTCAAAGTGGGCACTCTGGATAATGAGAAAGAGGATGCTTTGATGAGAAAGATCAAACCGAGGCACGGGGTATTCCATTTATCCAGAGAAACTATGATATTGATGACTTCACCTAAGCTAAAACAAAGCAACAAACTAATGCTACACTGCTTAGGTTCGTCTAAAAGCTCATATCAAATGGACAAGTCACAAAGGCATCACTGAGTCTATCACAATCCATACAATATCGCATTACCAATGCTCGTAACCAAACAACACTTGGGTTGGTTATCAAACTACACCACACGTTTGGTAGCAGTGATCTCATTAAATTCATAGCACATTTACACTGTGTCATATGATAAGGTGCTGCGGTTCCGGAAGTTGGCGGTAAAGTATGTCGGTGACAATGCTGCCATTCTGCATCGACTGATGGGGCTCAGTCAGACTGTCTGAATCGTATTTGGCTGGTACGACAACGTCGACTTGCTGATGTCGACTCCAAATGGTCGCCGTGAGACCCATGCCAGGGCAACATATTTTCATAAGCATCCAACTGGGATCATCGAGACAGGCAGCACTCAGCCTAGCATCAGTACTCTCATAATCCCTCGTCTCACATCCAAGGAGGCCAAGTCTGCGGGCAACAACAGGGCCGTTCCCCTTATGCACTATACTGGCCCTAAGAAGGTGATGCCCCCTGCGGTGTCCATTGGAAAGACTACCGGGATGGGATACGCAGAGGCGTGTGCTCGACAGTCCAGCCTCATGGCTGCCCAAGAGAAAGACACACAGTAGCTCAACAGCCTGAGCCAGGGGCAATATGCTATGGAGTGGAATGGCTTCAACAATCAGCTAGCCAGGAGCCAGGGCATACTCAAACATGCGAGCACCTATATGTTCGGTCCTTTGATTGACGAGCCACTCTCTCACAAAGACACCATCCTCACAACACTCACGTACACGGAGAGGTCATTGCTTGACATGGAGATGACATACGTTCATCTTTTCATTGACTTGTAGTTGTTTGTAGTAACCAAACAGGTATGCTGGTACTGGCCTGCGCAGTTTCAGAACGTAATCGCCCATCCTTATGGGATGCATATTATACAGTCATTGATTGGCTGCATCACGAAGTTGATGAAAGGTTCAGCGTTTGAAGTGTACGTAGCCACGGGGGCTGACACATATCTTCAATGGGAAATCCTCTGTGAAAGCCATGCTGTCTTTTCGGGACGTATCAGCGGCGCTCTTGAAGCAATAACAAGGCCGAAGGCATTTGAGCAGATGGAGCAGTATCTGGACACTAGTCTCCTCCATCCAACTGCCCGGCACTTGTTGGACAACATCCTTCTCCCCACGCTCCTGGTCCATCAATTTGAGCGTGCAGAGAGAGTGGGTGACATTTACTTCAAGTAGCTGACCATGGAGCGCATGCTGAAGTACTTCTTCCTCGCTGGTCACGTGCAGTACGCCCCCTAAATCACTCAGTACCTGCTTAAGATGCGTGCGCTCCCTGCTGAGGCCAAGGCGGACCTTGTGTTCAGCGCCTTTGTCCGTCGACACCATGTGGGACACTGGAACGCTGCCTCTGGTGATCAGTTTGGCGAGCAGACTGCCATAATGATCGGAAAGGGAGCTCTCAAGGGCATGCCTCTGTCTGCAGAGCTAGTTTGTGAGTGGATTGACGCCATCACCGTGCACGTGTCAGACCGCGTGGACAACATCTACTCTGCAGATCCACCAGGCCATTCTGCGCAGAAACGGCACAATGAGGAGTTGAAGCACAGGCGTGTCTTGGACGCGGGTGACCGGGGTCTCATTGATGCAGAGGTGGAGAAGTACCTTCACCAATAGGAAGATCACCCCTCTCATCTGTACAAACCTGTCTCTAGCCAAAGTACTCCTGCTGAAGTGAATATGGCTGATTCGATTGTGCTTGGAGAAAAGTTGGAGAGCAAGTACATCACCAGTCTTCTCGATGGGATCTACGACACTATCAGTAGTACAATAAAGACGATGGACTTTCTAGAGAAGCAGGCCAAGAGTAACAAGGGCAGGCCAGTCATCGATCTTGGGAACATTTTTCTCCGGCTCTTGATGATTGGTCAACGGCGGCAGATAGAGCTTGAGCCTCTGTTCAACTACGAGCTGAGTGTATTGCCTCCATCGCTCATCGACGAGCATGGTTGTCTCCGCTAAGCCAACAATTCGGGGCTGGTCAAGCGCCTGGTTGTGCTCGAGATCTCGCCAACAGCTGTTGAAATTGTCATCGTGGATGTTCAGCAGCTGTTCTACCGTATCGTGTGGCCACAAGGCAGCAGTCCCTCAACATTGATCGCATCCATCCTGGGTCGTCTGAGTCACTATTCAGATGGTACTGAGAAAATCTGCCAAGGATGACGAGAGAATACGGCGGGTTAGTGAAGTTATCCTTATCTGCGAGCTCTCCATCACCAGTCCTCTGCCCAAAAGAGGTGCAATCCAGAAGAGCAAGAACAACAAGCGGAGCTTGGTGAGCGTGTTGTCTATCTTCAGTGTAGGAGAAAATGTGAAGATGGAGACTCGTGACGATAATGCGTTTGGTCATGATGAGGGGTACATCACCATGATCTCTTATGTGACTGAAGCTGCCAACTCTGGAAAAGCGTGATCCGTGTTTTTAGCGACGACACAGACGTGTTTACCCTATTAGGCTATTGGGTGTATCGGGAGGAGGTGGAGTGAAAGTGCAGATGGAGCGGTGAGGTGGGACAGTGCTGGATATCAACGCCGCCTGCGCTGACATAGGGCCACAGTGCCTGCAGGTGCTTGATATGCACACCTTCAGAGGATGCAACACCACCTCATATCCGTATGCCAAAGGCAAATTTAACGCAATAAACACCTTGCTCACTGAGGACATCCAAGGTTTAGATGATGTGCTGGGGGAAGTGGGCGCCACGCAGGCGGATTTGATGGAGACGGCAAAAACTTTCTTTATCCATCTGTATGGTCAGCCACCGGGGACATCCATTGAGTCTGCACACTCCACACTCTTCACCAAGAAGAAGGAAATCCCAAAGTCAAGGCCCTGCCTCCAACATCCGCCAACCTGTTCTTGCACGTGATGCGGGTCCGTCTGCAGGTCATGCTGTGCAAAATGGCAAACCAGCAATCCCCCACCCGATGAGTCAGCAGATATCACTCCCTTCGGGTGGGAGATCCGGGATGGCATCCCCTCTCCTGTTATTGCTCAGGGTGACCTAGGTCCACCACACCTGTGTGATGTGATTCATTGTGAGTGTAGGGCACAGGGCAAGAAGTGCAGCACGGAGGTTTGTGGCTGCCACAAAGAACATCTTTCGTGCAAGTCATACTCTTACTGCTCTCGCGAAGAGGCCTGCTGTAATCCGTACACTAAGACAAAAGAGGCTTAGGCTGGATAGGAAGAGGGTGTCGAGATGGAGGATACTGAGTAGGTGGATTTTGTGGATGAGAGTTTAGAGGATGAGGACGTAGATGTGAAGGCCATGAGGATGCTGAGGATGGTCTTCAAATGTGACTGATTACTGTTTTTATCACGAACAAATGTGTTAAATATTATAAGATTATCCACTTATGTACATGAATAAACTAAAATATTATTTAGTAGAAGTTTCCGTTAATTGTCCACGAGAGGTCAAATTTGACCTATACCTGACCTTCATCGTCTGATCTTGACCTTGAACTGAACATATTACATCATACATGGATTCTACGCACCACAACACCCCTTTAAGAGGTACTATACATCATTCTAGGACAAGAGGTTCAAAAGTTACTTTGTCAAGATATCGACCAGTAGCCATCTTGGATTTATGCAAATTACCAGAGTTGCGCAAAATTGCTGTTTGGGCAACCTAGCTGTATTTGTTTTAGTACCCCATATGAGTACAAATCAACAACAACATTCATAGGATAGAACATTTTCAAATGAAATGACAAGTGGACTATACACATTTATCAAGATCATCCGCAAATCGTTAGCTCGGTCTAGCATTTCGTAGTGTTCTACACACACGTGACACTTGTCGGTTGCATCTGTTCATCAACACATTGGATAGTCTCACGGACATGTTACGTACGGCGTTAAATGTACTATTTTAACGTAAACGTGTTGTTACCATTTCGATAGCCACGACAAAGCATTCGTGGAAAACCCGAGGTGAACTGTTGCGTCCGGCAGACACTGTTTGTAGAAACTTCTTCCACAGCAGGTCACAAACACGTTCTTGAAATCTTGGAGGTAGCTGCACAATCCGCCACCTATTTGATAAATATACACTCGTCTTATATTTATAATGTTATGTTACAACTCAAACGTTTAAGCAAAAACCACTATGACAAGTGAGACTATCATTGTCAATAACATATGTTATACAATATAATCTTGATATGCAAGATTGTGTTATGTTTGTTAAGTAAGATCATTATTTCAACGCTACAAACCTTCGAGTAAATGTATCAAAGTGTTGAAGTCATTGGTTGGTTGATCTTCGTAGATGATGTGAACTTGTTGATCTTCTCCGTACGTCTTCTGGACCCAGTCTGAAAGAAATAAACAACGTACAATCAATCATATCAAAACCTCTTGAGACTGTTTGATATATAGCCAATGATCGATGCTGTCAATTTGTAGGCTTAATACATAACCGTGGATAAAAGCGTGGATTTGTCTTTACGTGTTTGTCAATATTTTGTTATAAATTATAACAATACAAGGAAGGTATTTGAACGATTAATATAACAAACTACGCAGACTTGACTACACACGAATAACAACTATATATATAATGTTTAGTAGCTCGGGCAAAACAAGTCAAAGAGGTTTAATATATCAGACAGTTTTGTGAATGGAATAAGAACAACTGACAGAGTGGAAGAATACATTCAGGAGACATGGACTGAAAGCTACTCTGGAGAAGACAGGGGTAATATGGGTTGGGCAAGTAAACAAAGAGCTGGACATACACCTGGAGGTTTAACAAGATTTATCAAGATTGCCATCCAGAAAATTAACTCTAGATGACCGGTGGACAAGGAAGCCTTTTGGTTTATCGAAAGTCCAATACTTTCTATCTACGTGTATCCCGCCCTTTTAAGGTATGTGTTGATTTTATTTTAAAACATATTCACACTACTAGCGCCAGCACAAGAAGGAGATAATATGTTCCATTCATATACAGTCCTTTGTGAAAACGAGAACTTTCTTATATATAATCTACACTGCTCCTTTGCTGATGTAACTTTATGTCCTCTAGTCCTTCTATTTTTTTTAACTGAAAAAAAAAATTATATTAATATTTTCATAACCATTCAATATTTTAAACACTTCTATCTGATCTCCTCTCAATCTCATGGTATTTAATGTTGTTTAACCACATTCTTTTAGGCGTATCTCATAACTAAGATCCCTCAGTTTTTGTATCATTTAGGTACTCTCCTCTGTACAGTTTCTAACACATCTATGTCCTTCCTGCGATATGGCCTCCACGCTTGAATACAATCTTCTAAATGAGGCCTAACTATTGTTTGGTACAGCGGTATTATTAGCTCTTTTTCCTTATACGTTATGTTTCGCCTAATTAATCAAAGGAATTTATTTCCCTTTGAATCAGAAATATTGCACTGCTCTGAAACCTTCACTTAGTGGAAAACCTCCCATTGTACAGCTGTATATTGTACGTCTTCGTTCCCATGTCCTGTGAAGGTTCGATTAAAGTGAGCGGAACATATGGAGGGAATGAGAGGAGAACAGTTGGTGAACAAAGCAGATTCCTAGAAGGTGAACGGGGAAAGGAGGCGAGGAAGACCTAGATTGCGATGGGAGGACTGCGTAAAGAGAGATTTGGAAGTTTTTTGGGAGGAGTGAATAGAGAGAGCGAAAGATAGAGGGGAACGGAGAAAAGTTGGTGGAGAGGTTAGTTCAAGATCAGAGAAGGGAAAAAGAAAACACGTAACACAATTCGAGGATCGGAATCGAGGCCAACATCAAACCTGATAGACAGAGAAATAAGAGCAGAACAATAAATTTACTTACTTATGCAGTTAGTGATCAAGAAAATCGAGTTGATACCGTCGGCAGTCCCGTAGTCGCATATGACAAACGGTCCATATCCAGGGGTGAACGGGATGGAACCTGTTTTAAGAAAACTTGACGAAGCACTTTATGCACTACACAATATTCGCCAAAACATCTCTACTATTCCTTAAATAAATAAAGTAGTATTTAACCAGCTATCAACAGCTATATAGTATTAACACAAAATATTGCTTTTTTACACAAACATACACGCACACGCACACACACTCACACACACACACACACACACACACACACACACACACACACACACACACACACACACACACACACACACACACACACACACACACACACACACACACACACACACACACACACACACACACACACACACACACACACACACACACAAACACGCACCATTCGGAAAACTACGTGTACTTACTTAATAACCCCTTGATGCTAGACCAAGTGCTTTTTACAACTTCTTGGTGCTGTGGCGTTACGTCTCCGTATAAGAGAAATTCGGTGTACAATTCATTACAACACCCAACTGCATCTTGTTCTACAGCTGTCATTTTTCACAATATTATTGTATCTACAACAAATATTTATAACCAGACTTTAATTTTCGTTAGTACAACCCCTCTACAGTGCCCACCACCTTAACGCCTCCTGTGTCCAACTTTCTGGCCACTTTACCCATATACAACGTCTATTTGTCGGTCAAAAATTGCTGCTAGGCAATGGTGGATGTGTGTGTGTGTGTGTGTGTGTGTGTGTGTGTGTGTGTTTGTGAGCTAAATATTTTACATATGTTACCGACTAAGTGCGCATTAATTACAAAAGAGAGAGTATGCTTTTTAGAGTCCTATATTATGGTAACAGGTGTTTTCCTGTTTACTAAAAGTAGATGCATAAACACAGCTTTCAAATGAAAGAAATATACTACTGTAACCTACCGTTTAAGTACACGTACACGTACATACGTATGTAAGAAAACATATTTATACAACATACGTGATGCAATACGTATACCTTTAACATCGGTCAGCGACCTCTACACGCGTGTTCTTCACGTCGGTACGGCAGTATTTAAATAACGAGTTGCTGGCAATGTATATGTGAACAGAACTACCACCGCGTGCAAAGGCTTGAACTTTAGCAACAACATTTGTACGCCCCTTACCACAGCCGTTTGGTGTGTTTACATAATCCTGGTATGCTATGCGGCGTGATTAACCTAGAAAAACACATTATTATAACATAACCAGCACGGATATTAACGCGTAGCAACTAATGCGTAATGCAAATGAAAAGGTCTATATCATCATTATGTTTGGTAGAGCTGTCATTGGAAAGTAATGTAGCATACTTGCAGAAAACATACTTAGGTTTACTTAGGTTATTTCTGACTGTAGGCGGTGGCCTTTGTGGTCAGATCTACGTATGTCTCTGTCAAAGCTCTACGGCTTTCTGCAAGGCGGTTATGTAGTCGTAGAGGAATTCTTCCTTTCTCTATGTGGTTTTTAAATGAGTTGATAGTAGGTGCATTTACTACATGTTCTTGTAAACTGTTCCACAATTATGTTACTCTGATTAGAGAGCTCTCCTTTCTTGTATTTACATGTGAACGTTGTTGGAATATTTTCACAAACTATGACCCCTTGTTCCTTCCTTTATACCACAGTCTTTGCATAACATGAGAATGTTAGAAGATGCATTAATATCATACTGGCCTCTTAATAGTTCATCTACTTCTATCATATCTCCCCGTGCTCTTCTATATGCTAATGTAGGGAGTTTCAACCTCTTAAGTCTTTCCTGGTAAGGACTATCTTTCATTCCTGGGAGTTGCTTAGTTGCACGTCTCTGCACATTTTCTATTGGATCCTTATATGTTTGTTTAAAAGGGGACCGTGTGATTACTGCGTAATATAAATGACTCCTTACTAAAGCTTTTTAAAAACCTAGTATCATTTAAGGTTGTAAACGACCTTCTAATAATTGTCATTATATTGTTTGCTTTATTAATCTTTTGGATGGTATGTTTGTCAAATTTTAGTTTTGTGTAAATACTAACCCCACTATATTTTCTTCTTCTATAAGATCTAACTGATGGACCATATTATTGATTTTTTAATTATAAGTATACATATGTTCATCTTTTTTTCCTATGTGCATCAGTTTACATGTTTTTGGATGACATTTTAATAACCATTGGTTAGACCATGATGTAAGTTTATTTAAATCTTCTTGCAGTGTGTTATGGTCATCTGTGTTATTAACTGTTCCGTTTATAGTCCAGTAGAAACAGCACATTTTTTACCAAACCCGGACATGTTGGCTAAAAAGCCAGTAGTGTTTCCTGAACGTCCAGAAAAGACAACGAAAATCAATCCTGGGGAACCTCGATTTTTTCTGAACTATATGCGTACCCTGCCAGTCGCTTTTTGTTTTCTTTTTATTGGCTGTCCATACTGAGATGCAAATTAGTTTTGGCGCATTGACTTCCACTGCCCTGGCCAACAAGTTAACGATTAGGATACTTGTGTTGATTTGGTATTTTATGTATCCAATAACTCGTTAGTATAAGAAATCAAGTTATTGCCACACTATTAGATCTTACAATTGTGTATCGAAAGCCACTGTTTTAAAATCCAATCATGAGCGATAATATCACATATATATTAATTGAACCAAAATTCATAGTACTTATTAGAACAAGCCGTTTTCGTAAACCCCCTGAAGACATTTTACGCAGTGGATCTATATTCTAAATAAATAACAGCTATTGTATTAGTTACTTGCTTACAGATTGTTAGAAAAGTTATAATTAATTTCTGTACTGATTGTTACGGATTATTATGCATTTGTGCGTGAGCGATTTGAAAATGTGTCGTATGGAAAGCCAAACATGACATTGTTCACAATTTTGTAGCCAAGGGTAGATCGTGGTTGATTTATTAGTGAAAAATTCATAGTTATGAACACAACATTTTAAATCCGAAATCTCTGTTTGAGTAATTATATTAAACAAAAGTTAGCAACCGTTGTTGAACATATTACCCATAATAATAGTACACATAGTCATATTATGAAGATTGCCTAGGAAATAGTCATACATTGTTTGTTCAGGAACAGGTCACTGATATGGAGCAACGTGTAATTTTTCAAGAAGGTGGAGGTGCTTAATGATTAAACATAGAAATAAAGGGATAGATTCATTGGTGGCGATGTCAAAACTACGAGGTGTTGGGTTGGCTGAACAATATAACAATGCAGGGGATTATTATGTCCATAAAAATGTGGAAAGAGTTACACTGCCTAAAAAATGTGACTAAATCATCTCAGGCAACAAACCATGTTGTTGCATCAGAATGTATGCCAACTCATACGAACTCGAGAGGTTACGATTTCCAAACTTTCTGTCGCATCTAGCAGGACAACATTGATCTGGCCAAATTCCTGACCTTTCTGCAAAGTCACAACCCATTTTCCACCGACAATGACGAGCACCTGCAACATTTACTACCGGGGTCATAGCTCATGAGAGACTTAATGTAGACCAAGCTGTGGATATTGGAATGAAAATCCACCAGAAGATCACAGATCAGAAGTACGGAGACATCGTTCTCAGGAAGTCAGACAGAGTGAAAATCTTCGCAGATATGAGGAAAACTGTCAAACAGAAAGATGAAAAAGAAGTGCGCATGTTGTCGACGGAGCTGTACCAGGGAATATTGGCCAGGGCATATATTTCTGGACCGCCAGACCTCAGTGTCTTCTCACATGAACTAGCATCCGTAGTCCCAGCTTTATTCCACGACAATAGCACAAAGCGAAGGCCAGTGAAGTCTAACTTAGTTTTGTACATCACCACCCTCGATCCCCATGTTGTCTGCAATGGTGAAATTGACGACAAAACCACAGTTGTGGATGGATGCGCCATACTGCATCAGGTACCCTGGCCAAAGACAGGTACCTTTCATAAAGTTTGTTAATCCTATGTGATGTATGTTCTACACTTGGCAGCGTAGGGCCTGGTTCTTAGTGTACGTAGTTTAAATTGGGCAAGATCTTTTCCACTGATGGGTTTGACATAACACTGTAGTGCCTTCAGACAAAAGTAGTTTTCTTTCAAAGAAGCACAACAAACAGCATCTTATTAATCTCCTCTCTACTTACATGCTGAAAGAAGATATTGAAGTGCGTCACTTTGCCGAGGAAGGATATACGGATAGGGTAAGTAAGGGTAAGTAAGGGAAAATAAGGTTAATTAAGGGTGTGTAAGGTTACTGAAGGGTAACAACTAAGGGGTAATTAGGAGTAATTAAGGGATACTTATGGGTAATTATATAAGGGATATTAAGAGGTAATTAGGGGTTAAATAGGGGTAATTAAGGATACATAAGGGGTAATTAGGGTTCATAATTAATGCTAGCTTGTGCTTAGTAGTTATAGATGAACACATATTATAGTTGTTATAGTATGGTCGAATGTTATATTGTGTAAAGACGCCAATGTCGTTGCGGTAAAGGGACCAATCAGCGACGAGTATTTAGAAAATACACGTATGTGATGAATGAAATGGCGGATGATTTTAAACAGTTTGAGTACGATGTGTTGTTGCGTAGGCAGTTGTTGTTAACATCGTATGTGATGACGTCATCACCGATGTCCCGTTCCTGTTTTTAGAAGTTTCGGTGTGAAGAATCGAGGTCGAGGGGTACCTCCATTAGCGTCATTTAGATTCAAAGATGGCTGCTGACTCAGCCTCCGGTGTAGACAAATTTGTATTCACGTGACCGGAAGTAGGTAGCGCTCCCTGGCAACACGGGCGGATTGGACGGGCGGGTTGGCGGGCTGACGGGCCGGTTGGTGGCTTGGTCTATTATAGGACGGGGGTGTTGAAGAGGTCATCAGCGTTTTATTTAGGTATACAATATGAAAAAACGAACAATGTTATGTTAATGAAACACAGCACCATATTTTAATTGAGGAGTAGCGTCCCATGATGGTACGGGCAGGCTGACGGGAGGGTAATGAGCGCCTTCTATTAAAGGGTAATTGTTGGTAATTATGAATAAATATTGGGTATTTATGGGTAAATAAATGGTAGTTAGTGTGCGTGCGTGTACGCATGCATGTGGGTGCATATGTGTGTTGTGTGTGTGCGTGCGTGTGTAGAGTAGTGTAGTGTAGTCTAGTGTACTGTTGCGTAGTTTTCGTGTAGTCTAGTGTACTCATTTGTGGTGTAGTGTAGTGTAGTCTAGTGTAGTGTAGTCTGGTGTAGTATAGTGTAGTCTAGTGTAGTGTAGTGTATTCTAATGTAGTGTAATATTGTGTGAGTAGTAGTGATGTGTAGTCTAGTCTAGTGTAGTATAGTGTAGTGTAGTGTAGTCTAGTCTCGAGTAGTCTGGTATAATCTAGTGTAGTGTAATGTGAAGTGTATTGTAGTGTAGTGTAGTCTAGTGTAGTGTAGTCTAGTGGTGTGAAGTCTAGTGAAGTGATGTGTAGTACAGTGTAGTCTAGTGTAGTGTAGTCTATTCAACTGTAGTGTAGTCTAGTCTAGTGTAGTGCAGTGTAGTGTAGAATAGTTTGGTATACTGTAGTTTAGTGTAGAGGAGTCTAGTGTAGTGTAATCTAGTGCAGTAGTGTAGTGTAATGACTTGTAGTCTAGTGTAATCTAGTGTGGTTTAGTGTAGTCTACTATAGTGTAGTCATAGTGTAGGATAATCTAGTACAGTGTAAATAAGTGTATTGACGTGTATTGTAGTGTATGGTGTAGTGAAGTGTAGTCTAGTGGGGTGGGCTGCTGTGTATTCTACTGTAATGTGTAGTTTTAGTGTAGTATAGTGTAGTGTAATCTAGTGTAACAAAGTAGTCTAGAGTAGTCTAGTGTAGTGTTGTGTAATATACCTGTATTGTAGGAAATGACGTGTGTGAAAGTGGTCTACAAGAGTGTGAAGGTTGTTTACATGTATGTGGAGTTGGTCTACAAGTGTGTTTTGTGTGTGTTTGTTTTGTATGTGTGTGTGTGTGTGTGTGTTGTATGTGTGTTGTATATGTGTTGTGTGTGTATGTATGCGTGATGCATATGCTGTATGTGTGTGTTGTGTGTGTTGTGTGTGTTGTGTGTGTTGTGTGTGTTGTGTGTGTTGTGTGTGTTGTGTGTGTTGTGTGTGTTGTGTGTGTTGTGTGTGTTGTGTGCGTTGTGTGCGTTGTGTGCGTTGTGTGCGTTGTGTGCGTTGTGTGCGTTGTGTGCGTTGTGTGCGTTGTGTGCGTTGTGTGCGTTGTGTGCGTTGTGTGCGTTGTGTGCGTTGTGCTCGTTGTGCGCGTTGTGCGCGTGGTGCGCGTTGTGCGCGTTGTGCGCTTTTTGTGCGTGTTATGCGTGTTGTGCGTGTTGTGCGTGTTGTGCGTGTTGTGCGTGTTGTGTTTGATGTGCGTGTGGTGCGTGTGGTGCGTGTGGTGCGTGTGGTGCGTGTGGTGCGTGTGGTGCGTGTGGTGCGTGTGGTGCGTGTGGTGCGTGTGGTGCGTGTGGTGCGTGTTGAGCGTGTTGTGCGTGTTGTGCGTGTTGTGCGTGTTGTGCGTGTTGTGCGTGTTGTGCGTGTTGTGCGTGTTGTGCGTGTTGTGCGTGTGTTGTGTGCATGGGTGTTGTGTGGGTGTGTGTGTTGTGTGTTGTTTGTTGTGTGTTTTTGTTGTTGTGTGTGTTGTGATTGTTGTGTGTGTTGTGTGTGTTGTGTGTGTTGTGTGTGTTGTTTGTGTTGTGTGTGTTGTGTGTGTTGTGTGTGTTGTGTGTTTTGTGTGTGTTGTGTGTGTTATATGTGTTGTGTGTGTGTGTTTTGTGTTTTAATGTTTTGTATGTGTGTTTTGGATGTGTGTGTGTGTGTTCTATGTGTGCCTACAAGTGTGTAACGTGTGTAATTGTGTTCTTCAAATTTATTCGTGTACTCAATTGTACGAAGCTGGTATACAAGTGTGCGAAGGTGGTATACAAGTGTGTGAAATTGGTCTACAGGTGTGTGAAGGTGGACTGCAATTCTTTGCAAATGGTCTACAAGTGGGTGACGTGTGTGGGTGTGCTCTACTAGTTTTTGAAGTTGGTATACAACTGTGTGTGAAGGTAGTCTGCAAATGTAAGAAGGTGGCCTACAAGTGTGTGGAGGTGGTCTACCTGTGTATGTGGTGAAGTGTGTGAAGGTGCGCTACAAGCATATGTAGGTGGTGTGAAAGTGTGTGAAGGTGGTATACATGTGTGCGAAGGTGGATTACAAGTGTGTGAATGTGGTCTATGTGTATATGAAGTGTGTGAATATGCTCTTCACATGTGTGATGGTGGTCTAGAAATGTGTGAAGGGGGTCTACAATTGATTGAAGGTGGTCTACTACTGTGCGAATGTTGTCTACAGGTTTGCAAACGTGGTCTATAAGTGTGCGCATGTGGTGTACAAATGTGTGAGTATGCTCTACAAGTGTATGAAGGTTGTTTAGAAGTGTACGAAGGTGGTCTTCAAGTGCAAGACGGTGATATACAATTGTGTGAGGGTGGCATAAATGTGTGCGAATGTGGTCTACATGTGGGTGAAGGTGGTCTACCTGTGTGTGAAGTGTGTGAATGTGCTTTACAAATGTGTGAAGGTGGTGTACCAGTGAGCGCATGTTGTCTACCTGAGTGCGAACGTGGTCTTCAAGTGTGTGTGTGTGTGTGTGTGTGTGTGTGTGTGTGTGTGTGTGTGTGTGTGTGTGTGTGTGTGTGTGAACGTGCTCTGCCTGTGTGTGACGTGTGTAAATATACGATACAAGTGTGTGAAGGTGGTCAACAAGTGTGCGAAGGTGGTCCACAAATGTGTGGAGGTGGTCTAACTGTGTGTGTAGTGTGTGAATATGCTCTAAAAGTGTACGAAGGTGGTCTACAAGTGTACGAAGGTGGTCCACAAGTGTGTGGAGTTGGTTTACAGGTGAGAGGAGTTGGTCTAAAAGTGTGCGAAAGTGGTCTACCTGTGTGTGAATGTGTTCTGCAAGTGGGTGAATGTGGTCTACACGTGTATGATGGTGGTATGCAAGAGTAGGAAGGTTGTCTAGAAGTGTACGAAAGTTATCTACAAGTTTGTGAAGATGGTCTACCTGTGTATGTGAAGTGTGTTAGTATGCTCTACAAGTGTATGTTGGTGGTATGCAAGTGTATGTGAAGGTGATCTACAAGTTTGCAAAGTGGGTGAAGTGTGTGAATATACTCTACAAGTGTGCGATCGCGGACAAGAAGTGAACGAAGATGGTCTATAAGTGCGCGAAGGTGGTCAACAAGTGTCCTAAGTTGGTTTACAAATGTGTGCATGTGGTCTAGAAGAGTGCTAGAGTGCTAACGTGGTCTACAAGTGTGTGAAAGTGGTCTATCTGTGTGCAAAGTGTGTGAGTAAGCTCTACAAGTGTTTGAAGGAGGTCTGAGGTCTAGAAATGGTCTACATGTGTACGAAGGTAGTCAACAAGTGTACGATGGTGGTCTACAAGTGTGTGAATGTGCTGTGCATGTGCATCATGGTCTACAAATGTGCAAAGGTGGTCTGCCTGTGTTTGAGAAGTGCGTGAATGTGCTCTACAAGTGTAGGAAGGTGGTATGCAAGTTTGTGTGAAGGTGGTCTACATGTGAGCGAAGTTGGTCTACAAGTGTGTGAAGCTGGTCAACAAGTGTGTGTGAAGGTGGTCTACCTGTGTATGAAGTGTGTGAATATGCTCTACTAGTGTGTGCTGGTGGTGTACAAGTGTGTAAGGGGGTCTACATGTGATTGAAGGTGGTCTACTAGTGTCCAAAGATAGTATACAAGTGTCTAAAAGTGTACGAAGGTGGTCTATCCGTGTGTCAATGTGTTCTGCAAGTGTGTAAAGGTGGTCTACACGTGCATGATGATGGTATGCAAGTGTATGTGAAGGTGGTCTTCAAGTGTAGGAAGATGGTCTAGAAGTGTGCGAAGGTGGTCTACAAGTTTGTGAAGATGGTCAACCTGTGTATGTGAAGTGTGTGAATATGCTCAACAAGTTGATGATGTCGGTATGCAAGAGTATGTGAAGGTGGGCTACATGTGTAGGAAGGGAGATTAAAAGTGTGCGAAGTGGTCTACAAGTTTGTGAAGATGGTCTACCTGTGTGTGAAGTATGTGAAGGTGCTCTACAAATGTGAGAACTCTACATGTGTGTGATGGTGGAAAAGAAGTGAACGAAGGTGGTCTACAAGTGTGCGAAGGTCGTCTACAAGTGTCCAAATTTGTCTAGAAATGTGCGCATGTGGTCTGGCATAGTGCTAACGTGATCTACAAGTGTGTGAAAGTGGTTTACCTGTGTGTGTGAGTGTGTGTGTGTGTGTGTGTGTGTGTGTGTGTGTGTGTGTGTGTGTGTGTGTGTGTGTGTGTGTGTGTGTGTGTGTGTGTGTGTGTGTGTGTGTGTGTGAAGTGTGTGTGAGTATGATCTACAAGTGTTTGACGATGATCTAGAAATATACGAAGGTGCTCTACAAAAGTGCGAAGGTGGTCTGTCTGTGTTTGTGAAGTGTGCGAATGTGCTCTACAAGTGTATGAAGGTGGTATGCAAGTGTGTGTGAAGGTGGTCTACATATGTGCGAAGCTGGTCCACAAGTGTGTGATGGTGGTCTACCTGTGTATGAAGTGTGTGTGAATATGCTGTTGGTTGTGTACAAGTGTGTGATGGGGGACTACAAGTGATTGAACGTGGTCTACTAGTGTGAAAAGGTAGTATACTAGTGTAAAAACGTGGTCTATAAGTGTGCGCATGTGGTATACCAGTGTGCGAAGGTGGTCTACAAGTGCGTGAAGGTGGTCTACCTGTGTGTGAAATGTGTGAGTATGCTCAACAAGTGTGTGAAGGTGGCTTAGAATTGTATGGAGGTGGTCTTGAAGTGCAAGAAGGTGGTATACAAGTGTGTGAAGGTGGTCAACAGGTGTGCGGAGGAGGTCTACAAGTGTGCGAAGGTGGACTACCTTTGTGTGAATGTGCTCTACAGGTGTGTGAATGTGGAATACAAATGTACGAAGATGGTATACCAGTGTTTGAACGTGTTCTACAAGTGTGCGAAAGTGGTCTACCTGTGCGTGTATTGTGCATATGTTGGGCATGTATTTTATGTATGTTATACATGTGTTCTGCTTGTGTGCGTGTCTTGAAAGACTGCTGGTCGTTTATTGTGCGTCTGTTTTGCGTGTGTTTTATTAGTTGTATTGGGCCTGGGTTGGGCATGTGCTGGGTGTCTGTTGCGACTGTTACGTGTCTGTTGTGCGATGTTGTGCGTGTTGTGCATTTTTTGTGCGTATGTTCTGCGTCTCTTGTACGTCTCTTGTCCGTCTGTTTTGCTTGTGTTGTGCTTTGGATGTGCGTATGTTGTGCGTGTATTGTGCATGTGGTGTACGTCTGTTTTACATGTGTTGTTCTTCTGCTGTGCGTTTATTTTAATAATAATAATAACAATAAGATAACTTCTATTGCGCCTAATTCCTTGGAAACCAAGCTCAGAGGCGCATCAAAACAACAGAATTTGTCAATCTCAAAATCCATAAGTAGTTTCCAAACATATAGGTCAAGGCGCTAGGGAGCTACGGTGGATAAGCAAGGTTGTAAAGATACGTTTTTCAATGACGACGGAATTTTGTAATATTTTCAACTGATCTAACACTAAGAGGGAGCATATTCCAAAGAGTTGGTGCAACAACAGAAAAATCCCTAGTTCCAATGTTAGTGTTGACTCTAGGAACAAGAAGTAAGTCAGAACTAGATGATCGAAGCTGGTATGTTTTTTTACAGGAGTAAGCAATAAATGCAAATAAGATAGTTGCTTATATATATCGTACAGGAAAGCAATGCAAATATTTCAAAAGTGGTACAGAGCGAGAAAAACGAGGAGATCTTGCAACTACTCTTGCTAGACAATTTTGGACACGCTTAAGTTTTGTGATATCCTTGCTAGCGATATTATAAAGGAGGGAATTGCAATAGTCAAGTCTGCTGCTAACAAGCGCTGTTACAATAGTCTTAACAACAGAAAATGACATATACCGGCGAATACGGCGAAGATCACGAATATGATAAAAATAGCAGCGACATGTTTGAGATATGTGTTATCGGAAAATGAAGTTATTATCAAAGATCACTCCTAGATTCCGCAACGAGGTTGCTGGCGTGATATACTGATTCACAATACGCGTAGGGAAAACATCCTGTTTACTACGCTGCATTGGAAAATCAATAACGATAAATTCAATTTTATTTGCATTTAATTTCAACTTACTGTCAGTCATCCAGTGGAAGATATTTTGAAGGCAATCACTAAGTTGGTTAAGAGAGGGATTTGTATCCGGGGTTAGCCAATGAAATGTAGAACTGAGTATCATCAGCATAAATATGATGATCCAAGTTTTGTCTTTGTATAACAGAGCTTAGTGGTGTGGTGTAAAGAATAAAAAGCAAAGGCCTAAGAACAGAACCCTGGGGAACACCAAATAAAGCCGGCAGTGCAGCTTAAAAGCAGTTCCCAATATTTATAGTTTTATATATATATCAGTTAGATATGAAGAAAACCTGCTTAGAGCTATGACAGATATGCCGTACCACTTTAACTGGCGTTCAATGAGAATCCTGTGATCAATCGTATCAAACGCGGCAGAGAGATCTACTAAGGTAAGTGCAGTCGCTTTACCATTATTAATGTTCAAGTTAATGTCATTATGAATCTTTAAGATGGCAGTCTCTGTTGAATGAAACTGCCTATATGCCGATTGTGACACATTAGTTAAGATACTTTTGCTAATGTGAGACCTTAGACGACTTGCTACAACCTTTTCTAGTATTTTCGAAATGAAGCTGAGGTTAAAAATAGGTCTATAACTGTTTAGGTCTTAGGTTTAGGCAGAGATGACTTCTTACGAAGTGGTGTGACATGGGCGTGTTTGAACGTGTTCTACAATTGTGCGAAAGTCGTCTACCTGTGTGTGATGTGTTGTGCATGTATTGTGCATGTGTTGGGCATGTATTTTATGTATGTTGTACATGTGTTCTGCTTGTGTTGTGCGTGTCTTGTAAGACTGCTGGTCGTTTATTGTGCGTCTGTTTTGCCTGTGTTTTGCGTGTTTTTTTTACTTGCATTGGGCCTGGGTTGGGCATGTGCTGGGTGTCTGTTGCGACTGTTGCGTGTCTGTTGTGCGATGTTGTGCGTGTTGTGCATCTTTTGTGCGTATGTTCTGCGTCTGTTGTACGTCTCTTGTGCGTCTGTTTTGCTTGTGTTGTGCTTTGGATGTGCGTATGTTGTGCGTGTATTGGGCGTGAGTTGTGCATGTATTGTACGTCTGTTGCACATCTGTTGTTCTTCTGCTGTGCGTTTATTTTGCATGTGTTATTACAATTACAGTCGCTAGGGAAGCACAATACATGTATAGCAGACATACAACACATGCCCAACACACATACAATACAATCACAACAATGGCACATCCAAAGTACAACACAATTTAAACAGACGGACAAGAGACGGACAATAGACGCAGAACATACACACAAAAGACGTACAACAAACGCACAACAGCGCACTGCAGACAAACGACATACACGTAACATACACACAACAGACGCACAAAAACGCAACGGACACGCAGCACATGCCAAACACACGCACAAGACACCCAAAACAGACGCACTATATACGCACAACAGACGCACGACATACCCACAACGTACGCCCATCAGACACCCAACCCAGGCCCAATACAGGCACAACACTCGCAAAATACACGCACAATTAATGCCTACCAGACGTACAACACATGCACAACACATGCAGAACACATGTACAACACAGGCACAATACGCGCACATCACACCACACGCAGGTAGATCACTTACATACACTTGTAGAACACCGTTTTCCCTTAATTACCCCTAATTACCCATTAGTTACCAATACATACTCTTAATTACCCTTTAATTACCCTCATCGATTATATACTTTCATAATACTTTATGGCCTACTACTTGTTTAATTAAACATATGAAGTTGTGCTGGCTAGCTATTTAGTTATCTTTTATCTTTTCATAAATTGTATACTTTCAAAATACTCCATGACCTACTTAGAAGCATGTTAATTCTCATTCAATAGTCCTTCCTTAACTGTCACCGTATGTTGCCCTGGCTTAACCTGTTATCGCGTCGCCTAACAATGTGGTGTCTGGTTGCACTCTGTCCCGACTAGCTGTACCTCGTAAGGTCGGACTGGCTATCAACAATGTCTTTGTTTTCAATACCCCTCCTATGTGTAAGATTTAACGTATACTGTATACAGACTGTTTTCAAAAAAATAATTTATGTTGCAAAGTGGCATCTGTGTTGATAGATAATTAAAACTTTGAAATATGGTGTTTTTTGTTAATTCCTACTTATACGCGATATAATCTTACACTCGTCCAGCACACATACGATACGTCAATTACCCCTTGATTACCCCTAATTACTCCGCGCAACAGAATTGTTCGCCCCATATATGGATATTACACGGAAAGAAGTTTGACACGTAATGTCCAGCGCCTCTAAATTGTACGTCCATTTTCACCATATGTTGCAACTGTCTAACGTTAGCACAGACCACTGGCCACTCGCAAAGTTGCTATCTTTTCGATGCCTGGGCGTCGCGGCATGTGACGGGGTTCTGTCCTCGGGTAATTGTCGCCTGTTTCTGATAAGACACACTCGCACAGTTGTTATCTTCTCGATGCTTAGGCGACGCTGCATGTGATGGGGTACTCTGTAAACGGTAATTGACGCCTGTTTCTGATAAGGTACTTCTCCCACATGTCATGAGACTCCTTTGTGATGTCAAGTGATTACTTCACGTTCAATAGTCCTTCCTTATCTGTCACCGTTGGTAGTCCTGGATTAACCTCTTGTCGTGGTGTCTGGTTACACTGTGTCCCGACCAGCTGTACCTCGTAATGTCGGACTGGGTATCAACAATGTCTGTGTCTGGGTTTCAATACCCCTCCTATATGTAAGATTTAACGTATAATTCATACAGACCGTTTTCAAAAAAATGAGTTATGTTCCAAAGAGGCATCGGTGTTGATAGATAATTAAAAGTTTGTAAACTTTGAAATATGGTTTTGTTCATTCTTACTTATAAGCGATAGGACATAGGAATTAATCTTACACTCTTCCAGCACACATACGATACGTCACACCATTCCTCCATACTACTCACTTTCACACACACACTCTCGCACGCAATAAAACAGGTCCAACACTCACTAGGAGGATGGGCGATAATTTAGGGATGTTAAGTCATCACTATTATGTAGGTAAACAGTCAATATGTGGCGCCCCTGACTAGAAATGATGAGTCAGCATCTTCAGTCACTCGTTTCACCATCCTCATGTGAGGTACGATATGGAATACTTAACTACTACTCCTTTCTTGCAATTTATTTCACTTCGTGTTCGTCTAATTTGTCCTGTAGTTTTTTCTGCAACCTCTAGTTGTGCATTTATTGTTTCAATGTAAAGGACACATCTTTCCGGGATAGATTTTTCATTTAGTATGTTTTATTCTATTTTCGGTTTGCATCCGATACAAAACCACATGCATCCACGTTTTCGCATCATTTCATACTCTCCTGTTTTGAATTTTAAACATCTGATGCAGTAATGCCGTTCACAGTACTCACAGTCTTTGTCGTTTTCACTTTTGAAGATTTTTCCACAGTCCTCACATGTCAATGCCTCACCTGATTCTGAGTTTTTGCTAACCCTCCTAGCACCCTTATTCGTGAGCTTTACAGTTACTGCTTGGGCATACCCTCCGCTATCATGAATGTAATTCATTTTTGTAGTAAATTCCTGATTGTTATGGTCTTGGTCTAATGTTTATTAATCCAATCTATATATGCAATAATTTAAAACTAACCCTATAAACTCTAACGTCTTAACAGTCCAATTTCATTTTTGTTATTTAAATCTACATATCACAACAAAACTCAAAGTCAAAAGTTTAAAGGTATTCTTACCGTGCTATTGTACAGTGCGTACGTGCTGTGGATTCCAAGGCGTTTATGCAGTCGATGAGGGAACAACTTAAATTTATCTGCTCCAACCCAGGACTACTTTGGGTATCATTGACGCCTTGGTGAAATGAGCCTGTTAGTAGTAATAGTATGCAGAAGCGGATAGTGTAGATCTAAGTATACTGACTTAGAGTATTTGTTTATATGTTTTGCCGGAAGTAAGTGTCTAGAAATTGGCGGGAAAATACTAGTTGCTGCTTTACAATTTAAAAGTGCGATTTACTCTGATCAACAAGTATTTTAAACGTAACAGCATGTGTGGGTCATTTAGTGTGCAATGCATTACTGCTTGGGTTAAATACTCTTTCTCAGCTGGAAAAAACAAAGAAACATGTCTACGTTATACGGAGCCGCTGACATAAACAAACCGCCCCCTAACCGCCTATCCGGAAGTCCCATGGAAGATATGGAATACATTTTTCAGATTGTTCTTTCTGGTGTGATGGCGATCTCCTCTTTTAGCGACTATAAACACCACATTTCGCCAAACAACCAACCGACCTCGGTGTAGAAGAAAAGCGCCTCTAATCGCATCGACCTCAAACTATGGAAGAGCCGGATATTGAGGACGTCAAACTAAATACATATACCGACTTACCATCATCACAAAGAGCTGGTTATAGCTCTAGCTGGAGTATCTTAGTTGCGAGGGCGTATTTATTAAACATGCACATTTTATTAAGAATCATTTACTTCACTCGAGCTGGGATAAGTGCCACGCATGACCGGTGTGTCATCAGGGTTACACGCACACATATTGTTCCACGACTGTCCACCGGCCTCAAACCATGTGCAGACCTCAGTTGGAAATAAAATCTACTTCTCAGAAAATAGCAAGTTCAAAACTTGGATGATGGCCCTATTTAATAACGTTTAATATATGTATGAAAATGGTATGCTTTCCGTGAGACTGATAATATGGACTGTGACTAGTATTGTAGAGTACTGAGTAGTTTATAGTGCATGCGCTTCACACTAAAAAAGGACACCAGTGCGCAAACCTCACCTGCTGGTACATAATCTCCCCACAACAAGACTCTAGCATGACCTCCTTGTGGTACACCACGGTAACTGGACACCTTACGACAACAGGCTTGACTGCTAGGGATATACGAGAATGACAACGCTGAATCAAAACCTGAGTAGACCCAGCTCATTAGCCTTTGAAAGCAGTCTGATTTCAAAACCATAGACGCTGAGCCCGGGCGGCGATATATAACCTGGCAAACTCAGGTATTCTGAATGGGGTAGAGGGAACGCTGGTGGAGGAAATTCCATCTAAAGGCGAAAGAGTCAAAATCATTGGCCAAAGGCTACCACAATGTAGTCAGCCAGTGGCGCGGCGACGGAAATAACTGCTAATGAAACAACATTATGAGCACAATGGCAAGCAACAAACTTAAAGCTACTGATATCGAAAGTGATTGCTGCAATGAGACACAGGTGATAGTTGTCACCAATTATTATGTAACCTCCTTAAAGTCTCAGGAAAGGGATGTTACTGATGAAATCCTATAGCAGCTACCAACATTCTCAGGACCAAAAGGACAACAATCATCAACATATTCAACACAAGAACAATAAGATCAACAGTAGCATTACACGAGCTAAAACATGCTATGAATAATAATTATTTATTTCTTATATAGCGTCCCATCCAAATAATTGTTCTGGGGCGCTTTATAATGGTTAATGCAAATGAATAAATAAATAACATCATGCGATATATATAGTTAAACATACTATGCAATCATTATTACTAAGTAAAATCAACTATTATGTTTTAAAATATATAAATAAACACAATTATGCAAGCTATTAAAACAATACAATAGATTAATTATAATGCTAAATTAACTAAAATAAAGATATCAACAATTAATATCGTCGAATGTTGAAATAATGTGTGAAAAGATGCGTCTTTAGGGCCACTTTAAACTGATTGACACTAGTGTATTGGCGCATGGAGCTGCATAAGAGAATGCTCGTTCGCCGAGTCTAGTTCGGGTAGTGGGTTGTTTAAGGAGTCGCTGATCGGAGGAGCGTAGACAGCGTATCGGGCGATACGGAGAGAGAATTGCTGATAGATATGAAGGTGCGAGCCTATGAAGGTACACTGTATTTGAAAGTGAGAAGTAGGGTCTTGAAAATAATGCGACTCTTCACAGGACGCAAGTGCAGCTCCAAGAGCATGGGAGTGACATGGTCTCGTTTCGACCGCATCGTTATGATAGGAGCACATGCATTTTGGACATGTTGTATGTTATCAATTACTGCCGCTAGCAATCCATTAAGAAAACTATTGCAGCAGTCAATTCGCATAACTAGCTCATGCACAACTTGTTGTGTGTGTTGTTTGTCTAAGTATCGACGCATGCAACCAATGCTATGGAGGTGGTAATACGGATTTCTGCAAATGTTAGTTACGTGTCGCTCAAGGGACATATTAGAATCAAAGGTCAAGTTTCTGGCGTGAAGTACGGCATCATAATTATGCGTCTACAAATGTACCTAGTGATACACGAAGAAGACATTAAATATGACATGTTAGAAGAAAACTGGGAATTAATAACATATTCTGCAACAAATTCGGCTGTGGATGTGATCGGCTGTTGGTGGAGTTGGATTCCTACTTAGTCCAGCAGCAATCAAATCTTTGGAAATATTGAGAAGATATCCCCTAGAATCATCATCGCTTCATTTACTGGCAATCCACAAGTCAACACCATTAGCTGCTACAGACCGACCAATGTGAGCGACGAAAGTGACATATATCAGTTCTACGGAGATCTGCAAAGCCCAATGGACGATATCCCCAAACACAATGTTATTATAGGGGGCGATTTCTATTAAAACCTGGGAAATAATGCAGTTACACAAGCAGAAATGGACACTGGCTACTGGACTTTATCCAGGAAAACAACATGCTACCAGCAAACACACTATTCCAAAAAAAGGAAAAAGAAATTATGGACATTCCAGTACCCAAATTGTGGTAAATAAGTCATATTCTTGGTCGGAGGAAGTGGATCAACAGTTCCAGAGATGCAGCTCTTTCAAGTCAGTTGGCTCAGACCACAGAATATTATCAACTCTCTTTATGTTGAGTATCAGAGCTCCAAAGAAAACACCATCTGCTGGACTGAATATCGATTGGAGATCCACGAAGAATGGATAAAACTTACACAGAAAATTCACACTTGAACTCAAGAACAAATAAGATATTCTTTGCGAAGCTACAGAGGACAACCCAATTGAGAAATACGATTGCCTAGTGAAAGCAAATCATGCATACAAGCAAGCAGAATAGAAACAATACTCTACAGTCCTCCGTGAATGTGAACTCTCACATAGTCAAGGTGACGCTAGACAAGCATGGAACGTAATAAATCATGTAACAGGCAGGACATTAGCACATAAGAGCGAGATTAAATGGGAAATCTCCAGAAGAAAGAAACAGTTAATGGAAAAAATACTTGTGCTCAAGAAACTCAAATGTAGAAAAACAACTGAACTAGATGGAATTCCACAGGAAGTCTGTAAGTTGGATGAATTCAAATCAACACTACTGTAAAGTTGTAATCATACCTTCCATAATCTTGTAAAGCCAAAATGTGGGATACTACTCCGTCAAAATAAAGGAAATCTCGAACTGGCAGCACACAATCGAGGTATTACCTTGACACCAATAGCAGCTAAGATTTATAATCGTCTATTTCGCAAAGGTCGATCTACAACTGGCCACCGCTTGCTTGTTTGGCAGTGTTTGGCGGAGATAGATCGTATAAATTGGTGGGGCAGAAACGTTGATAAAGAAGTGGAATTACTGATTTGTAAGTATTATTCTTGCCTTAATATCATTCATAAAGTAGCAGTAAACATATATTGAAAAGTAGTTGTGGTAAAGTTAGTTAGATAAAGTATTTTTGAACACTTTAGTCTAGTGAGTGGCAATAGGGTAAGTTTGCCTACGATAAGTTTGTAAACAAGATTTAACAAACCTCATTATGTGGTAGAATATATAAGTGATAAAGTAACATACATAAAACCACTGATATGAGAAAATATCTGTGTAAGCCAGTACTTGCTAGACATTTTGATTAGGTAGCATTGCTGTTAAAATTAATCATTTGCAATCGGTAACCCTTTGCGATAACCGGACGAACTAACTTTGTTTATGTAGCTAGTGTCCAATATATTCGCTAGGGCGCGGTATAACCTACATAAATAAGGCTGTCTAGCGAAAAGTAATTGATTGTATTTAAATTAGGTCACTACCGGTAACGTTAGCATTTCTGATAGGATAGATAGTCAGCTGTGACTATGACCAAAAACGGCAACCAAAATAAACAAGGCAATCTTATGTAAAGTGTAACATTTGTGCACAAAATTAAAGACTACATACACAGTGAATAGTGAAAACACAGTTGACTAAACTATTTTAAATAGTTAATTATATTATTATTATTAAATAAATTCTGATATGGCGACTTGCAAGCGGCAAGTCAAGACAAAAAGACACTTGGTGTGCGACGACTGCCACAGTTGGATGGATTTTGCCCTATCCGGCTGTGTGAAGTCAAGGGCAGAGTCCAAGGAAGAGGGATTCACCTTTCAGTGAGTGGGGTGTTGGAAGGTGGAATGTCTGGAGAAGGACGTAGCTAGGTTGTAGATATTGTGAAGGAGATAGAGATGAGAATCAGCAAGGAGACAGGTGGAATGGAGAGAGACGACAAGGAGAGAGTTGGGAATACTGTGAGACTGAAGGAGCAGAGTAGTGGCAACAAGACCGAGGAAAGGAGACTGAGAGGAGGGAAGGTGATCGGAGGAGAAGAAATTGGAGGATCGAGGGCAGGAAGTGTGACAGGCGTGAAGGTGACAGGGGAGAAAGTGACCGTAGAGAAAGAGGTAGGAAGGAAAAAGAGACGAGAGAGAAGATAAATATATGCAACGGGAAGAAAGGAAGTGAGAGTAAATGTGATAGAAGAGAAGTTCGGAGTGACGATGACAGAAGGAAATGTGACAAGAGAAACAGCGCCAGGAAAGACTGCAACAAAAGAGATTGTGACAGGAGAGCAGAAGATAGGGAAACAAGACTACAACCTTTCAGATGAAAACCGACAAGGAGCTACTCTGAGGCAGTGATTGAGGGGGCATTGAGAAAAGAGAGAGTGTTTATAGGTGACTCTATTCTGAGAAAGACAGATAAGACACTAAGCGAAGGGAAGACGTCGTTGTTTGTTTGCCGGGGGCTAGGATAGAACATGTGACTGAAAGAGTAGAGAAGGTATTGCGGCATGGCAAGGGAGGGTCTGTACTAGTACACGTAGGAACACATAATGCAGACTAGGAGGGAACAGCTGGGATAGCACAGAAATACAGACAGTTAGTGAGGAAGATAAAGAAGACAAGAGTCGAACGGAATTATTCTCTCAGAAATGGGAGGAATAGGGCCAACATATAGAAACTGCAAGCGGTCGGTGATCAACGCACCAGTTGAGCAGATGTGTAAAGAAGAGGGGGTGGGATTCGTAGATTTATGGGGGTACTTTGTTGGGAGGGAAGTCATGTACATGAGAGATGGCCTCCATCTAAGTGGAAAAGGGGCAGCATTTTTTCAGAGAACTTACTGTAATCTTTTGACAGTGGGACAGGCTGCACCTATTTAAACTAGACTCGCAGGGGGATTTACAGAAACAAAACCAGCAAAGAATAGCGTGGAAAACTTTTCTGAATCAGGATTTAAATGCGTTTGTCTAAATGTAAGGAGCATAGTAATCAAAAAGAACTAAACGTTATGGTAGAAGATATTGACCCTCACATAATAGGTATAACCGAATCATGGGCCACCACTGATATATCAGATGCCGAATTAGGACTAACAGGCTATGTAATGTTCAGGAAAGATAGAATAGGAAGAAGAGGAGGTCGAGTTATTTGATATGTTAAAGAATCCATCCAGGCTGATGAAATAAAATTAGAAAGAGAAGCAGATTGCGAAGAAGCTGTTTGGTGTAACATAGTTACCGGAAACTCAAAGTTAACGGTGGGGTTAATTTAGCGAAGTCCAAACATAAGCATAGAACTAGAAGAGAATGAGAACGTTCAAAACGCTATAGGGGAGAGTTGGGACACATGACCACAGGGAGCTTTGAGCCACTCCCTGTAACTTTGTTAATAACGACCAGTCGCGCGATTTGACATGGATTATAGATGATCGTCATGCTACCAACGACGTCACGGCCTTTTGACAAATGGCGAACGAAAGAAGGCTCGCAAATTTACGACGGTATGTGTTTTTACCTATAACATTGTTTTGAGTAAATCTAGCGTGTTTTGTAGTGTTTGTTCTACATGTAGTACACGTAGTGCAATGTTATGAATACTAACATATTTTCAATAAGGGATAATAGTTCTGTCAATGCCTGAAACCTACTTTGGGAAACGCTTGTCTACGTATACGTAAAACTCATTCTGCGTGTATAATTGTGATCAGGCACCAATGAGCCGGAAAGCATGGGGTCCGATGAGCCGGCTCATGGGTCCCAGTATTGATTGGTGCAACGTCATCCCATATTTGCTGGTGTTCAATATGACATTCTAAAATTGTTTTAGTTTTTATGTATGACCAATTGGTGTTAGTATTTAGTTTAGGGCCAGTAAGGGAGCGTTCATTATTCCTCACGCTTAACTATAAAATATTATTATTTAAAAATCTGAAACCACTCCTAATTACTTTGTCACAACAACCGTAGCGAATTATATAATGTCATTTTCATTATGTTTAACACAAATTATTATGTCTCCGTCTATTGTTGATTTGATTTACAGTTTGCAGGTGTTTACCAATGCTAAGGAGGAAGCCTTAACAAGATACCTGATCACATCGTCGAAGATGATTTATGGTCTACCTCGGTCTGACACTTGGCGATTTGCATACGAGCACGCTGAAGGAAATGGAAGGACATGTCCCCCTCCATGGTCTGACAATCAAATGGCGGGAGTGGATTGGTTGTATGGTTTTCTTAAGTGCAGACACCAACTCGGTTTGAGGATGCCAGAGGCAACTAGTTTATCCCGTGCTACTAGCTTCAACGTAACAAATGTGTCTAAGTTCTTTGACAATGATGAAAGCGTTATCTGCAGGCATGCATATGTACCGCGATATGTATGAAATTTAGATGAAACTGGTTTAATAATAGTTCATAAACGTGGTAAAGTGTTGACCCAAAAGGGACTGAAATAGGTCAAGTAACTTCCGGTGAATGCGGCACCCTTGTCACTCTCTGTTGCTGTATAAAAGCTGTTGGTCAAGCGTTGCCCCTGCTTATGTTTTTCCACGCGTAAAATTATGCGATCACATGATACGCGGGGCTCCAAATGGAAGTCTGGGTCTTGCCACCCAGTATGGATGGATGAATTCTGAATTGTTCCCTAGGGTACTACAGCACTTCATTGAGCACATGGGTGTATCTGTAGCGAAACCTGGAGTTCTAGTCATGAATAACCGTGAAAGCCACATAGAGGTAGTAGAAATGACGCGGCAATATGGGTTGTCTATTGTCACGTTCGCCCATCACTGCAGTCATCGAATGCAACCCTTCGATGTATGAGTGTATGGGCCCTTTAAACGATACTTCAACACGGCATGCGACACTTGGATGCTCTCACATCCAGGTAAGACAGTCACGATTTATGATGTTGCGGAACTGAGTGGGCAAACGCTCTCACACTGCAACATAACGTCAGAATTCAAAGCAACCGGTATCTATCCCATGAACAGGAATATATTCCCCGACGATGTGTTCCTGTCGGCAGCTGTCACTGCCAGATGCGTTGACGTAAATACACCTGAGACAGCTGGCGTATGTTGATAGCTTTCTCCAAACTACTTAATATTATAATAACACGATATGAAACGTCATAACTATGACAGCGTTAAGCCAACTCGTAGTACCTCACTAACTATAAGCAATTGTTGTTAATATAAGACGACTAACTGCATCGGCTTGATTGTCATTCGCCTTAATCCTAGCTCAAACCTCGCTTGTTTTTTCCACTGCTACGAAGTGATCGACACGATTGTATCCTCGATATGCTGGAGCAATCGCCACTTGATCCGTCAGACGCCGGAACAACTCGTCTAGTATCTTGTTTTGCTCTTCCAAGTTTCTCTCTTGTGAAAGACCCGTTGTAAACGTGTAATTGCTCCAAGTGCGTATCCGCTGCACGAGAGATAACGCATGACCTCTCGCGGAACTGTAGTCTACAACGAAAACATATGCAAATGACGCAATATTATTATCATTATGCTTATAACTGTATGATACATTTACACCAGTCGTTTACAAGAATAACGTGTCCGTGTGTGTGCGTGTGTGTGGCTTGCGTGCGTACGTCCATGTGTATACACGAGGAACAACGTAGTCTGGAAAGAGCGATATGTGTAGCTTTGTTTCAAATAAACCAACAACCAACCAACCAACAAACAAACAAACAAACCAACCAGCCAATCAACCAACTAACCAACCAACCATCTAACCAACTAACCAACTAACCAACTAACCAATTAACCAACCAACCAATCATCCCAGATTATTAAGATCTTTGAATGGATTGGGTGTTGTTTCACCTTGTTTGTTGGATGTCTTCCATCGTTCTCGCCATAAGCATTTGATGTTGTGCGTCTTAATTGCAAGTAGGTTTAGCCCAGATTTCCGAACTCGAGAGTGTTTATCTTCGAACGGGGCTGAAAGGCATTTCTCTGTGTGATAGTAGTAAGGCTCTATAGTGGCGAGGTATTCATCCTGAAAATATCATTGGGAAATGTTATGATAGGAAAGTACTGGCGTGACATATCCTATCAAATCTGCGATGTATACGTATGTGAATGCTAAAATATGAGTTTGTGTTGTGCTATAAAGAACTGCATGAATACGGAATTGTGAAATTACAAAAACATACAACAATGAATTAATCCCTGGCTCACCGGCCAAAATGATGCTATATTAAAACGAAATCAAAATAGTTTAAAAAATATAGTAAGTTACCTTTCCGAGTCTTATGTTGCTCTAAACGGAGCTTTTGACGTCTTCACGACGTCTTTATCAGCGTTGTTTTGCGCCACTCTCCGTCGTCATGTGACTTTGTTGGGATTCCGGATACAACCTTCCCGCGATCTTCCTGGATAAGTGTTGTCATGTGACAGTTACCAACATAGCCACATGACGACCGAGTGGTGCAGACCAACGCTGATGAAGACGTCGTGAAGACATCGAAAGCTCCTTTCTGAAAAACATAGGACTCGGAAAGGTAACTTACCATATTTTCAAAACTATGAATGTAACCGAGTCCGGAAGCAATTAACATGCTAAGATATCAAAATAGTTATCAGATTCAGCTTAGACGATATACTGAACGTTACACTGTTTACCTCCGTTATGATCTCTTCCTGCATCATCTCTCTCCATATATCCGACATAGCTTTATTGATACACCACTCGTCAGGAGCAGTCTTTGTGCAGGGACAAGTTGATCGGCCCACTGTCTGAATCATCAGACGCCCACCTGTCAGTCAGACAGACATATTTTGATCATAATAATTCATTGATACGCAAACAACAGGTTTTGAAATAATATACATATTATAAAGTCTGACTTTGTTGGCCATTCTAATTACATCGTCGTAGAATTAAACACATCTCCAGTAGAACTTTTACTAAAGTAAAAGTTCTACGAATAGTCTTCGCGCATTAATTGCAGCGTGGCTGCATGCTTCCAAGATAAGTTGTGATGGTGTTCGATTGAACAAGCCTGCCAGGAAGTAATTAAAAGTGTAAACCGCTTTGAGCAGTCCTGAGAATTGGATACTGCGCTATATAATAACTTACCATTAGTTTTTTACATGTGTTTTTACTTTCTAAAGAGAACACTAATGTGATCGAGATAAGGCGTTGAAGGTAATGGATTGTTATGGCTACCCTAGCTGGCCATGATTACCAACTGAAAGACAAATGTCGACGAACACGTTGAAATCAGCAGGGTTATTGTTGTAATTATTCAGATGTTTGAATCGTTACAATACTATCTGAACAACCTATTCAATGCAGGTAACACATCTAAGAATAAAATCTATAATAATAGGTTTCTTATTGTAGTGATCAACCTACATGAATTTCCGTTATGAAAACACTACTTGACACATTGTCAATTTTCCGATTACACAATACGTGGCTTTGCAAAACATACACGTAATGGTTACAATTTACCTGTCGTACTAAAAGTAATGTATACTCTAGGGACACTATGCTACTCTTACGTAGCCGTTCATAAATCTGGATCCATACCAGGTACAAGCTCATTGGCTCTACAGAGCAAAAATGTTTCCCAGTCACAGGCAGATTGTGCTTCAAACACGAGCATTTCAGTAGATCCTTCCTCGAAATGTATGGGAAACACCTCTGATGACGTCACATTTGGGCTGAAAAGATTCACATTAACTGTAATTTATAATAGAACGTGTCATAAGCACTAGAGTACACGCAGGAACATTTGTGAAGGAACATTGTTGATAATAAATAAACACGTATATATTAATGTAGCGGATAATAATTGACTCAAAACAAACAAAGTGTATGTTGATTATATAGAAATGTTAGCAGCGCGAATATTTTGAAGACAATATTTACAAACATACCTGAAGAGCGGGTAATACATATATGTATATATATATATATAAACATGAACATATATATATAAACATGAACATATTGGACACTCGGTAAGACAGTCTTTCGTCCGTTATTCATTCAAGTTATATATATTTAAAGAATTTACTCATCATTTCTGAATAAGACAGTGGTGATCCTACTTTGCTTAACAACATGTGCGTATATGGAATTGGGTAAGCGTTCTAATAGGTCCATTAACGTAGTTTTTCTTTGTCTCATCGTAGAGCATTGGGATTTTAAAGGTACCAATAATTCCAAACGCTGTGCCTGAAGGTGTAATGGGGAATTATGTATTTTGTGTTCAGAAAGATAACGATGTCATGTAAAAATAGTTCGCTGGTTGTATTGACTAGTGTTCACGTAATTGCAATTTGGAAACCTGTGTGTGTTTTGTATGTGTATGGCATTGATTAAAGTTAAATAATTATTAAATTATTAAATATTATTTAGCAATGACATATTTACAACGGCGCAGATGACCACATCACATGCGTCAGGCAAACACTGTTTGTAGAAAGTTCTTCCGCAACACGTCACATAGACGTTCTTGTGATGTAGAAGTGATCCAAGGGGACCATCTATACAGAAAACAGCAAACTGTGAGAAAAATTAGCGAAAAACGCGGTCATTATCATAACAATTGCAAATAACATTTCGGTAGTCTTACTTATACTGCTGCGTTTTAAAGATACCATCACATAATTGAACTATTGAAGCTAGCTTATGTGAGTATGTATATGTTTGTATGTTTTCTTGATAGACGGTTTGCACCTCCGGCAACAAGCCTGCAGTGGTTCATCTACGACACTTCTGTACAAACGTAACCGGACTATTTTTTTCTGGTTTTGGAATCGTGCTGGATGTTATGCGGACATATTGTTCACAACGTTACGTTATTGTTCACAACGTTACGCACATTGCAACGAATGGCCCGAGCTTCATAAACTGTCCGCCGATGGGCGGGGAAAATTTTGCGTAACTTGCGTTACCAAAAAACTGAACACATTTACGTCGTAGCAAACGGCAATTACAAATATTTCGTGAAACTACCACTTGCGTATGTGTGTATAGTGATATATGTCATATTTTGTTACGGTACGAACCTTCTGCTAGGCGTACCAACGTGTTGAAGTCGTTGGTTGGCAGATCTTCGTAGATTATGTGAACTTGCTGATCCTTTCCGTACGTCTTCTGGACCCAGTCTGTAAATTATGTACCACAATGTACCCATAGTAAAATATTACCATATGTGGCTCGAAAAATCCCCCCCTTTCCGTTAGCTAGAGTCGTCTGAACTGATTAGTTTGTCAACCATTCTCTGAAATCGTCGTCACAATTTTTCAATAATTTTCTTCTGTAATTGCTGTTATCCTGGCTACATAGCGCTTCGTATTTCCCGTATTTACCGGAATACTCCGCTGTTCGTATCTTACCGATGTGCATCGGTATTTTATTTGTTCGTTGTCATTTGATTAGTACGATTGTCATATGATACATCATTAGATCGCCACGGGATTTGTCTAACTTGTATTTAGTTATATTGCAATTTTTTTATATGTCAACGCGTTGTCTGGTTGGGGATATCTCTTAAATAGTGTTCCGTGCATTTCGCTTGCTCAAAACGATTTTTCTTATGAGTATTATCGAAATGGTCACAATCAACAGAACTTTGACGTTGGATATATTATTTTGTGTTTTAACGAAATGACAATAGTGTGTAAAAGTAAACAATTTGATGAAAGTTTAGCCCTGCTAATATATTACCTGCACTACTTATATTATACAACTATAGGCACTTGCAAATGAATAGTACTACATACTATGCTGCTATGTTGTTGCCTACATAGAAATGTATAATTAGCATAAAATATGGTTATTAAAACAGCATGAAAAAGGAAAGTTGATCATAACTTCTTCGAAAATTTGTGACATCAATACATGCTGGAAGAGGAACGATATAGGCACATACTTACCAATACAATTTGTGATTAGGAAAATCGAGCTGATACCGTCGTCAGTCCCGTAGTCACATATGACAAATGGGCCATGTCCAGGCGTGAACGGGATGGAACCTGTTTAACATAATATTAGTGAACTTTATGTCCTACATCATTCATTAATGCATTAACCATTAGCCACCGCCACCATCACCGCTAAAAGAACCAAAACTACCACCACCATGGTACCACCACCACCACCTTGTCACCACCACCCCCTTGGCACCACCACCATCTTGGCACCAAAACCACCACCATTTTGGCACCACCACCATCCACCACCCACCACCCACCACCCACCACCCACCACCAACTATCACCACCAGAACTCATCAATACCACCAACAAAAACAACACCACGTCCACCGCCGCCGCCTCCACCACCACCAGCACCAGCACCAACACCACCACCACCAACACCATGGTCACCACCAACAGCAACAACAACACTACAACAACTATGAACACTAACAATAACAACAATAATAAAACAACAACAACGACAACAACAATTTAACACGAAATAAAAGTTGTTATATGAAGAAACAGTAATGCCTACCCAATGAATCCTCAATTATTGGCCAAGCATACTCTTCAATTTCCCAGTGCGAGTTCGCTTGATTGCCATAAAGACAGTCTTCTGTATACAAATGATGTTTCCATGTAAAGTCGCCTTCTTTCTCGTACTCCATGTTTCACAAGGAAACCTACAACACCTATAAATAACATTACACACACGCCCGCACACCCGCACGCAAGCATGCCCACACGCACACGCGCGCGCGCATTCGTCTGGAATACATCGGGTAAAGCAACGGGACAATAAAGACTGTCACTGGAGAACCTTGAAAACCATCTCAAAGTAGCTAGGTGAAATACGTTCGGGTAGCAGCGAGGGGCTACGAACTGTATATTGTAGCGCAAAGGACGATACAGCTACGATGGAACTGCGCGTCACATGCGATGTTAACGGTATACGACGGAAATGACTCGTTTAAAGACGACTTATCGTGATCCATCAACCACCAGTACTTCCACCATCTTACGTATCGGGTGTTTTAGTATTCAGAACTTCCGACCATTGGTCACTCCAAACAAACACCGGACACATGGTATTTGTACAATCGTGCTTTGCGGTTAGTGAACGATTTCGCCACCTGGAAAAGCGTTTTTGGGCAGCTTACTTAGCTAATAAAATGAACAGTGATGTTGCTAAATTTGAATACTGTCGAAATCTCCAAAGGCCCAACACACCGGATGATAATGGACCGTATCGTGTTATAGTGATATATAATGATATATGGAGCTGTAAAACATCCACCAGTACCAACAATGGCATAGACATTCATAAGGCAAAGAAGTGTATGGCAACATCATCCAGAGCAATGCAACTATACAGGGGGTAGAACTCATTCCCTGTACAAGGGAACCGCCGGGAGGTACAGCGATCTCTCATAAAATATTGATGTGCTTCAGGGTGTGACTGTCCAAATACAATTTTGTCTGAGTAGACAGTGCCCAACCAGTATTATCCCGATTACAAGGCTAGCCAACCTAGATTTTCTCGACGACACGCCACTTTCCGTGATTAATATTCGTGCAGACTAATGCTGTAAACGTTTTCACCTCCTTATCGGAGCATGATAACACTGCTGGGAGGTTCTGATACTGGATCTAACAGTTGAGTCTACATACATGGTTCCCGCACACATAGGTCACTGCAAGTTCAAGCAAACAGTACTCTCTCTCTCTCTCTCTCTCTCTCTCTCTCTCTCTCTCTCTCTCTCTCTCTCTCTCTCTCTCTCTCTCTCTCTCTCTCTCTCTCTCTCTCTCTCTCTCTCTCTCTCTCTCTCTCTCTCTCTCTCTCTCTCTCTCTCTCTCTCTCTCTCTCTCTCTCTCTCTCTCTCTCTCTCTCTCTCTCTCTCTCTCTCTCTCTCTCTCTCTCTCTCTCTCTCTCTCTCTCTCTCAATCTCTCTCTCTCTCTCAATCTCTCTCTCTCTCTCTCCTCTCTCTCTCTCCCTCTCTCTCTCTCTCAATCTCTCTCTCTCTCTATCTCTCTTATTTAGTAAACACATCAACAAGCACTACACACGAAGACAAAATCAATCGTCAAGAACCCGTGCATCAACCACCAGAAGGTGTATGTCGTTTGTTGTCCACGGGACCAACCTGTGAATCTCGTTCAATGTCAATTTTATCAATATCAGCTCGTTTCACCGTTTTAAAGCACATTACAGAAAAACATATTTTAAGCTAATTGTATGCTGATATAAATGCACATTGTTCAGTTTCATAGCACCCAAAATATAAATAATGATTGTCATGTCAGTATCAATAATTAACTTAACATCTTGAAAAAGCTGCTAGAAATTGTCGATCATGGAGAAGAATGACTATATAAGGATAAGGATGATTTTATTTTCCCAACAGCATTAGAAAAATACAAATTATGTATAATTATATACACACATACACGTATTACATACATACATACATGTATACACACATACCGGCATATACAGTAATATTGAAATGTGAAATATATAATACAACTGAAAATATGCAACAGAATATAGTAACAACAAAATGAAAAAGAAAAAAAACCAAACAGTTGCTGTGGGATGGGAGACTCCTATTAAGATCAAAACTGATCGCTATCATAGGAGCCACCCACAAAAAAATTATTATTGTATCAAATCCTAGGATTTATATAACAAAATATAATGATTATGTCAAACATTAAAAAAGAAATGTAATTATCTTCTCTTACATAATATGTATGATGGTTGTTTTGTTGATGTAATGTGCTTCGTAATGTGTTGAGTTCGCGTGTACGCATGTACGCATGTATGCGACTATACAAATTTAAAAGATACATTTTTATTAACTGTGTTTCTCATTTATTAATTTAATTGGCATATAGAGCAATTTAGTATATTGCACGTGACGTTGTATTTTTGTAGCATGTGGTTTTTAGCATAACTTGAGAATCCTTTCAAACTATGGGTCGCTATCTTATCTTTCACAAAATCAGGGATATTATTTATAACATGTGGTAAGTTATATTTAAGACACTTTTTTGCAAATTCATGTTTAGTTCTGAAGGTGTGTAGTTCAGTTGCTCTTCGAGTGTCATATTTGTGTGAGCTGGTATTTGGGGTTAACTGCCAATTTAATAAGTAAACGGGTAAATTTTGATGTTTGTATTTGTAATAAAGTTTTAATTCTTGTAAATTTAGCAAGTCTTCTACTTTTAGTATGTTGAGTTGTTTGAAAAGTGGTTCTGTATGTGAATTGTATTTACTTAATGTTATTATTGGCACCGCTTTCTTTTGAATTTTTTTTAATCTGTTTCCTTGGTATCCCCATGTCAAAATATAATAATTAATATGAGATAGTAGCAGTGCATTATATAAAATAATGTTTATTTCTAAAGGTAACACATGTTTTAATCTATTTAATATTCCTATAGTTTTGGAACATTTACTTGATATTTTCTCAGTGTGTTTTTTCCAATTCAAGTTAGTATCTAGAGTTAAACCTAAGAAGTTAAAATCTTCGACTCTCTCAATATTTATATTATCAATTTTGAGAAATAGGCTCTGCGTAGATTTAATTGGCATTTGGAAGGTCATATATTTAGTTTTACTTTTATTTAGTGACAACTTATTTATATTAAGCCACTCAATTATTTTGAGTTCTTCATTTATTACAGATTCTATATTTCTATTGTGTACTTTATCACTAAAAGTTTCAATTGTGCTAAATAAAGTGGTATCATCAGCATACATTATAAATTTTAACATTTGGCTTGCTTGTGAAAAATTATGTATATATATAGTAAATAACAGTGGTCCAAGGATGGACCCTTGTGGCACACCTACTTTTATAGGTAAAGTATCAGATGTGGTATCTTCAAATTCGGTATACTGTTTCCGGTTGCTTAAATAGCTTTCGAATAAAAGAAGAGTATTGCCATCTATGCCATAATATCTTAACTTGTTTAATAATATCGAATGCTCAATAGTGTCAAAAGCCTTGGAAAGGTCAAGAAAAATACTGATTGGAATTTGTGTTTTGTCCATTTGAGTAATTATTCTATCTACTAGTTCGAGTGATGCATAATCTGTTGAATGGTTAGGTCTAAATCCGTACTGATTATCAAAAAATAGCTTGGAATCAATAAATTAAGTGGATATCTGATTATGGATTAGTTTCTCTAGTACTTTAGAAATAGTTGGAAGGAGAGAAATCGGCCTGTAATTTGTTATTAGAGTTGGGTCATCCTTTTTGAAAATTGGAACTACTTTTGCAATTTTTAGTTTATAAGAAATATGCCAGTATTAATAACTTGGTTAATTACTAGGGTTAGTGATTTAATTAGTATTGGTTCAATTATTTTTAGCAGTTTTTATGTAATTCCATCAAATCCACTGCTGTTTTTAGTTGGGAGATTATTTAGGGTTTTCCTTACTGTTTCTTCATCCACATTCTTAAATTTAAGAGTAGTTCTAACGTTTGTATTTAAGTAGTAATAATATGTTTTGCTTCCTGTATGTTTCATGTCTTCTACAATAGTTTGAGCTATGTTTGTAAAATAGTTATTGAATTTGTTTGCTATTTCTGATTTATCTGTTATGGTAGTACCATTCACTTTAAAAGTTGATGAAGATGTCTTCTTTGTTTTATTTTTTAAGAGAATTTCGTTTATAGTTTTCCATGTATTTCTGATATCTTTTTTATATTGGTTAAATCGTGATTCAAAGTAGATTTGCTTAGCTGCACGGATATTTCTTTTTAATATAGTATTGTAAGTTTTTAGATTAGTATTAGTAATATCATAGTCTGGTGAGTTAGATTCAGTCATTTTCAATTGTTTATCAAGTGTGTCCCGATATCTAATAGATTTGAGTAAACCTTGGGTAATCCATGTCGATTTTTTGTGTTTGTATTTATAACATTTCATTAGTTTAATAGGCATGTACTTACTTTTAGCGCGCGTGATTTCTTCATGCATTATATTGTAATTTAGGTATGGATCATCATTTTGTTTTTTATGTAATTTGTTGTATAATTTATAAGAACCAATTTCAATATTAACTTTCTGCATAGCTTCAGCACTTTGTATATTAATTTTTACAAATTTAAGAGGGACTTCAACGTTAAGAATAGTGTCTATAATTAGAAAATAAGGTTGATGGTCCGAGAAAGTGTTTGTGAAAATCCCAGCAGTACTTTCTAATATAAATTGATTTAGTGAGCAAAAAAGTTATCTATTAGTGTTCCGTTTGTTGTAGTGAAACGAGTTGGGAACGTAATTTGGGGGTAAAGACTATGAGATGTTAAATTATATAAAAAATCACTGTATATTCTGTTTTAATTAATTTTAAGTAAATTTATATTAAAATCCCCTGCTATAATGAGATTATTATTATTATTGCTGTTTTCCAGAGATGATAAAACTGATGAAAATTCATAAGTAAATTGTGTAATATTTTCGTTACGTGACCTTGGGGGTCTATATATTTTTCCGATGGTCATTGTCTTTGATAAACCATTTCCAGTTACTTGAATTATTAATCCTTCGCAATTGTCGTACATATGTAGATTCATTTTAATTTCAGATCTATATTCGTCATCTACATATATTAATAACCCTCCTTTGTCACTACATTTTTCCCCTGTGTTATACAATCATATCCATCTAAATAAAATTGAGAACAATCATCATTATCAGTTTTCCACGTCTCTTGCAAACATATTACACTAAATTTAAAATTATTACTACGTAGGTCCTCTATGAATATTTCAAGTTCATAAAATTTTGCATTTATAAACTGAATATTTGAGCTTAGAATAGTAAAACTGCTAGTGGTTTTATTTGCCAATTTGGCGAATTTATCAATGTCATAATAAGAAGAGCAGTGTATTACTTGTGGTTCGTTATTATCATCATTTGTATCTAAAACATTACACAGGTTGTTTTGAGTACCTCCTAGGTAGGAGAGAAAGCCTCATTAAACGTAACTGAGCCTGCGTTTGTAGGAATGGTCATACGTTTGCTTAATAATATGAATATAACAATATGTATATACAATTATAGAGTGATACAAATGAATAGATCGATTGCTAGTGATGTTCCATGCGTACACCAGAACAATGATACACATAATGTAAATAGGTGGTTAAGATCAGAAAGACGCAAAAAAACACTGTTAGACCTACTAATTACATTAATGGAAGACGTTGTGCAAGAATATATACTTATGTGTTTCTCCTTTCGAACGTTTCACGAATATTCTTTGTATATATATATATATGTATGCGCCCCTGACCCATACATCCTCCTATGCAAAGCAACAATGCAAGACAAGTGTAGATTGAAATTGGCCAACTAAATTACATTTAGCTTTATTCGTTTACATAACTCATAAACTACAACATAAATACATGTTCACAGCAAGCATGCCGGCCCCAATGGTATTACTAACCACTACCTACAAGTCGTAGACGTATTACCAACCACCAGTACTAACCATTTCACGACACTATATTTACCATTGACACCGTATCGGTGGGGGTCACTCCGCCCCTTCACCATTAGCAACCTACTTTATTTACCGCACTAAAAACCCTGAGTACAATACTGAGACTCAGTAAGAGGGAAAAGCCGAGGCCAACCCTCGTGTACTTATATAACAGGGAAAAGCGTCCAAGAATCTACATTGTATACAATCATGCATTACGTGTGGTAGAGGGAGGAGGATGGGAGACAAAATCACAACTTGAATAACAATAAACCACTAGCAATAACAAATTCAAAAATAAAACGCAAAATGCAGTAAATGATTCGTCAAGCGAAAACCACGCGCAGAACAACACAATCAAGATCTCGGTGAACGGCGAATGGGACGAGCCCGTTCTTTGTCCACGCTTATGTACCACTAGGACTAATTACCGCTATGTAATCCAAGTCCGCTCTTTATACTGTCCACCAGGTTACCGCTGGCCTACTCCGCTAGGGGCCACCACTTTCCATCCTAACCCGTTACTTCACATAGGATATTTGTATGCGCCCCTGACACATACATCCTCCTATGCAAAGCAACAACGCAAGACAAGTGTAGATTGAAATAGGCCAACTTAATGACATTTATCTTTATTCATTCACATAACTCCTAAACAACCACATAAATACTTCAACACATGTTCACAGCAAGCATGCCGGCCCCAGTGGTATTACAAACCAATACCTACAAGTCCTAGACGTATTACCAACCACCAGTACTAACCATCTTACGACACGATATTTACCATTGACACCGTATCGGTGGGGGTCACTCCGCCACAAGGCCACCTAAAATCAAATGTGACCGACCCCCACCAATATATATATATATATATATATATATATATATATATATATATAAATCATTTGTACATGTAATTTGTTTTATATGTTTGAATAATTCTCTTAGACAATGGTGTCAGACATTATGCTAAGTTTGATGCTGTCACCTCAGATTGCTTGTTAACATGGCTCACCTCACCCGCGACATGGCTGATCGCACCAGTGATGTGCCACCTGCTTGGCATGTTTGTTATTTGCCGAGTTCGTACTTGTGCGTGCGCGAGTGCGTGTTTGCGCGCGCGCGCGCGTGTGTGTGTGTGTGTGGTGTGCGTGTGTGTATGCGCGTGTGTGGTGTGGAGTGTATGTGTGTGTGTGTGTGTGTGTGTGTGTGTGTGTGTGTGTGTGTGTGTGTGTGTGTGTGTGTGTGTGTGTGTGTGTGTGTGTGTGTGTGTGTGTGTGTGTGTGTGTGTGTGTGTGTGTGTGTGTGTGTGTGTGTGTGTGTGTGTGTGTGTGTGTGTTTCACATGGCCGAAATAACTTAGTTTATGTTACTTTATAAAGTTCAATAATATCCCGGGTATAACACCAAGCCCATCTGCGATGCATTCGTTAGTTCTACGTTCAGTCCACAAAACTCGTAATATTTTTCAATAACACTTGTTTTAAAATGCGTGTGTGCATATATATATATATATATATATGTGTGTGTGTGTGTGTGTGTGTGTGTGGTGTGGAGTGTGTGTGTGTGTGTGTGTGTGTGTGTGTGTGTGTGTGTGTGTGTGTGTGTGTGTGTGTGTGTGTGTGTGTGTGTGAGACCTAAATATTTTACCTGTGTTACCCGACTAAATGCGTATTAATTCAAAACGAGAGACTACCCTTTTTTATAATCGGATATTATTTTAAAAGTTGTTTTCTTTTTTCCTAAAATTAGATGCATAAACACTGCTTTTAAATGAAACAATACACTACTGTAACCTACCGTTTTAGTATACGTACCGAAATATGTAAGACAAATCTTGACACAACATACGTGATGCAATACGTATACCTTCAGCATCGATCAGCGGCCTCGGCATGCATGTTGTTCACGCATTTACGTCAGTATTCAAATAACGTCTTGTTGACAATGTCTATATGAACTGAAATACCACCGCGTGCAGCAACACTGTTAAACTCCTTAACAAAGACGTTTTTTATGAAGCCATCAACCGTTTCACGATGTGATTAAACGTGTGTGTGCGTGTGTGCGTGTGTGCGTGTGTGCGTGTGTGCGTGTGTGCGTGTGTGCGTGTGTGCGTGTGTGCGTGTGTGCGTGTGTGCGTGTGTGCGTGTGTGCGTGTGTGCGTGTGTGCGTGTGTGCGTGTGTGCGTGTGTGCGTGTGTGCGTGTGTGCGTGTGTGCGTGCGTGCGTGCGTGCGTGCGTGCGTGTGTGCGTGCGTGCGTGTGTACGCATGTGTGCGCGTGCGTGCGTGCGTGCGAGCGAGCGAGTGAGTGTACGTATACATACATGCAATCATGCATACATGTATACATAACACATTACGCCTAATATTTCACATCATTGTCTCACAAAAAGCATAGCCATTTACTTTTTTCTTGGCCATCGATTGTTTGGTTCGCCGGTCGATCAATATTCCTTGAATGTTTATATTTACCACACGGGTTGCTGGCGACTTGGGATACATTTGTGCTGGTGAAAACTACTCATCCATATTTTCCAAGACCTATCTATTTGCAGCTGTTGCAGTTACGATACGTATCGGTTTCAGTGCGAAGACCCAGAATAACTGAGACGGCTATTACTGGGTCTTAGAAGAAGAAAAAGTTTAGCAAAAAGCTAATTTCGCTGCAAAGTCTTTTAGCTTATAATTTATTCTTATTTAGCATGTTGGATATTTCATTAAAATAATTTAAATAAATTAATGTACATATTATAATATTGTAGGCTCTATTTTGTCTGGCAAATCGGCCAGATCGCTCCCTCGTGGGCTTGTCTGTTTCTCTGTTAATCGTGTTTAATTAATATATTATTCCTATGACACGAATTTATATGTTGAAAATATACGCTGACCACCAAATTGCGTTGAAGAACCTCGACACATTGTTCGCAATTTTAATTATTAGCCAGCAAAATATATGCAATGCATTAATAGTATAAACGACTCTGATACGTTTGGGAATGTGACGGACCTACAAACATTCAATTCGTCGAACTTCCTATTAATACATGTAATGATACTCTCGTTGATACAGGTCAAAGGAAAATGCAGCCAACCTTTGACAAGAGAGACATGGTGATTTACTTATAATTCGTGTTGCATTTATTCAGTTTTTTTAGTTTGAGAAGGGCTTAGCAACATATAAGTCTACGACTTCAGCTGTGTCCTTTCAGCAGCAGCACCACACCATACTGTGCATGTATTGTGTATAAAATAACCTCATTTTTATATATATAAAAAATATTTATACTGTCAAATACTGTAAATTATATATATATATTGTCACAGTTAAACAATTTTTCAGGATGGAAATAACAGAATTTTCCTAATTTAGTATCAACATATCTGACAGTCATTAAATATGGGGAAGGACAAAAAGAGAACATGTATTATGTTGTTGTTGAATAAACTTTCATTCATGGTATTGGTTAGTTAAATCGCCATACTTATCAGTAATAACGAGCTACCCAGATAGCAAGACCACGTTGGCCCAACTAGGGTAACATTGGCATAACGTGGGCGTTGGGTAAACATCGTTGGACCAACGTAGTGCAACCAGCGCAATTTTCAAATGAACCGAGTATAACGTACCAACTTTAGTCCAACGTTGGTTCAATGACAAACCCAATACATGTAATTAGACATTTATATATTCGGGTATAGCAATGTTTATTAATGTTGGGCCAACATTGGTCAACCACCCTGGGCCAACGTTGCGCTAACGTTGGGCCAATGTTGGGTCAACAGCCATTGCAGAGGTTGGGCCAACGTTGGGCCAACATTGGGTCAACCATTTTTGGAGATATTTTGCAAATGTTAGCCAAATTATCTACTTTCCAAGTAGTAATCAATTATACATTAGGCATGGGCAATTAAAAACTTAATTAAATAAATTACAACTAACTTTGAAATCTCTCAATAAAATTAACCTTACACATTTATCCGGTCAATTAAATGAAAATAACCTCCTTTTTATAAAAAAATATTTATACTGTCAAATACTGTCAATTATATATATACCCTGTCACAGTTAAGCAATTTTTCAGGATGGAAATAGAAGAAATTTCCTAATTTAGTATCAACATATCTGACAGTCATTAAATATGGGGAAGGACAAAAAGAGAACAAACACACACACACACACACACACACACACACACACACACACACACACACACACACACACACACACACACACACACACACACACACACACACACACACACACACACACACACACACACACACACACACACACACACACACACACACACACACACACACACACACACACACAAACACACACACACACACACACACACACAAACACACACACACACACACACACACATATATATATATATGCACACACGCATTTAAAAACAAGTGTTATAGAAAAATATTACGAGTTTTGTGGACTGAACGTAGAACTAACGAATGCATCGCAGATGGGCTTGGTGTTATACCCGGGACATTATTGAACTTTATAAAGTAACATAAACTAAGTTATTTCGGCCATGTGAAACGGCATCAATCTCTAGAGAGATTAATAATGGAAAGAAAGGTGGAAGGCAGCAGAAGCAGAGGAAGACCTAGGAGACAATGGGAGAAGGACATAGAGGAATGGATGGGAACAGACGTCTGGCGAGTGGGGAGACTGGCAAACGAAAGAGCTGTCTTTAGACAATCCATCAAGCCTGCAAAGTCCGTAAATGGATAAGCAAACCCAACTATGCACACACACTACACACACATATATGCCATGTGTTGATATATATATACTAATTCATTCGTTTTAGGTTGTATTAATTATAACTGCTAATCACCGACACCTATCACACCATTTCGAAATATGTTGAAATCCGGTGATCCTGTTTTAATAATAATGTACTTCCAACATAACTGAAATTCTGAGATGTTACCCAGTGAGTTATGCACATTATTATTGAATGATTTTCCCCTTCCCAAAAATATTTCCCAAGTTAGTGGCCACTACTATGCTTAGAGTGACTCCTTCCTTATTTGTTGTATCCTACCGTAAGCCAAATCTTTGATAGCAGAGGCTTGTTTGTTGAGCTTAAAAGCTCCCCTGCTGACGTAGAAATTGGTGGTGCAGTTCATAAACAAGTGGAATTACTGATTGATAAGTATTATTATTGCCTTAATATCATTCATAAAGTAGCAGTAAACATAATTTGAATAGCAGTTGTGCTTAAAGTTAGTTAGATAAAGTATTTTATAACACTTTAGTCTAGTGAGTGACAATAGCGTAAGTTAACCTACGATAAGTTTGTAAACAAGATTGACCAAACCTCATTATGTGGTAGAATATATAGGTGATAAAGCAACATAAGACTACTTACATAAGATAATATATGTGTAAACCAGTACCTGCTAGACATTTTGATTAATTAGCTTTGTTGTTAAAATTAAGCATTTGCGATAACCGGGCGAACTAAGTTTGTGTAGCTAGTGTCCCACGTATTCGCTAGAGCGCGGTATACGGGACTGCGGTTTACCTTAAACAAATAAGGTAGTCTAGCATAAAGTAATTGATTGTATTTAAGTTAAATCACTACAGGTAACGTTGGCATTTCTGATAGGATAGATAGTCAGCGGTGACTATAACCATAAACTGTAAGCGAAATAAACAACGCAATTTTACGTAAAGTGTAACATTTGTGCACAGTAAACGGTCTTCTTAAAGACTACATAGACAGTGAATAGTGTAAACACTGTTGACTAAACTATTTTAAATAGCTAATTAGATTATTATTATTAACTAAATTCTGATAGGGCGCCTTGCAAGCGGCAAGTCGAGGCAAAAAAACACTTGGTGTGCGACGACTGCCATAGTTGGGTGGATTTGGGCTTATCCGGCTGTGGGAAGTCATGGGCAGAGACCAAAGAAGAGGAATTCACCTTTCAATGCGCCGGGTGTTGGAAGGTGGAATGTCTGGAGAAGGAGGTAGCTAGGTTGGTAGATATTGTGAAGGGGATGGAGATGAGAATCGGCAAGGAGACAGACGGAATGGAGAGAGACGACAGTGAGAGAGTTATGAATAATGTGAGACTGAAGGAGCAGAGTAGTGGCAAGAAGACCGAGGAAAGGAGACTGAGGGGAGGGAAGGTGATCGGAGGGGAAGAAATTTGAGGATCGACGGCAGAAAATGTGACAAGCAAGAAGGTGAAAGGGGAGAAAGTGACCGTTGAGAAAGAGGTAGCAGGAAAAAAGAGATGGGAGAGGAGAGATGGAAATGCAATGGGAGGAACGATGACGGAAAGAAAGGAAGTGAGAGAAAATGTGACAGACGAGAAGTTGGGATGGGCGATGATAGGAGGAAAGGTGACGAGAGAAACAGCGTCAGGAAAGAACGGAACGGACGGGATTGTGACAGGAGAGCAGAAGACCGGGGAACAAGACTACAACCAGAAAGATGCAAACCTGAGAAGGAGCTACTCTGACGCAGTGATTGTGGGGGCAATGAGAAAAGAGAGGGTTTTTATGGGCGACTCCATTGTGAAAAAGACGGACAAGACACTAAGCGAGGGGAAGGACGTCGTTGTTTGTCTACCGGGAGCTAGGATAGAACATATGACTGAAAAGGTAGAGAAGGTATTGGGGCATGGCATGGGAGGATCTATACTAGTACAGGTAGGGACAAATAATGCTGACAGGGAGGGAACAACTGGGATAGTACAGAAGTAAAGACAGTTAGTGAGGAAGTTAAAGAAGACAAGAGTCGAGCAGATTATTCTCTCAGGAATTTTGGCAGTAATGGGAGGAAGGGGACCAACATATAGAAACTGCTATCAATCCACTAGTTGAGCAGATGTGTAAAGAAGAGGGGCTGGGATTCATAGATTTATGGGGATACTTTGTTGGGAGGGAAGATATGTACATGAGAGATGGCCTCCATCTAAGTGGAAAAGGGGCAGCAGTTTTATCAGAGAACTTGCTGCAATCTTTTGACAGCGGGATACTCCACATCTATTTAAACTAGATTCGCAGGGGGGATTCAGAGAGAAGCTTAAAACTGGAGGCATAGATAAAAACAGCAGAAATAAATCAGCAAAGAACAGCCTGGAAAACGGTTCTGAATCAGAATATAAATGCGTTTGTTTAAAAGCAAATAAGATAGTAAACAAAAGAAGTGAACTAAACATTATTGTAGAAGATATTGACCCTCACATAATAGGTATAACCGAATCATGGGCCACCTCTGATATATTAGATGCTAAATTGGGACTAACAGGCTATGTAATGTTCGTGAAAAATAGAATAGGAAGAAGGGGAGGTGGAGTTATTTTACATGTCAAATAATCTATTAAGGCTGATGAAATAACATTAGAAAGAGAAGCAGATTGCGATGTAGCTGTTTGGTGTAACATAGTTACAGAAAACTCAACGTTAACGGTGGGGTTAGTTTATCGATGTCCAAACGTAAGTGTAGAAGAGAATGAAAAAGTACAAAACGCTATGAGGGAAGTTAGCAAACGGTACTGTACTATTATGGGTGATGTTATCCATTGTCATATACAATGGAAATCTCTACAGAGTGAGGACCACAAGTTTTTTTGTTTTAGTACAAGACGGTTTCCTTTCTCAACGTGTGCTAGAGCCAACCAGGGGTGAGAATGTGTTAGACATAATTTTGTTCTCACAGGATGAATTAGTTGACACTGTTAAATTATGCGAGCCAATGGGACGTAGTGATCACAACCATATACAGTTTATTATCAAAGTAAAATTCGAAAGAAGTAATAAAAAGCAGTTCAGGAGAAATTTTCACAAACTAAGATATACGGTAATGAGGAACTATTTGTTAAAGATAGACTGGAACAACACACTGAAGAATAAGTCAGCAACAGAATGCTGTTATATGTCAAAGAGTGAAATTAAGTGCATCGTCGATAAATGTGTTCCTTTAAAAAATAAGGGAAATGGTCCAGAAATAAATACTGATCGAAAGAAGCCATTAGTAAATTAAATACAAACAAACGATGTGGAAATCATATAGACGTACTGGAAATAACGAAGACTATAACATTTATAAAGAGGCACTAATACAAGTAGTTGTTATGCATATGTTCGGAGCAAACGGAAAGTTCAAGATAAGGTCGGTCCTCTAGAAGATTGTGCTGGAAATATAATATCAGAGGGATGCTTAATGGCAGAAGACCTGAATGAGTATTTTAGTTCAGTGTTATCAGGGTAGATATTAGTTCACTGCCAGTACCAAAGGCGAAGTTCAATGGGGCAGAATCAGAATATTTAGGACAGTTAATTGTAACCCCTGAAATAGTAGCTAAGGAAATTAGGGATATGAACGATAATAAATCACCTGGAGTGGATGGGATTCCGCCCAAGCTACTACTGGTAATTGATGAACAAATTAACATACCACTTGCAACAGTTTTCAACTTCAGTGGTTTCTTTAAAATGGAAAGTCGCAAATTTTATACCGTTATTTACGAAATAAGTCAGAGAACTACAGACCAGTGAGTTTAACGTCGGTGATTTGCAAATTATTAGAAAGACTAATTAAATATCACAAGGTGGATTTTCTTGTTAAACATAACTTGTTAAACCCATCTCAACATGGGTTTCAAAAAGCGAGGTCATGCTTAACAACAAATATGTTATGTTTTTTTGAAGATATCACTAAGTGGGTAGAAGAGGGATCACCAGTTGATATCATCTACTTAGATTTTCAGAGCTTTCGAAAAAATGCCACATCAAAGATTACTACTTAAACTAAAGGCCTATTGCATAGGAAATGGTTTAATTAACTGAATAAAAAAATGGCTAATTGACAGAAGACAACGGGTAGTAGTTGATGGGAAGGCTTCAAACTAGAAATCACTTTTGAGTGGGGTACCACAGGGATTTGTACTGGGAACTATATTATTCTTAATATATATCAACGATTTGGACGATGATAGAACAAGCAAGCTGTTGCAATTTCTGGATGCTACAACATTTTTTATAAGGATTAAATGTGATGAAGATAGGCAGCTTTTACAAGATGATCTTGACAGATTGATAACAAGTTCTGAAAAATGTCAAATGTTGTTCAATTTTGGGAAATGTAAATGCCTCCACAGAGGACATGGGAACGGATATGTACAATATACAATGGGAGGTTCTGTACTAAGTACTACTGTAAAGGAAAAGGACTTAGGGTTAACCATTAGTGCAGATATGAAGGTTTCAGAGCAGTGAGGTATTTGCGCTTCAAAGGGAAATCAAATCCTTGGATTAATTAGGCGAAACATAACGTATAAGGAAAAAGAGCTAATAATACCGCTGTAGAAAGCAATAGTTAGGCCTTATTTAGAATATTATATTCAAGCGTGGAGGCCATATAGTAGGAAGGACATAGGTATGCTAGAAAGAGTGCAGAGGAGAGCAAAAAATGATACGAAAACTGAGGGATCTTAGTAACGAAGTAAATCTAAAAACATATTTTTAATAACACCAGAGATCAGGAGATTGAGAGGAGATAAGATGGAGTTGTTTAGAATATTGAATGGTTATGAAAATATTGATATAAATATTTTCTTCTCAGATAAGAAAGATAGAAGGACCAGAGGACATGAACTTACATTAGTAAATGAGCAGTGTAGATTATATATCAGAAAGTTCTCATTCTCACAAAGGACTGTACATTATTGGAACAGATTATCTCCTGATTATGTTGGTGCCAGTAGAATGAATATGTTTTAAAATAAAATCGACACATACCTTAAAAGGTACTCGTAGATCAAAAGTATTGGACTCTCGATAAGCCAAAAGGCTTCCTTTTCCACTTGCCATCTAGAGTTAATTTTCTGGATGGCAATCTTGTTAAATCTTGTTAAATCAAATTAGTGTTGGGGCTCTCTCCCAGTGGTTTAACCCAGTAGGATGCTTTTCACCCAACAGTTGTTGAAATAACTAAATTTGATAGTATATTGTTTCAAGCGTATGTGTGTGTAGTGTGTGTTGGTTGCTATGTAAGTGTAATGATGTGATTGTGTCATGTTATGCGTAGTTCCATATTAATACAAAATATTATTAACAACCAATACTAATGTCGTCATATGTATGTTGCCCTATATAAACAATGTATAGAGTCTCTGTTGATATGGAGTCGCATGACCTCATCTCTCTGCCCTTTGACGAACGTGTGCCTCACAGGTCTAAGCACCAGACCAAAAGTGGACCAGCACAAATCCCACCCGGAATATATACACGAGGCCCAATGATGGACCAATGTTGGCCCAACGGAAGTGTATTAAAAACCTACCTTGGCCCAAAGTTGGCCCAACACAAAAACTATGCACACAGAATAAGCTTATGTTGGTCCAACGTTGGCCCAACGTCAGTGTATTATATACCCACGTTGGCCAAACGTCAGTGCATTATATACCTACGTTGGGCCAACATGTTGGGTCAACATGTGGCCGATGAGTATAATGACGTTGGCCCAACTTGGGTTGCCAACGTTGGGCCAACGCAAAATGCCTACGTTGGCCCAACTTGGGTCTGCTGTCTGGGTATATCGTCTAGATTACTTTAACAAACATTTCATTTTATAAGATAACCGAAAAAAGCACGAAGCAGAATTATGTGGCAAGACAGCGTTTCAATTGCGTTTAATGCATCCTCAGAACAATACTAGGCATTCGGTGTTTTATTCTGAGTTTTGAATATGATGACATCTCAAAGGAACTGATTCTTATACAAACAGGCCTCCATCATATCAGCTATCTGCGCCATCGTCGTATACGCTGGGCAGTAGACATGCTAAGTTACTTTTTCATTTCATATCACGATGCAAAGGTCCCTTTTGGTATGGAAGTTCCTTAGGGTCACAGTAAAAAATCATATAAAGACACAAGTTGTATCGTAAAATACAAGATGGACGCCGTCGACTCATAGGCCATAAACCGTATGTCAAAGAAACTATTATGATACATATTTTCTAGCTAATTTGAGGTTCCTGAACTCATTTCTTTCAACGATTTTGCATTTGGAATGCATTTAAAGGTCAAATCCGGGAAATAGTATACAAATAAAAGTTGTTATTTTTATAAAGTTTATAAAAACATAATTTAGAGGCATTTTGATAACATTTATGGTAAAGTAATTTAAACATGTCCACTGATGATGGAAACTCCAACATAACTTCAGGAATGGCTTTCTCATGCTGAATTTAATTGAAAATGAGTCATCACATTCTCCACAATTCTCCATCACAACTGCTGAACTCGGTTCATTCACCAGGTGTCAGTACCTTTTCTCTATGTGCTTATGAAGAAGGCTTATGATCAGTATGTTGATAAGGCGATGGTGATAATGTTGGTGTCTCTCTTGATATGGAGTCGCATGACCTCATCGCTCTGCCCTTTGACGAATGTGTGCCTCACAGCCCTAAGCAGATTATTGTTTCAAGTCCATGGAGCTGGATCTTCTCATTCTTCTTTTGTAAAGTTATATCGCACAACTGCCTTCTTGCTCTACGTAGAGACCCTTCATTCTCTTATGTCTTGGATCTTCATACTGGATCATACCCACTATGCTCTGAAACTACCCATCCATCTCGCGACATGGCAACACTGCAAGAACGCCATCCAACACTGTATGTGCAGTTCCAGGGTGGTCACTTCATGGGACGGAAGACAGGGCGAGTATTCTGAAAGATCCCACGTAACCAGATCCACGAACAACTCATCGATTGGCTCAAGAATCATGCTGGTGTCATCGAGAACCTGAACGACCCATGCAAAGTTCGCCATGAGAAGGTCGTTCGACCTGAGATGGTTCGCCTAGCCAGGCAATTTGTAGGCAAAAAGGTGTCCCATGCTCCAAGCTGACTACAAGGCTGATGTGCTGGCGGTGGTGGGTACCTTTGAGGAAACCCGTTCATGGAGGACAGTGACGAGCTGCTTGACCTGGACCAGTCAATCTTCATGTCTCCAGACGTGGTAGACAATGTGAGGAAGGTGGAGAACATTGGATAACAGAGATACAAAGCATTTGTCGAGAAGAGAGTCAGCTCCCAGGAGGAGGCGTTCATTGCTCCAATACCCCACACCAAGCTGAAGCTGTTCGTGGCTTCACTCTCATAACCACATCAATCCATAAATCAGAGGTGGCCATTGTCAAGGACCCATCAGCCAATGTGACCCAGATTTTGCTATCAGCTCATTCTGGTCGCAACATCAATAAGTCTGTGTTCTCCAATGAGAGCTCTGCCTAGCCTCCCTCGCTGACTCGGAAGGGACACGTGAACCATGGAGCCAAGAGCGAGATCCTGGACTGCAATGTCCCAGCAGATCTCACCAATCGCAGATCCGTGACGACTGCTGCTGTGCTGGATGGTGCTGTGCCCGTTCAAATGTTTCGTCCTGGAAATGATGTGACCATCGGAGACTATTTCACAGATGTGTTGTGCCATACATCCTCTCCTGGTTTTAAACAAATGACCGGGCTGATATTGTCTGGGATGTGTACTCCAAGAGGAGCCTTAAGTCAGGAACTCGTGAGCAAAGAGGCAGCGGAACGCGGAGGTGGGTTACTCTCTCAACCAAAGTTCCTGGCAATTGGGTTGCCTTCCTACGTGTGGACGTGAACAAGCACGTATTCTTCGTGAAGATGGCCAAAAGCTTGATGCACATGAAGCGTCCACATGGCAAGCAGTTCTTCTCCGCCATTCTCAGTGACTGTGTGAGTTCACTGGCAGGCGCATTGGCCCCATCCACACATGAGGAAGCCGACACCAGGATGTTTCTGCGCGAGGCTGCAGCTACCGACACCGGTCATTGTCAAGTGATTGTCCGAACCAGTGACAACGATGATGCAGGCTGGACGTCTCCATTTTTATGACCCTCGGACGGATAGAGGATTGTTGAACTCTGGTCAGTATGGCAGTCCCTCTCTGAACTCACCTTAACTCTAAAGCTGCTCTCCTACCCTAACCTCAGCCTGCAGATGATCGCGACTCACACACCCATGCTCGAGAGATTCGTCATGCAGCTATATAGCGAGGGCATCATAACATTTGATGCTGCTAGACTCTCCCTCTTCTTCCAAAAAGGAAGATACTTAGAGCACATGCCTCCAAGCAGCAACGCTCTGCATTAGCACCTCCTCAGAGTAGCCTACCAGAGTGGACACGTGTGAGGTAATACGCTCACCAAAGCTCCAGATCAAGTCCCTTCAACAGAATGGGGATGGCAGAAAGAGTCCACGAACTCTGTGAGATAAGAAAGGGACAGCCCTGCATGTTTCTCTGCACATGTAAAGTTTCATGCTCCCACATTGGTCACATCAGTGAGATACAGATCGATGAGGAATCAGGTTAGTCCTGAATGAAGGTCTGTTTAGATACGAAGACCTGTTTAGATACCACGAAGAACTATCTTATTGCCTGAAGTTTGGTATTTGGTGTCTGGAAACCAATAAACATTAGTATTACAGTACTTCTCAATTTAGCATTCAATCAGAAGTCCTTGCTTACATGCCTCTAAAGTCTGCTTTCATAAACGTTCTCAAAATGTCAGCTTTGTGCATTTCCCCCCAGGTTTGACCTTCAAATATATTCCAAATGCTAAATAGATGTCGGAAATGAGTTCAGAAAAAAACATGTATCATGATAGTTTCTATGGCATACGATTCCTGAGCTATGAGCCGGCCACGTTTTCCAAGATGGCCAAAAATGGCCATCTTGGATTTTAAGATACAGCTTTTCTCTTTGGATAATTTCTTTTCTATGGCCCTGTTGAGCTTCTATACCAAAAGGGACCTTTGCATGACGACTTGAAGTAAAACCCTATTTTTGCACTTAACATGTCTACTAGGGCGGGACTCGTACATAAGGCTGAGAAAAGACTGCCTATATATGTCTTCTTTTGGGAGCTGCAGAACGGCAAAAAGAAGAAAACGTTTCCCAAAAAGGACCTTCTAACATTTTAATGTCAGCAAGGTATTTCTGCAGAGACAGTAGAAACCAAGGTTTAAACCGTGGTAGAAACCCTGTTCCATCAGAAATCTGACAATTTTGCAAGATATATGTGTCAAACAGTGCCCTTTGACTAGGCACTGCATCCCTCTGACTCATTGACCTTAATTACTTACATACTATGCTGTTACCCTAGTGAGATAGACTGCTGCCCACCCTTGCAGTAAAGGGCTTACAATGTCAAAATGTTGCTAATAAGAAAACAAACTAGATAACAAGTACAACATTTTCGAAATAATATAACTAAGGTAGCTAAAAAAGGTAGATGTAATTTTGGTATTTTGAGCAGATTCGAATCCTGCTGTGTTGAAATTACTGCACAAAACATTCCTGGTTGGGTATAATCACCAGAACTTTGCACTACTTCTCGCTGCCTTTACAACATGTCTACTTATTATTTAAAATGCTCATCAGGTCATAATTTAACTACATCCTGGGCTCAAAGTGCGATATTTACTCGGTACTACTGTAGCTTTATGTAACAGGTTGTCTGTTGTTCAGTTTGATGTTACAATATAAATCCACTTGTCATTCATTCCATTTCCATGTATTAAGCATTACCGTCTGTGGCAAACAGTGCCCAATGCCCATTGAATGGACACTGCTTTTCTGGATGTAGCTCATTTACGCAGTGGTCAGTTGTCCAGCGGTCATTTGCCCAGTTGTGAGAAAAATAACAATACATTACATTTAAGTGACAAACAATTATATATATATATATGTGTGTATATGTTTGCCACTTTCATTAAATGTATTTTTATATAAACAATATATTGTTTATTTGGTAACCAAGTATTTACAAACAAAAACTTCACAGTATACATATTGACATAACATATGATATAATTGCCAGCATAAAAGTGTAACATAACACGAGTAACAAGTAATTAGTATATGTAGAACATGTGAGTTATACACCATAACTGGGCAAATTGCCCTTTTTACACGAAGCTGGGCAAATGACCACTGGACAAGTGACCACTGGGTATTTGACCATACCCAGCTTTCCCCTGGCTCTTTGACCTTAATAAATTATAGATGTTGCTGCTACCCCTTATGTAATCTACTGGTAAGATAGACTGCTGGTCACCCTTACAGTAAAGGATTGCAGAGACAATATTGGGTCCACTAGAAAACAAACTAGATAGGTACCATTTAACATCAGTAAGAGGTACAACGTAATGTAAATAACTTAACTATTAAAGGCAGGTTTTTAAATGTCACTACTGTGCATTAATCTCACGTTTGTCAGGAGGGTTGGATTTCTGACAGACAGAAGGTATTTCTGACGAGACTGTGTCAGAAACTGTCAGAAACGAGTTAATGATGGGTTTCTGACTTCAACAACTGTAAGTACGATAAACTTATGAATTTGCTCGTTATATGATTATAACCTATGAATTATGAAATGGAAAATGATCATGATATAAGGTATATGTATATAAGTATATTTTAGTAGAAAGCAATGGACCAACTAGCTTGCAAATACACTTTTCTAGCATATTTTTTATCTAGCACTGACTGTACTGTATTGGTGATAAAACAGATAAAACAAAGCCATGTATGTACTCCAATCAACTTATGGAGCTCACTGCCTCACTCATCCTAATACTGTAAATCCATAAATAATAGTGTGAAGTTTATTTAGCGTATTTAGCGTGTTTTATTATTTACGCTAATATTGATGGATGCCAAACTAAAATGATGTCAAAATACATTGGCACTAATTTAACAAGACGCTGAATTGTGACGTGCTATCAGTATAGTAAATTCCCGGTTGTAAATTTAAATTAAACCTGCATGTTTTCAAGACCTGGTACACATGATAATTTAAATGCATGGCAAATTGGGAAGATTCGTAAAACGCTAAATATTGTGTATGCCAAAATATCATGGTTTACAGTAGTTCAGCGTATTTGCTGACTGTGGTAACTGGGACTCTTTCTTTCATATTAATGTGTTTTGTTTAATCTAACACAATGAAGATGTAGATTCCACTATCAGTCCAGAACATTGATCTAATTATGGCCAGTAAGGCAACCTGGAACTGGATGGAAACCTTCTTTGGCGGTGATGAATTGATTAAGATCCTGCAAGAAATTGTACAGGGTCTAGTTCTAACAGGCCAACCAAGACTGTAACATAATTCTGTTAGAAGTGCTTAATATAAATTACATTGACATAACCCTAATTAAGTTCATTGTAGTCCTCTGCAGTTATAGCTGTCATGCACTTACCGGTATACCCATACCTTTTCTTCATGCTTTCCCAATTGTGATAATGTCACCTGTCCTGTTGTTTTAAGTTTTAAAGAATGTCAAAAATGTGGTCCACACCTACACCTAAACATTTTTGCGGAATGCTGCATTAAATAACATTTGACTTTTCTTCAAAAAGGAGTGTCTGACAGTATCTTACTTTTTAATTTCAGAAAGGTATTTCTGCCGAGACAGTAGAAACTGTGGTTTAAACGATGGTAGAAACTCGTTTCTATCAGAATGCTTCCCTCTGACTCATTGACCTTAACTAATCACTGTAAATAATATAACTAAGGCAGGTTGAAAAAAGTAGATGTAATTGTTTGGTGATTTGAGCAGGTTCTAATCCTGCTGTGTTGCAGTTACTGCACAAAACATTCCTGGTTGGGTATAATCACCAGAACTTTGCACTACTTCTCGCTGCCATCACAACATTCCTGGTTGGGTATAATCACCAGAACCTTGCACTACTTCTCGCTGCCATCACAACATTCCTGGTTGGGCATAATCACCAGAACTTTGCACTACTTCTCGCTGCCATTACAACATGTCTACTTATTATTTAAAATACTCATCAGGTCATAATTTAACTACATCCTGGGCTCAAAGTTCGCTATTTACTCGATTCTGAATGGGTCTTTTGAAAACTAGCATTACATTGTTGGTGATAAATAAAACAAAGTCAAATCTGTACTCCTATCTACCTATGTATTTCACTGCCCCACTCATCCAAATAGTTCAGCTTATTGGTTGGCTTTGGCAACTGGGACTCTTTATTTCATATCATTGTGTTTTGTTTAATCTAACATTATGAAGCTGCTGTTCCCAATATTAGCCCAGAGCAATTATCTAACTATGGGCAGTAACACAGCCTGGATCTGGTTGAAAGTCTTCTTTGATGATGACCAATTGAATCACATCCTGCATAAATATGTAATGTCCAGGGTATAATTCTAACTGGCCAACCCAGGATTAGGCTTGGGAGTTCCCATCCCCAAATTAACTAGATTTTTTTGAAGTCATCTGTGGGTGATTGGGATTCATTTTATCCAGGAGAAGACCCCACAGAGACTCACTAGCAATAAACTGTCTGGTATCACTGACGACCAGCAGGATGTTACAGGAAATCACCAAACTAGAGGGAGAGCATGAGAAGGTTCCAGATCAATATGATATTGCAAACATATATGAACATTTTTATATGTCTAGTGATGTGTTGAATTAAAATAACTTGCCGTGAATCTTTAGTGTTTCATTACATGACTTAGGAAACTAAAACTTTAAATTATCATAAGCATCTTTGAATTTATTGATTCATTACTGTGATATGATTTAACCTTGTGGGTATTTTCCGACATAGATTTGTGTGGACCGTTGATGATTCGTCCAATAAAAGTTAAACTTAAAAGGTTTAATTGTTATTTTAAAACTTTTTTTGATAATTCAAAATTGTGGGAAATTTGTAATCGTAACTCGAACATCTAGTTAGATTGACAACCACACATTAATTAATTATGCAATTTCCAAGTTATTGATATGTATGGATATAAGATGGCGCCGGTGCATGGCGACACGTTGTGGCGGTGGATGCTTGTGTGTACGTTTTCGATGATTGTTCTAATGTTTAAGTCTATATGTGTATATAAGCATGATCGTGAAGATCTACTGAGAATCAGGGAATTCATGAACTGTGAGTACAAACTAAACTGGAGGACACTTTTGTTGTTGACAAAACGGGTCATACACAACACAACGCCTCAAGCCGCACACGCAAGCGGGGTAGACGCGGGGGCGCACTCTGTAGGTTTTGACGGAGCAGCCTTCGACCACCACTCCCTGCTATCGTTCTAGCAAATGCGCGATCACTGAGGAACAAAACAGACGAACTTTTTCACCTGTTGACTTACAAACGAGAAATAAGAGATCCTCTATACTCTGTTTTTTGGCGGAAACGTGGTTAGAAGCCACTACCCCTGACGCGGCAATGACACCCCTTGGTCATGCTCTGTTTAGAGCAGACCGTTCGAGCAAACTGACGGACAAGCAGCGGGGTGGTGGCGTGTGCTTTCTTGTGAATCAGCGGAGGTGTAATGACACTCAGCTTGTCTCTTCTTCGTGTTCTCGTGAATTGGAAACTCTAATTATCAATTGCAAGCCGTTCTATTCCCCGAGAGAGTTATCTTCGGTCGTGCTGTTGGGTGTTTACATCCCCCCTGATGCCAGTGCTGCCAAGGCAGTTAGCCAGTTGGCTGCTCAGGTGGTGGCAGCTGAATCGACTCATCCTGACAGAATAGTCATCGTTCTGGGTGACTTTAATCACACAAATTTGAAGAAGGTACTGCCCTGGTACAAGCAGCACGTAAACTGTGCCACACGCAATAGCAAGGTCCTGGATCACTGCTACACAAACTTTAAGGATGCGTACCGTGTCACCACCAGGGCTCCCCTAGAAGAATCCGATCACGCAACGGTCGTCCTCATCCCCACTTACCGACAGAAACTGAAAACTTTGAAGCCATCAAACAAGACTGTCAATAAGCGGACGACTGCAGCCCTTCGTGGATGCCTGGAGTGCACAGATCGGTACATGTTTAAAGAGGCAGTCCTGACCTAGACGTGTACGCTGACACCGTGACATCCTACATCAACTGGTGTGAGGAGCTGTGCACGGAGACAAAGTCTGTCACCTTGTATGACAACGATAAACTTTGGTTCACCAGGGACATCAAGCAGAAACTGGCGGCGAAGAACGCGGCGTTCATCAGCGGCAGCAGGGAAGATTTCCGGAGAGCTAAGTGCGAGGCGCAGAAGGCGGTCAAGAAGGCAAAATTCATATACAAACACAAACTTGAGGACCTGTTCGCTTCCAACAACAACATATCTGTATTGAATGGCCTGCGGCAGATTACGCAGTACAAGGAACACGTAGCGGCCACCAACAGCTGTGACCCCTCATTCCATGATCAGCTGAATTACTTTTACAGCAGATTTGACAAGCATAACCATTCACCAGAGCAGCGCCCACTTCCAGCAGGTACCTCTCTGTCTCCGCCCTTCATAGTCCAGGAAGCTGAGGTTAGCGCCGACCAACTCTCTGCGGTGTTTACGGACATTTACAACTCCTCTCTCCAGCAGTGCAGAGTTCCAGTCTGCTTCAAAACTTCCACTATAATACCCATTCCCAAGAAGTCTAACATCACCGGGCTGAACGACTACCGTCCAGTGGCACTGACCTCAGTTGCCATGAAAGTGTTCGAGCGCATTGTACTCAAGTATCTGAAGTCGGCCACCGACGGCCTCCTGGACTCGCACCAGTTTGCATATCAAACAAACAGATCAGTAAACAATGCGGTAGCTTTAGGTCTGCATCACATTCTGAAGCACCTAGAGAGGCCAGGAACCTATGCCAGGATCCTGTTCATTAACTTCTGCTCAGCATTTAACACTATCATCCCATTCAAGCTGTTCGATAAACTTTCATTGTTGAATGCACATCCTGCCATGTGTCACTGGGTCCTTAACTGTCTTCTTCACTGGCCTTAATCTGTCAGAGTCAACAACTTTATCTCCAGACCTCTTATCCTAAATACAGGTGCCCCACAAGGTTGTGTGCTATCCCCCTTCCTGTTTACTATCTTCACAAATGACTGTGTCTCCGTGGACCAATCGGTCCTTGTGATCAAGTTTTCCGATGACATTACTGTGGAGGGCTGCATTGAGAATGCGGATGAGACGCCATACAGGGAGGAAGTTCCGAGAATGATTGACTGGTGTGCGGATAACAATCTCGAATTGAACGTTTCAAAAACTAAAGAAATGATTGTTGATTTTCGTAAAAAGAAGACTCCCATCCACCCTCTTTCGATAAATGGCGTGGAGGTCGAGCAGGTTGAATCTTTCAGATTCCTTGGAACAACAATTTCAAACGATCTCAGCTGGTGCACAAACACACTGTGCATTACAAAAAAGGCACAACAATGCCTGTTCTTCCTGACTCAGCTCCGGAGATTCGGCATTGCTCAGGAGATTACGATAATATTCTACCGCGCAATCATTGAAAGTATCCTCACTTTCTCGATTGTAGTGTGGTTTGGCCGCGCCAGTCAGGAGGAGAAACAACGGCTAGAAGTTATCGTGAAGGGCGCATCTAGAATCATTGGGCGCGATTTGCCATCCATTGAATCTATTTACCATGCTCGCTGTGCGTGAAAATCCAAGAGCATTGTACGGGATACTACCCACTTGAACTTCTTCCCTCTGGCAAGCGCTATAGAAGTATTAAGACAAGGACCACTAGACTTAAAAATAGTTTTTATCCGCAGGCTGTGAGTCACTTAAACCGCGAGATGCCATGATACTGTTTTCAGTTGGTTTAGATTTTATGTCGCCATGCTAAATTATTATTATGTTTTATTATTTTTTATAATATTTATTTATTTATTTATTATTTTATTAACTTGACTACATGTATGTACATACATTTGTTTAACTCTCAGCATAGTTTTTATATCGCCAGCTAATTTATTTATACATTTATTTATTATTTATTTAACTACATCTATACTTTTTAATGTTTAGGTAATGTTCAGACGGTATTAATATTATGCTATCAAGTTCAATTTATGTCAATAGATGTACGACTGTCTTAAAATATGTTGGCAGTTGGCCTTGGTTTACATTTATACTAGTTTTAGCATAGTTTCATAATGTTTCTGATTGTATATTTTGCGTGTGCATGAAGGGAGGCAGGGGAGACAAGCGTGCATGTATGTTGACGCCACAACGCCAATAATTCCTCGTACATTTTAAGTGTTACTTGGTAATAAAGAGTCTGAATATGAATATATTTAGCTCTCATCACGTATGCGTATTTTAAAGCAGACTGAAACTTGACATTACCCCCTTGCCACAATAATCGTTGAACACTTTCACCTGCAACAGCACTTAAAGGCTTACGAATGTTAGAAACCACACAAATAATACATCAACGGTATTCGAACCCGTAACAGCACTTCAATAAAAAGGCTCGGAATATGACAACACTCAATTGTATTTGTGTGATTTCAATGACCCGTTTAATGCGAAACAATTTCCCTAGGACGAAAACCATCAGCTGCAAGAGACGACGGTCGCAGCATCGAGACGACTCCGGTCAGAGTAGCCCTACTTCAGCAGAATATAGGTTAGTGAATCATTTTCCTAAACATATTTTGTGTCTACAAAATGGGATGGCCGTCGCCATGTAGCAGACCTACGCATACGATGGAGTATTTAATATCGTGGCAATTGGAATAATAATTCCATAATTCTCATCAAAATAGTGGCTGGTACAGAATAGTTGCCTATTTATGTGTTTTCTACATTCGTCGAACAAAAATAATAAGTTAAACGCAACTTTTGTCATTTGAATGACCCGTTTAATGCGAGGTCATTTCCCTAGAATTTTGTTTCTACGAAACTTTACTCTCTTTTCTAGATGCCATCAAGTGTGCAGAATGCGACAAGTCATTTAAACATCAAGGTGCGTTGACGATTTACCAGAGGACCCACTTAGAAGAAGGTAAGTGTGAACAGAAAACATGTTAACAAAAATGGTATAATCAGGGTTAGAATTTAGTCTAAATTGAATCGTAGACAGCAGTGGGAGAGGGGGCAAAAGTGATTACATACAAGTTATTACAGACATAAATTAAAGCGTCATAAATTTATGAAGTTATGCGACGTATTGTCAGGATTTGCCGCGTATTAATAAATATTAGTCTCGCTTAACCGACTCTTGCCTGGCTGCGTGACTTGGCCAGGAAGATAGTCTGGCTCAGAATCGCGTTATAACTGCTCACTGCCAGTTAGCACGTCTATCCCCCAGAATGTTAATATATTATGTATAACAAAATAGTATTATACAAAATAAAATGAATTTTAAACTTAATGAACACAGACAACAGTTTAGAATACTCTGTGGGATTCGAACCGAGGACCCTAAAAGTAGCAGCTTGACAAGCTACCAAATTAGCCAACGAGACCACTACCTTTTGATTGTACTTTAGCGACTACATATATTAATTAGCAGTCAGACCGTTTGTTTAGTTAAATGTGTCCTTGTTTGGTATTTATATCATGCTTATTCACACTTAGTCTTTTGTTTATGCTCGAGCATAAGCAAAGAAAGTCAATACGAAATCTTCGACAGCCATGACTCTTCGGAGTTGTCACCTAGTGAATATGCATGTTATTAAAATGCACTAAACTACGAACAAAGTGTAATGTCGGTTTATTTTGTGCGTGACATGTTTCAATATTGTTGAATAGTTTTTTATAGTAAATTATTATCTGATGAAAGTGTATCCTTATTTAATTTGTTATTTCAAAGTTGGTCTGATAGCCAATCATCGTTTCTACCCGAATCTGGGGTAAAGCCCCCTACCGGTAACATTGGCTGGAGCTTAATATTTCAGGCCCTGTGATGGGCCAAGCGAATGCTGCCACCTCACGGCGCCTGAATAGTCGAGGCTATGGCATGTCTAACTCGCTAGCCGGTACTGGTGACTTAGTATTCTCGCTCACATTTAAATGTTGAGTGTGTAGTTTTATTAATTTCATAAGCGCTTGTAGAATAATGTTACAATTACTCAACTTTTCTGTTGCAGACAAAACAAAGTATGTGCAGCCAGCGCGCCAGTGTCCCTCCTGCAGCAGATCTTACAAGGATGGCACATGGCACATGTCACCAAGATACATAGGAAAGAGCTTGAAGAGCTTCAGAAGACAAGCAAAGACGGAAAGGGTGTATTCACAAAAGTACGCAACCTGGGCATCCTGAAGCATAACAAGCAAGCGGCGGTAGAAAAGCTGCAAGATTGTGTTGCAATTCGGCGGTGCGGTAATGAAATTGTCCATTGTCAGGAGTGTGGCGGCAGTTATACTAAAGCATATTTCTACATGCATAGGGCTCACTGTGCCAGCAGGAAGCCAGGTACTGTTGCATCATCGGTGTCTGCGAAGCTCGCCCACCTTGATGACGACGAAAGCTTCAAGATCATACTGGACTCGTTCTGACATGACGGCACTGGGCATGTGTGCCGATACAACCACACGATTCGCCAGGTGGGCAGACTTCTCTAGCTGAAAGACCGCACCGGCACATACCACCAGACCCTCGCGAGTTAAGGCCATGACATAAGTTGGTTCTGTACTGGCCTAGATCGACGCATCCATGGCTAAGCAGCACATACCTCATTTCCCAGGTAATACAACCAGTCAGTGAAGTAAGGGAAGTTCCAGTTCTTAAGAACGCTCAAAGCACTTTACACTTCACTCACTGGCAGACCTGTTCAGTTATTTTTAATCAAACAAATTTGTTTTTCAAATACATTATAGTGACGTACTGTGGATTATATCATCAGCTGGTAAGAATGTAAGATGAATCTGACTTAGCTGTTGTTGAACATAAATTATATTATATCAACAAGCCAGGAAGCAGCCAGAGTAGAGTGTAAGTATCATTTCACACAAAATTATGGCAAATTACTACTTAAATAAATATTGTGTATATAGTGACATACTGTGGATTACACCATCAGCTGGTAAGTGTAGTATGAATCTGACTTAATTGTTGCTGAACATAAACTATAATAATTATGGTATCATTATTTGTTACAGCAAGCGCTTCAACAAGCCATGAAACAGCCAGAATAGTGAGAAAGTATCAATTCCCACTGAATTATGCAAATTATTAATTAAATAAATATTTAGTATATAGTGACCTACTGTGGATTATACCATATGCTGGTAAGTGTAGGGTGAATCTGACTTAATTGTTGTTGAATATAAACTATATGATATAACCTTTGTTACAGCGAGCGCTTCAACAAGCCAGGAAGCAGCCAGAGTATAGTGTACATATAAATTCAGAATAATGTTGACAGTATTATTATATATGCAAGTTACTGCCCTGCCCCATGCTAAGCTACAGTATCGGGAAAAAAACTACTTCACACTAAATTATAACAACTTATTTCTTAAATATATATTTAGTATAATATTGTAACATCCTGTGGATTATGCAATCAGCTGGTAAGAGTAGAATTAATCTGACTTATTTTTTTTGAATATATGATACACTATTGTTTGTTGCAGTGTACGCTACAACAAGACAGATAGAAGCTGGAGAGCAAGTAACACCAAATTTCCCTTCATCTGAGGAGAACACTCTGCCTCGTAAGTGTAATCTGTTTTAGGTTGATTTCCTCCCACTTCTAAGTAGCCTGCTCTCACTAGATCTGAGTCTTGCATACACGTGCACATGAGAGGGAGAATGCAATGTACCTGATCATTCAGTCATTTATATGTGACGAGGCATAGACACTAGAACATTCACTGGTAGGCAGTCGCAGGGTAATAAGTGGATGGCTAATCAAGGCTTTTGGGAACCTTTATTACTTTCTAAATATTTGTACCTGATCAATATGTAAAGGTAATTAATTTGGAATTCGTTAAGGTCATTGTGGTATAATTTAATAACTGCTGCAGCACATTATATCGTATGTGAAAAGAGGAATCAGACGTAATTGTTGTTGAAAAAACACTTTATGATACATTATTCGTTACAGCGAGTGCTTCGACAAGCCAGGATGCAGCCACAGTACAATGTAAATATTAATAGTGTTGACTGTATTATTGTATATGCGAATATGCAAGCTACTGTCCTGCCTTTCACCAAATCCTGGTTCCCGTACATGCCAACCTAGAAAACATGCATAGCCACACGGTAATGTACATAACACATACAAAATAGAGTAATTAATTTTTGTGTCAGAAAACAGACACTGTCCAAATACATACAGTCATTACGAAGTGTATGTATTCGGACACAAACACACACACACACACAACTAATTCTGTCTGAAAACACACAGTATTGACAACTAAATATTTTTGTAGATTTTGTGGGTGTCCAAAAACATGTCTGAATACATAACATAGTCATTATGATATAATTGGGTGCCTGTTTCAGGAAAACTCGAATTCATGCAGGAGCATGGAATTACTCTGGAATACCAGAAAGTGAGAAAGAAGTTGTTCAACGAACAACGAAAAGCGCAGCAAAGAATTACGAAAGCGTTGCCATTTACGTAAAACCTCTAGTGTCCACATTCTCCATAGGGTGAACTCTCTGTGGTACTAATTCATTCATGCTTATGCTAGTTCACACTTTTGATAACTTTCAGGCTAGTGACTGCTGCATTTGTCATAGTGGGTGACATGGACCTGAAATATTCATTAATATAAAATGTACTACCCTTGTTCGGGATAGTTATATAATTAATCAAATAAAATTAACACAGTTGGTATTATTTGAAATTATGGTCAATGTCACCACACAAGAGTAAAATGTTAATCGAACATGAAAATGTTGTTGGTTTCAGTGTGTTTCACTGTAAACATAGCTGTGTTACAGAGTTTGAATGTGATCAACTTGTTGAAGTAATGGATACAATTGAATACAAACAAATAATGTTTGATTGTAAAAGGTTCAAGGTTATATACATATCAAACTTTGCTAGCAATTGTGAATCATAAGAAAGGGTTAGTAATTTAAATATCTGGGGCGTAGTATTATCATTGATGATCACAATGGCAATGATGATACGGGCAGGCAATACAAGAATATGTATGCACAGAGTAACGTCTTGATTATAAAACTGTTTATGTATCTGTTCAAATCATATTTACTTAATTATATGTATGTCCGTTATTGGGGAATCATCAATGAATAAAAAAACTATAACATTAAATAATGTATTTAGGATGTTGTGCAATGGACCTAGAAACTGTAGTATTTAATTATGTTTATGTCACGAGGAGTACCTACCTGCAAAATTTTGATCAGGAAAAATGTGTACAGTTTTATGCCTAAGCAGCACAAGATAATTTATGCCTTTATTTGAAAATGCTATACGTGTACTGAAGCTGTAAAGTGTAATCTATCCTGAACACATTGTGCATTGCTGTGTGGAAGTACTTATACAATATTGGCCAGGTAAAATGTGTTCGTTTTATGATGAGTGTAGCTAGTAGACAATGCAATATACAGAGTATTATGAATAGTATATATATATATATATATATATATATACTATTCATAATACTCTGTAATATTGCATTGTCCGATTTAGCTACACACATCATAAAACGTAACATAATATATATATATATATATATATACATGTATATAAACACATCACCTATGTGTCATATTTGGCAATAATTTAAATGTACCTGGTATTTAGTTTTTAGTCAGTCTAGTCTCTATTTTATATATCGATGAACAAAATAGTGAATTTAATATGATACGATCAACTTACTGAAGTGATGGATACCGGACGACAATACCAACAAATTATGTTTTGTTGTAAAAAAAAATTATTTTGGTTATACATATCCCAAACTTAGTTGTAAATGGTCAAACATTGTCAAGTCTAGTAAACGTAAGTATTTTGGACACATTATCACTGACGGCCTCAGTGACAATGTTATGACATATGCCTAGGCAGCACAAGAGAATGTTTGTCTTCATTTGAAAATGTTATCTAGGTGTATTGAAGCTATAGCGCAGTCTATTCTAATCACGCTGTGCATTAGTGTGTAGAAGGAATACCCACCTGCAAAATGTTAATCAGGTAAGATATGTATCGTTTTATGTGTGTAGCTAAAGCGGGTAATGCAATATTACATAGTATTATGAACGGTGATACATTATGCACATCACCGCTGTGTCGGTACTGGCAAAAATGTATATACCGGTATTTAGTTTTTATTCATATAGTCTAGTCTATATATGTTAAGACTTTGCATGTTTTATGTGGATGTAATATTCCAAAATATACTTATAATGTTATTTAATTTAATGTTATGGTTTTACTGTAAAATAAATAACCAAAATGTTTAGCATTGCTGCTTTTCATGATATCTTCTTTTTATATACATCACTGACGTTGTAATATAATTATTCGTGTCATTTGAAATGAATAAAACTGTTTTAGGCTGCCTGACACCGTCAAAGTTGTTAGTACTGCTTAAATACCCGTACACACGTTACGTGTACTACTAGATTAGACCGTAGAAGTACAACTAAGGCAAGTTGAAGTTACCAAGCAGATATTTATTTGTTTAAGTTGATAACAATTATACAGACGGGTGCATTATAATATCGAATACATATAGTAGGCTATAAGTTATTCTACATAGCGCCAATATCATCGGAAGGCTGAGCCTGAGACTGCGATGAGTGGCGCAACAAAACGCAAGATTAGGCAGTTTTTAAGATCGGTGTACATTGCGAAACAGATGAGATGACACATAGTCGGAGCTAAGCCTAAGGTGGATAGGCAACAACTCTATAGTCTCGCCAAAATTGAAGATATGTTTTTAGTCTAGATGACATCCAAATTTAATTAAAACATAATTATGTTACCGCTTTCGCGTGATACTAATTGTCTTCTGTCAAAGTTAACTTTATGTTACAACCCTTGGCATGATGAGGTTAACATAGTATTTTGGAAGAAGTAGAAAAACTCGTTCATACTTCTGTTGTAAATTTATAACGCAACTATAAACATGGCCGCTGGTAGAATACTGCGCATGCGCGCCTCATTCGAATAGTTGTGCCTGAAAACAGCTCATCCATATTTCCCCAAACCAATCTATATGTAGCTGTTGCAGTTACGATATATATATCGGTTTCAGCGCGAAGACCCAGAATAGCTTATATGAATAGACAGCTATTACAGGGTCTTAGAAAAAAGGAAATACGGTGAGCATAAAGCTAATTTTGCTGCATAATCTGTTAGCATATTATTTATTCTTATTTATCATGTTGGATATATCACTACAATGTAACCTACCCAATAATTTAAATAAATTAAAGTACATATTATAGTACGGTAAGCCCTACTTTGTCTCTGACTGACAAATTCGTCCAGATCGTGGGCCCTATTTGGAGTCCGGGTGAGTTTGACATCGATAGGTAGTAGAAAGTAGTAGTGCAGAAAAGCTGATAAATAAGCGAAATTACTGATTGATAAGTATTTTTCTTGCCTTAATATCATTCATAAAGTAAGAGTAAACATATATTGAGTAGCAGTTGTGTTTAAAATTTGTTAGATAAAGTACTTTAGAAAACTTCAGTCTAGTGAGTGATAATAGGGTAAGTTAGCCTACGATAAGTTTGTAAACAAGATTTAACAAACCTCATTATTATTCTTCTTCTTCCGTTAAGTGGCCACAATCAATATCTCATTATTCTGTCACTATAATGTGGTAGAATATATAGGTGACAAAGTAACAAATATAAAACTATTTACATAAGATATTATATGTGTAAGCTAGTCATTTTGATTACGTGGCATTGCTGTTAAAATTAAGCATTTGCGATAACCGGGCGAACTTAGTTTGTTTATGTAGACAGTGTCCCACGTGTTCGCTAGGGAATGGTATAACCTAAATAAATAAGGCAGTCTAGCGTAAGATAATTGATTGAATATCAATTAGGTCACTACCGGTAAAGTTAGCATTTGTGATCGGATAGATAGTCGGTTGTGACTATAACCAAAAACTATAACCGAAATAAACAAGGCAATCTTTCGTAAAGTGTAACCTTTGTCCACATTAAACAGTCTTCTTAAAGACTACATAGACAGTGAAAAGTGTAAACACAGATAACTAAACTATTTAAAATAGCTAATTAGATTATTAGTATTAAATAAACTCTGATATGGCGACTTGCAAGCGGCAAGTCAAGGCAAAGCGACACGTTTTGTGCGACGACTGCCACAGTTGGGTAGATTTTGCCATATCCAGCTGTGGGACGTCATGGGCAGAGACCAAGGAAGAGGAGTTCACCTTTCAGTGCGTGGTGTGTTGGAAGGTGGAATGTCTGAAGAAGGAGGCAACTAGGTTGGTAGATATTGTTAAGAGGATGGAGATGAGAATCAGCAAGAAGACAGGTGGAATGGAGAGAGAGAGACGACTTGGAGACAGTTGGGAATACTGTGAGGCTGAAGGAGAAGAGTAGCGACAAGAAGACTGAGGGAAGGAGACTGAGAGGAGGGAAGGTGATAGGAGGGGGAAAAATTCGAGGATCGACGACAGGGCTAGGATAGAACATGTGAATGAAAGGGTAGAGAAGATATTGGGGCATGGCAACGGAGGATCTATACTGGTTTACGTAGGGACAAATAGTGCAGACAGGGACGGAACAACTGGGATAGTACAGAAGTACTGGCAGTTAGTGAGGAAGTTAAAGAAGACAAGAGTCGAACATATTATAATCTCAGGAATTTTGCCATTAACGGGAGGAAGAGGGCCAACATATAGAAACTACAAGATTATGGCGATCAACGCACTAGTTCAGCAGATGTGTGAAGAAGGTAAATAGATTGATGGGGATACGTTGATGGGACGGAAGATATGTACATGAGGGATGACCTCCATCTAAGTGGAAAAGGGACAGCAGTTTTTAAAATATAACTTGCTGCAATCTGTTGACAGTGGGACAGGCTGCATATATTTAAACTAGATTCGCTGGTGGGATTCACAGAGAGCAAAAATAAATCAGCAAAGAACAGCCTGGAAAACTGTTCTGAATCAGAATATAAATGCGTTTTGTTTAAATGAAAGGAGCATAGTAAACAAAATAAGTGAACTAAACATTATGGCAAAAGATATTGACACTCACATAATAGGTATAACCGAATCATGGGCCACCACTGATATAGCAGATGCAGAATTGGGACTAACTGGCTATGTAATGTTCAGCAAAGATAGAATAGGAAAAAGGGGAGGTGGATTTATTTTATATGTTAGAGAATCTATCCAAGCTGATGAAATGAAATTAGAAAGAGAAGCAGATTGCGAAGAAGCTGTTTGGTGTAACTTAGTTACAGGAAAAATTCTACGTTAACGGTAGGGTTAGTTTATTGAAGTACAAACATAACCACAGAACACAACGAGAAAGTATAAAACGCTACAAGGGAAGTTAGTTTTAGTATAATACAGTTTCCTTTCTCAACATGTGCTAGAGCCAACCATGGGTGAGAATGTGTTAGACATAGTTTTGTCCTCACAGAATGAATTAGTCGACAATGTCAAATTATGTGAGCCACCGGGAAGTAGTGATCACAACCAAATTCATTTTAACATCAAAGTAAAATGAGAAAGAAATAATAAAAAGCAGTTCAGGATCAATTTCCACAAAGGAAGATATCAGGAAATTAGAAAATATTTAGAAAAGATAGACGGGAACAAGACACAGAAGAACAACACAGCAACAGAATGTTGGAATATCTTCAAGAGTGAAATAGAGTGCATGGTCAAAATATTTGTTCCGTTAAAAAAACAAGGGAAACGGTCCAGAAAGAAATACTTATCGAAAGAAGCCATCAGCAAGAATGTTTGTGCATATGTTCGGAGCAAAAATAGAAAGTTCAGGATAAGGTCGGTCTTCAAGAAGATATTGCTGGAAATATAATATCATATGGATTATTAATGGCAGAAGACCTGAATGAGTATTTTAGTTCAGTGTTTACCAGGGAAGATATTATAGTTGTAGGGGGCGAAATCAGACTATTTATGACAGTTAATTGTTACCCGGAAATGGTAGCTAAGAAAATAAGGGCTATGAAGGGTCATTAATCACCTGGAGTGGATGGGATTCCGCCCAAACTACTATTGGAAACGGTAGAACAAATTAGCATACCTCTTGCAACAGTTTTCAAATAATCATTAGAAGAGGGAGTGGTTCCTTTAGAATAGAGAAAAGCAAACATTATACAGTTATTTAAAACAAAAGGTTCCAGAAACAAGTCAGATAAGTACAGACCAGTGAGTTTAACGTCAGTGATTTGCAAATTATTAGAAAGACTAACTAAAGATCACATGGTAGATTTTCTTGTTAAACATAACTTGTTAAACCCATATCAACATGAGTTTTTTTAAAGCGAGGTCATGCTTAACAACTATGTTATGTTTTTGGAAGTTAGCAGAAGAGGGATCACCAATAAATATCGTCTACTTAGATTTTCTGAAAGCTTTCGACAAATTGCCACATCAAAGATTACTACTTAAACTAATGGTCCATGACATAGGAAATGGTTTAGTTAACTAGATAGAAAAATGGCTAATTGTCAGACACAACGGGTAGTAGTTGATGGGAGGCTTAAAACTGGAAATCAGTTTTGAGTAGGGTATAACAGGATCAGTATTGGGTCCTATATTACTCTTAATATAATTGTATCAACGATTTGGACGATTAAATAACAAGCAAGGTGTTCAAATTTGCGGATGATACAATTTTTTTTAGAAGGATTAAACGTGACGGAGATAGACAGCATTTACAAGATGATCTTGACAGCTTGATAAAATGGTCTGAAAAACCGCAAATGAATTTCAATTTTGGGAAATGTAAATGCCTCCACACAGGACATGGGAACGAAGTTTTAAATTATACAATGGGAAGTTCTGTACTAAATACTACTGTAAAATAAAAGGACTTAGGGTTAACCATTATAACTGTTATGGAGAGCAGTGCGATATTGCCGCTTCAAAGGGAAATCAAATCATTGCATTAATTAGGCAAAGTACACCGTATAAGGAGCTAAGAGCTAATTATTCCGCTGTACAAAACAATAGTTAGGCCTCGTTTAGCATATTGTATTCAAGCATGGAGGCCATATAGTAGGAAGGACATAGATATGCTAGAAAGAGTGCAGAGGAGAGCAAGTAAAATGATACCGGAAGTGAGGGACTTTAATGACGAAATACGCCTACAAGAATGTGGTTTAACAACACCAGAGACCAGGAGATTGAGAGTAGATCAGATAGAAGTGTTCAAAGTATTGAATGGTTATGAAAATATTGATATACATTTTTTTTTCTCAGTTAAGAAAGATAGAAGGACTAGAGGACATGAGTAAAGGAGCAGTGCAGATTAGATATAAGAAAGTTTTCATTCCTCCAAAATGAGTGTAAATGAATGGAAGATATTATCTCCTGATTGCGTTGGTGCTATTAACGTGAATATGTTTAAGAATAAAGTGGACACAAACCTTAAAAGGGCGGGATTCACATAGATAAAAAGTATCCGACTCTCTGTAAGCCAAAATACTTCCTTGTCCACTTGCCATCTAGAGTTAATTTTCTGGATGGCAATCATGTTAAATCTTGTTCAATATTTAATAGAGCTGATCTGTTCCGCGTTTAATCGTGTTTAATTAATATGTTATTTATACGACACGAATTTATAAGTTGAAAATATGCGCTGACCACCAAAATGCTTTGATGAACCCCGACACAATACATTGTTCGCAATTTTAATTATTAGCCAGTAAAATATAAACAATGCTTTCATATTATAAACGACTATAATAGTTTTTTTAAATATGACTGACCTACAAACTCTCAATTCAATTCGGCGAAAGTCCTCTTAATAATGATACTCTCGTTGATACAGGTCAACGGAAAATACAATGAACCTTTGACATGAGAGTCGTGGTGTTGGTTAGTTGAATCACCAAGCTTATGAATAATAACGAGCAACCCTGATAGCAAGACCATGTTGCCCAACTAGGACACCGTTGGCATAACGTGGGCGTTGGGTGAACATCGTTGTGCCAACGTTGTGCAATCAGCACAACTTTTAAGTGGACCGAGTATAACGTACCAACGTTAATCCAACGGTGGTCAATGACAGACCCAATGCACGTATTTAGACATTATATATTCGAGTATAGCAATGTATACTAACATTGGGTCAATGTCAATGTTGGGTCAACAATCCTTGGAGATGTTGACCCAACGTTGGGCCAACACTGCGTCAACTTGTAGATATTGTGCCAATGCTAGCCATATTGTTAATTTTCCATAAAAGGCGTGGGGCAATTAAAAACTTAATTATCTTTCAATTAAATTAACCACACATATTTGTTCGGTCAATTAAATTAAATTAACCTCTTTAACAAAATATATTTACACTGTCAAATACTGTCAGTAATATGTACATTGTCACAATTAAGCTATTTTCAGGATGGAAATATAAGAATTTTTTAAATTTTGTATCAACATATGGGCCTGACATTAAAATATGGGGAACGACAAAAAGAGCACACACACACACACACACACACACACACACACACACACACACACACACACACACACACACACACACACTCACACACACACACACACCTGCTGATCACCGACACTATGCACACCATTTCGAAATATGTTAAAATACAGAGTATCTTTTTTAAATAATAATAATGTACTTCCAACATAACTGAAATCCTGAGATGTTACGCCGTGAGCTATGCAAATTATTATTGAATGATTTTCACTCCCCACACATTTCCCAAGTTAGTGGCCACTAGTATGCTTAAAAGGACTTCTTTCTTATTTGTTTTATCCTATCGTGTGCCTAATCTTTGATTGCAGAGGTTTGTTTGTTGAGCTTAAAAGCTCCCCTGCTGACATCTAATGAGTGTCGGGGCTCTCTCCCAGTGGGTCATCCCAGGAGGGTGCTTTTCACCCCTGGAGTGGAATGGTGTTTGAGATAACTACCCTATCAAATTGGGTGGTATATTTTTTCAAGCTTCTGTCTGGCAACTACTGGCCTATGATTATAGCGTTAGATTTTTCACAATTCCTCAGATCAAGCTCTATCATTGATGGGATGATACTGTTCCTGGCTTTGGTGTGCGGATTAACCATTGGATTAGCAGTTTACACCATCATCTACGGGTGATTGCAATTTATTTTTAAGTGACTTATTATTAAGACTACATAAGAACTGAGGCTTGGGTAACAGTAAATTATATGTCACGAAGATAATATTTTGCTTAATTTGTATTGTATTTATTGAATATTTATAAACACTATTTTGGCTTTTGACTACCAAACCAATACTTCAGTAATTTATGTATCCTTATTGACTGCCGTTCACTTTTCCTCCTTGCCAGTAGTATATAATATTATATCCAGATATCACCTTTTAGTTGTAGGCCTTATTTCGGCAGCATTCATTGGGTCAAAACAAATTAGAATTACAATAAACATATTTCAATTAGGTGATTAATTATTTTATTAGATGTATCCAAAATTATAGCTATTTTTAATGTATATTGTTAGCTTTAGTAAGTCAGAACACACGGCAGTATTATATTATACAAACCTAATCCTGCATTATCATAATAATTGCAGAAACTACACGAAGGTTCGTAATTGGTCCTGGACGAGGATCGCTGACCTCGGCGAGGACTAAAGCAACCACACCTCAGAGAAATGAGTGCTCTGATTGAGAACTGGAACAAATTGAATTACAGATCCACACAGTGAGTCTCATCTAATATGTTTGTGTGCGTGTGTGTGTGTTTCTGGGGGGGTGGATGGGTGGGTGTGTATCTATGTATGTGAGGATCGTGTGCGCGTGTGCGCGTGTGCGCGTGTGCGCGTGTGCGCGTGTGCGCGTGCGCGTGTATGTGGTGTGTGTGTGTGTGTGTGTGTGTGTGTGTGTAGTGTTGGTGTATGTGTGTGTTCGTATATGTGGTGTGTGTGTTGTGTGTGTGTGCGTGTGGTGTGTATGTGTGCGTGTGTGTGCGTGTGTTTGCGTGTGTGTGCGTGTGTGCGTGTGTGCGTGTGTGCGTGTGTGCGTGTGTGCGTGTGTGCGTGTGTGCGTGTGTGCGTGTGTGCGTGTGTGAGTGTGCGTGTGTGAGAGTGTCTATGTGTCTATGTGTGTGTGTGTGTGTGTGTGTGTGTGTGTGTGTGTGTGTGTGTGTGTGTGTATGTGTGTGTTACGTGTATTGATGTGATTGTATCGTGTCACGAGTAGTTCCATTATAAATAAAAAATATTATTAACTTACAAGACTAGTGTCGTCATATGTATGTTTCACGATATAACCAATGTATGGTGTTTAAACACCAGACCAAAAGTGTACCAGCACAAATCCCACCCGGAATAAACACACCTGGCCCAACGTTGGTCCAATGTTGGCCCCATGGAAATGTATTATAAACCTACCTTGGCCCAACACAAAAACTCTGAACACATTATAAAACCACAATGGGCCAATCTGGGGCCGATGAGCAAAATGACGTTGGCCCAACATGGGTCGCCAACGTTGGGCCAATACGGAATGCCTACGTTGGCCCACCTTGGATCTGCTACCTGGGTACATTGTCTAGATTGCATTAACAAACATTTAATTTTACAAGATTTCCACACAAAGCATTAAGCTCCAGAATTATGTGGCAATGCAGCGTTTCGACTGCGTTTAGCGCAACCTCAGAACAATACTAGGCTTTCGATTTTTTTTAATAGTTCTGATTACGATGACATCTCAAACGAACACCTTCTTCTGAACCATTGACTACTGCTACTGTTGACAGACCAAAACTAGCGTGATATGCTCCACACTGGCCGTGATATTGACAAGGAAAACAAACATCTGCAAGAAACAGTATGTGCTTTACCACCGGTTCGCCGATGACATCCAGCTATATATTAGCTATAACCCTGTGGTGTCTGACAAACAGGAACACGCTAAACAGCTGCTCATCCAGTGTATGCTGATGCATCAACTTAAACTCAACAATGTCAAAACTGAGTTTATCGTGCTGCAGTCACCGCACAATCTACGTGTTTATGGCAGCTCCAGCTTGGAACTACCTGGACTTACCTTGCAATCAACATATGCAGCGAGAAATGTAGGTTACTACTTCGATAGACACATGCAGTTAGACCGCCTCGTTGCCAGCTACTGTTCTTCGGCCTACTACCATCTACGCCTGATCGGCAGAATTCGTGCCATGCCATGCTACAGTACGTTGTCTTGTGCTAAGTCGCTTCGACTACTGCAGTGCGCTACTCGGTGTTTGGAACAATGGACAAACCAACCGACTTCAACGAGCACAGAACTCGGCCGCTCGCCTCATCAACCGCGTCATATGGCGAGATCATAGCACGCAGATTCTGCAATTTCTGCATTGGCTGTCGATCAGAATGATACTCACCTTCAAGACATGTACTAACATATTTAAGATCCTGCATGGCTTTGCCCCGAACAACCTCAACTGTGCGATAGTTCGCAACGCGCCCACACGTGCATTGCGATCGGCGAGAGACGCAACGCTTCTCGCGGTGACAGTCTCAAAGAGAACTATAGGCCCACAAATGTGGAATAGCTTGTCAACGTGTGTGCAATTGGTTGGCGCATTGGCGGCTTTCCGGAAACAATTTAAAACCCATCTTTTTCGCCTGCACTACATGCCTTGATGCAAGCACAGCTGCCACATCTAAATGACACTGGTTTCTATTTTATAGTATTGGTTTTTAATTTCATTGTTTGAAATTGCATTTTTTCATCCTAATTTATGTATTGTTATTTATTTATTTATCTTAGCTTATTTGTGTAATTAATTTATATTTTAGCATTTAGTCAACACGCCGTTTTAATATGTGATGCGCTTTGATTGGTATTTACTTACTTAAAAAGCGCTATATTAAGAAACGGAATTATTATGATTGTAATTATTCATTATATTGCGAATAGGCACGTTTGGTAAAATGAAGAAAGATATGTGCAGTCTTTACGCTGCAACTAATGTTTCTTGAGAAATGGCTTGGGAGAATATGAAGACACTGCGTGTTGTATTGTGCCAGTTCAAAACACTGCTTCAATCTGATATATACTGTTTATTGAGTAATTTCTTTACGAGAAATAAATATATGTGTTAAACACTCACAAACTTTACGTTCGCTTTAACTGTCTGCAGTTACTTTATTTTCCTCAATTAACTTTTGTGGAGCGCATTAGCGCAAAGGTAAGAGCGTCGGACTCTCGACGGAGAAAACCCGGGTTCAAATCCTGAGCGGCGGTGTCGAACCTTGGGCAAGTTCGTTTACTCTATATTGCTTCAGCTCACTCAGCTCTATGGATGAGTACCTGGCTACAGACAATGGTGGGTATTTGTGTACGAATAACCTTCGCGCAATAATTGCAGCGTGGCTGAATGCTTCACAGGAAAGTCGAGATGGTGTTCGATTGAACAGGTCTGCCAGGGAGTAAAGTGTAAAGCGCTTTGAGCAGTCATGAGGACTGCATACTGCGCTATATAAGAAGGTAAATTTTACTATAAAATATAGGGCGTATTTAAACAATACTTACTGTTTAAAGTTACAACACAATTATTAAGAATATATGAGCAGTAACTAGTATTGTTTTTTTAACAGATGACCATAGTTTACAATTGTTACGTCGAAATATCAACGACAAATTTCTAGCTTCCAACAAGAGATAAAACGCGTAAGTATGGATCTGCGTAAAAACGATCAATCTCAGTGAAGATTCAACATGATTCCCTTGCAGTGAAAATTATCATTGCCAGCCTCATGACCATAGGGGATATATAACGTTGATAGGTGTGTCCATTCTAGACGTTTATACAGTCGTGTATTTATACTGCCATGGATTTACATGAATGTGACCAACGTTACCTAGTTTTAACTTGAATCATTGAAATGTGACCCATATTACCTAATTTGTGTATTTTAAGTTTAACAAAAGATAAATCATTATTACAGTATCGAGCGTTGTACACTGAGATGGACCGAGATACACACAGACAGGTATACCTCAATGACAAACCGGTAGACTGACAGACGGACCGAGACAGTTAGTCGGTCAAATGTTACAGCACTATGTGAAAGAATCATGCGACTGGCGTGGTTACGTCTGACTTGATAAAGTGAAATATGAGCTCCTCTATTTAATGGTGAGAACAGCTGCAGTTGCTATCAAGTCCCAATTTGAGAGGCCATATCAAGATAATGTAAGCATGTGCGTGTTAGTAATACAAAAAATGTGAAAGAGATATGACCACAAAAACCCTCATTTTTCCACTGCGTACACCTACTTACTTACTTACTTACGCACACACAAACAGGCACGCACGCACATACATACACACGCACATGCACACGCACGCACGTACGCACACACACACTTACACACGGACACACACACAAACACACACACACATTCACACATACATTCACACACACACACACACACACACACACACACACACACACACACACACACACACACACACACACACACACACACACACACACACACACACACACACACACACACACACACACACACACACACACACACACACACACTGTCCAGGTGGGTCCCGTATGTTCTTGTCAAACGCACTACCAGCTGGAAGTGCTATTCTGAGAAGACAAACACCACTTGAAGGGTTTACTCATATAACATCTGCGGTGAACACATACCACATACAGTTGATGTCGAGGTAAAAAGTTGCATTCTTCTTCCTATACCAGCACTCCAGTTTTTTTTTGTTTCCTATAACTCGTCACTCACCGTCTAGCCAACAAGTAACTCGCGCCAGCCGCAGTAAGCGTCGTTGCCCTGGACAACGAGTTTTTCTGTCTTCTCTGGAGCACCTGAAGACTGAGGCGACTGGAAGCGCCGACGGGTGCAGCCGGTTATCAGAACTGACTGGCGCCGAAAAGGTTGGAGCAAGCGCAAAACATATGGGCCTAACAGCAGACGTCAGGCAAAGTTTTACGATATAGTGAAGACACCTAAGTTGCTCTTACAGGACTCTTAGATTGCTTTTTTGAAACCACTTCAGTAGACGCGGATTAGCCTGGCTACGAAATTGCTGTGTATACATTGTAGAATGATACTGCTGTATACTGTCGGATTTAGGCAGGGCAGACGAGGCCGTTGCACAGGTGCCCCAACAATAGATATTTTATTGGGGCGTCCACAAACCGCTTTTTGGGTAATTTGTTGGGGTTAAAACATTTGTTGACATAATTTGCAAATTAGTATTCTAAATGTACAAAAGTTATATTTTGCAGTGACGTCCGTGTAGTAGAATACAGGAAGGAGTGAGAACTATTATGATACCCGACCAATCATTGACCAGAGTCGCCACAGGCATAAACCAGGCTATGTTGCTGTGGAGTACCGTGTTAGCCATTCCACAGCACCCATTATCCGCGAGTTGACGTAGCCGTAACACCGTAACAGTAGTACACTAATTGGCAACGCGGTGACAATCGGTGTACAGATATAGAAGCACCTCGGGACTTGCTCTGAATTTGACCTATATATCGTAATACAGCAACATGTTGCGTAAAAGTTGCAAGTTTTCATGACAGCGTGGGTTTACCCACCTTCTTTTTGCTTCATCGTGCATGGTGTGACCCGTGACGCGAGAAGGTGTCGGTTAACTGAAAACGGGGTCGTATTTCAATACATTCAACATGCCCTATGACTAGGCGATATGGCCTACACAACAGGACCAGCTATTACCTGTACATCAATATCCTACGCCTAATTGAAAAGGCGAACTTTTTAATCAACGAGTTGTTCATAAGAGGTTATGAATGCTGTAGGACCACACCCGATTGTTATATGTTTTGGAGGACAATAAGTAAGTGGAAGTGTTTTAATGACGTCAATGAATAACTTGGTGCCCAATATATCAGCGTATATGTGCATAGGTCTACGTAACCAACTGAACAATTTTACGGGAGTTATGGTGTTTTACGTGTGTCGAGTGATTAGCCCAATATCACATGTAACAAAGTATAAGAGCCGTGATGACACGTTAATCAGTACAAGCTATTAAATAATCCGAGTCACGAGACTATCGTTCAACACGTTGGTAATCACCGTCGACACGATAAGCGTACTCACGGTTAGTGTAGACGCACTCCAACAGCGACAGTAATGCGGTCAAAAACGACGAGCAGAGCGGTGTCGACCGTGGCATGGACGGGATCAGCTGCGAATGCAACTTGTACGCTCGGCCTGGTAGCTTCGTTTATAGACGTACCGTAGACGCTGTCGGGTTGATGATGTATTATCGCATCTCTCCCAATGTATCGCGTCTAACCGCCGCATGTATAATCTGGAGTATAATCTGGCGAACGCGCGAATTAAGTGTCACATATTGACGAGGTCTCCGTAACTAGATGGCTCAAGTCTAGTAGGGTCAGTATTAATTATGTCAACTCTTGTGAATGAGAGCAGCACCCGCGAATAACACAACAAGGAACAATGGAAATTTAATTAGTTTTATTACATATTGTTAAAGCTTATACTCAATGAGATATAGCAACAGAACCAAACATTGTTTATTACGTACCAGAAACGGTAATTTGTTATACAATAGCGTGAGCCATAAAATCACTGTTAAGCGATGTTGATCTTCCTCGTGGTCTCTCGTCAGAGACGGGAAGTCCCATTATTTGAGGGGAGACTACACCAATTCCTTCCTCTTTTTTTTAATTCCGATCACTGGAGGACTTAGAGTCGCAGTTTACTGGGAGGCACCTTCTGACGTTTGCTACGTCGCAGTTCGTTGTGGGAGGACGATGGAATGTCTCGTTCAACGTGGCCAGTGTTGCTACCTTCCGCAGTATTGGGGATACGAACATCGTTCTCTCCCGAGTATAACGTGTCCGGTTTGATGTATCGACGGTTGCGCCAGTAGACACGACCACTGGGTAGTTTCACATGATAGTCGCGGTGTCGGCCAATTCCGACGATCACGCCTACTTTATCCCACTTTTTTTGTAAGGGGATTTTGCAATCTTACTTGTGCGCCAAATCGTAGCTGTGGTAGAGGACGGGATTGCCTGTTGTAACGCTCTTCGCCCCGTTCATGTGTTTGCCCGCAGCCAGCATCCTGCTTATCCACCACATTTTGCCACTTGCTTGCAAACGATTGTCGGTGTGCGGGTTCTGCCGATCGCAGTGGGTGTCCAAATAGGATTTGTGCAGGGGAGAGGCCACCTGCACGAGGAGTATTGCGGTATTCTAGAAGTCCTCGCTGGAAATTATCATCGTGCAGATCTCCACTCACGATTGTGGTTGCAATGAGTTTTTTTATTGTTATCACCGCAGCCTCGGCATGTCCGTTAGATTGGTTGTAATGTGGTGTGGATGGTGCGGGACGAACGCCCCAGCGTTTTAAGAACTGGTTAAACTTACGAGACGCGAACTGAGGACAACCATCAGATCTAAATCGCACTGGGATTCCAAGCTCCACGAATGCACGTCGACATGCATAGATGGTGTGGAGGGATGTAGTCTTAGCCTTTGGGAAATGGAAGACCACAGGCCATCCTGAGAGTCGATCTACATAGGCGAGATAATCTCGCCCGGCGTAGTGGAAGAAGTCTGCTGACACATCTTCAAACAACCTATTTGGTAGAGGTTCTGATCTCAGTGGTTCGCGTTGCTGAGAAGGTCGGAGTTCTTGGCATTTATTGCAACTTGCCACTGTCGTAGCGATATCGTTACTAATGCTGTAGTAATAGCTGTTCTAAGTCGATCTAGTATTGGGTCACACAGATGATCTTGCTGATCATGTTGGTCGTCTTTATGTACCATTCTGGATGCATTGATGGTTACCGCGTGAACGTGGTGTTCTACTTCTTCTTCTTGATCCTCCTCTGATGGATCCGACACAGGTGCACGTGACAAAGCATCTGGGATGCAATGGCCTTTGCCCTTTGTCCAGCGTGTCGTGAAAGAGAAGAGTGATGTATTTTCTTTGAGACGTTGAAGACGCGTGTTGTCGATATCGTCAAGGCGGTGGCGATCGAGAATTGTCACCAATGGTTTGTGAACGACGACCAACTCAAAATGGGACAGTCCGAGTAGTTGAATGCGACACTTCTTCATTGCCCAGGTGGCTGCCAGTAGCTCCAATTCCACCATGGCATAGCAACTTTCCTTATCTGTGCGAAAGCGTGATCCGCACTGAATCAGTCGCCATTTGTCTGCGTGTTGCTGCAAAAGAGAATAGCCCAGACATTTGCGTCGCGATGCATCTGTGTGTAGCGCCGTTGGTTTTGATGGATCAAAGTGTGCCAGTGCAGGAGTAGTAACCAACGCTTTCTTGGTGGCTTGAAAGGCTTTGCTGTGTGTTTCAGTCCATCGAAACTCGTTCTTGCTCTTCAGTAGATCACGCAATGGATCCGCAGTTGTACTGACCGCTGTCGTGAAGTCACCAAGCTGGTTGATAAAGCCCATAAAAGATCGTAGTTCTGTCAAGCAGGTTGGTGTAGGTAATTCGTCGATTGCTTTCAGCTTTTCAGGATCTGTGCTGACGCCTTCTGCGTTGATTTTGAAGCCAACGTAATTCAACTCATTTTCCGCGAATTTGAACTTGTCAGGGTTCAGTGTGATGCTGTGCTCCCGACAACGGAGCAACACTGAGCGAACTCTTTCGATGTGTTGCTCAAAGTTGTCATCGTACAACGACGTCATCCATGACCTTTTCGACGTTGTTTAAGCCGGCGATCGCTATGTCGCCGCGTCTGCAATATTCACCGCCGGTTGAGGACAGTCCCATGGGGCTTCTCAAGAAGAGATAACGTCCCCAAGGGGTCAAGAAAGTCGTCAGTTCTTGGCATTTGGTTTGCGTCTAACGTCGTGAAGTATCCACACAAAGACGTGGTTTTGGCACTACCACGAGCGGATGACACCATCGGGTGGGAACGTCTCCCAATGGCTTGATAATGCCTTGTCTTGGCATCTGGTCGAGATTTGCTTTGACTTTATCCCGCCATGCGAAAGGAATGGGGCGAGTGGCAGATATTGCAAAAGTCTCAACGTTCTCGTTCAAGTGGATTTTCATTGGTTCACCCAACATTGTCTTCAGTTGGTCACCTGTGTCGAACACGTCTTTGAATTCTTCAAGTAAGTCATTGCGCTTGCGTGTTCGCGTGTCGGATGACTCGTGTTCTGGAGGAATCTTTTTTAGCGATTTTGTTTCGCGTGACCGTCTTATGGCACGAATTGGTTTGGGATAATCGTTCGGCACGATTCCTAAGTCTCGGCAAACATACCAAGGCAGCAGAAGTCCTTTTTGCTCTTTGCAGATAAGAACCGTCTCTTTCGTATATTTGTCTGCTGCATGGATGTGGAGATCTACTGTGCCAATACATTCGAATGATGTACTGTTGGCAGCCATGATTGTGTCTTCGAGCGGGGGACATGTATTTCGGATGTCTAATCCTATTTGTTTTAGGATATCAAGCCCTGCAACAGTGGCTTCGGCCCCTGTATCTGGTGTTGTCTGTGCTGTTGTGATGAAGCTATCATCAGCATTATGATGAAGTTGTACCTTAATGCACGGGGCGCGACGGTGTTTTTTCTTTCCCAGAATGTCCAGTACGCGAATCTGACTCATTGCGGTCGATCGACGTGTACTCTTATTCTGTGGATTGTTCTGACGGCAACACGTAGCCCAATGACCCATTTTCTTACAGCCTGAACATACACTGCGTCGTGCAGGCATTCAGCTCTCGTTTTATCAGCCGATTTTCCACAATAACCGCATCTGTGGTTATGTTTTGTGGCGTTATTCCTTGCCAATTCTGAATATCTTCGTATGGCCTGTCATTGTTTGCAAGTGCAGCTTCACCATTCCTTGCTGATTCTTCACTCCTGCAGATATAAACTGTTGTCAGTAGAGAAGGGGGAGGCGTGATTGCTAATAATTTTCGTTTTGTTTCTGGGTCACGAATTCCCGACATAATTCGCATAGTAAGATGATCGTCTAAGCACTGATGGCAAAGGTCTTCGTTGTTGGCAATTTCCCGAAATTCCATGTAGAAGTGGTCGAACGGTTCGCCTTCTTCTTGTTTGTGTTCTTCTAGTGTTACCCTGCCCAGTGTATCATTTCGTTTGGCTCGGATGTGTTCTTGGATTCGGTCTAAGATCGCTGTGACGGTTATATCGTCATCATTGTCTATACCGATGGCTAATTGCAATGTAGCACGCATTTCAATAGAGAGGCTAGTGCGCAACATGGCTCTCTGTTGACGTCCTGGGAGACGGTTGAGCTGTTCTAACTTCTAACGAAATCTTCCTATGATCGCCTCCATGCTGCTAGTTCTCGTAGCGTTATTTCTGCTGCCATTGGCTCCGGCGGTCTAGTTTTGGCGTGTTGGCCGGTAGAAGTACGCTGGACGTTGGTCACGGTGTCTGTGTGTTGATTCTCTGGACCATCATTGGCGCCGTTGCTGTGTGCGCGCGATGGTGATTTATGGGCGCATCTGTCGAGGGTCTCGCAGAATAGACGCATCGATAGTTCATGTCTTTCATCGCGTGCGCGCTCCCGTTCCTGTTCCGCTGTTCACGTTTGTTGTCCCGTTCTTCTTGTTTAGACAGGAATGTCGCAAACCAGTCTGGTGCGATTGTGTCACCGCAGCGCGGACTTTGGTGAACGTCAACGCTTGTGGCGCGCTCTTGCGGAGCTTTTGAAAGCTACGCGGAGCGGGATTTTCTGTCCAGTTTTTCGCTACCGTTTACAGACAAACCGACTTTTTAACGTCTTATTTTGAGTTCGTGGCCTTTTGCCGACTGCGCCATGTTCAAGCTTATACTCAATGAGATATAGCAATAGAACCAAACATTGTTTATTACGTACCAGAAACAGTAAATTGTTATACAATAGCGTGAGCCATCAAATCACTGTTAAGCGATGTTGATCTTCCTCGTGGTCTCTCGTCAGAGACGAGAGGTCCCATTATTTAAAGGGAGACTACACCACACACACACACATATATATAATATATATATATATATATATATATAAGAAAAAGTCGTAATTGCATACAACGGGGTCTATACCACATACGACGTTTGCCTCACATTAATGGTACTGAGCACAACATACAGGCCAACACAGTGTCTTGCCGATATGGGAGTAAAATATATAGAATATTAATGAAATATATGTTTTTAATCAAATGTAATTTTTTGGAAAAATACACAAAATAATTATTTTAAGCAACATTTTATTGGACATGCTAGTTGCACATCTTCACGAATATTGGTTTAGCGTAATTCCCACAAACTATGCTAAATAATATACTGCAATCATGGACTGTGTGTCACTCGTGTACAACACAAATAGGTTTCCAGAGCACAAACCAGGCATATTGCGGATTGCTGGTCGTATCATGGAAACATTTTAATAAAAACGCAGGACATGAAATTCGCCAAGTGCTCACGAAACAAGACTTCACTGATCTACAACGGTTGCTTGAACAGTGACAGCTTTCTAGCTGTTTTCAGAGGTGCGAGAAGTGTCTGACACCTTATGCTATTTCACACATTTTTATGGCGTTAATGTTGGACGACAAAGACACTCTTCCTTGTATTTTTATTTGAACAGGTGTACTGTGTTACAGTAATATTTAATATATATGTAAGACAGTTTTTGTGAACTAATGTACCCACGCAGTCTTTATTTTTTATTAACCATATTTTTTTGTTCATTATTATAACATTGTGACATTTAGCATTGAAGAAATAGACGAGTGTGCTATAATAATTATTTATTTCACATTTTGGCTTATGCGAATCATCGGTTTATTTATGTCACCGTATCACCATAACGATATTACTTTAGTTTTTGTTGTTGTTGTTGTTGCTGCTGACAAGTATACTTACGATTTTTGTGTTTCAATATCTAGTTGATGTGGAAATAATATTTATGATATATTTCGTGTACAGTGTGATCAACGTATCCGATTATGCTAGTAATGATTGTGTTATAGTAGTCACATTATGTACTTTTTTATGTTTTGCAATTAAGCTGTTAACTTATAAATTTAAATTGATATAAAACGAGTACAATAATAATAAATAGAGTATATTTATATATTGCCCTATAACTTGGGATAAGATAATATTGTGTAAGTACGTCTAAATTATGTTTTTTTTTCGTTTCTCTTCGGAACTTCTCAATAAGTCAATGATCCAAATGTATGTTAGCATTTTTCTATTATTTTTGCTCTTATGCTTTTCTGCACAGAATAATATGATGTCTATCTATACTCACTCACCAGTAAAACTACTGTGTATAATTTTATCACGAAAAGGGAAGTTAGTGGAAATATATTGTTCATGTATATCTATCACAACATATTGCATATTGTATATCGGCTTAACTACGTCAATTTCATAAAACGTATCGTCCATATCATGCAAAACTGTAAATCAAATGACCTTTGATTATCTATTTCTGTCATATTTAGGAGATATACAAAATAACAGTTTAAATGACATGTTAGATATAAATGATACTGCAAATAATACGTCGCTCGTCTTATTATGATTTTAATAATTTTTATGATTTCGCCAAGAAAACAAAGACCGTTTTAGTATACTAAGCACAAATACACAATCCATAAATTCAAAATTTTGTGAATTAGAGGCATTTGTAGAAGAACTACATAGTATACATTTTAAATTTAATGTAATATGTTTACAAGAGTCATGGAGAGCGGTAGGCGATTATTTCTCTCAATTTGTGTTGCATGGTTATAATGCTATAACCCAAGGTAAAAGTTGTAGCAGTAAAGGAGGTTTAGTAATATATATTGATAATCAATATAAATCAGAAGTAATTACGAACCTTAATATATATGAAGGGAAGGATTGATTATTAAAGTAAATGGTGGTGATTTGTCAAAAACATTAACCATTGGGAACGTATATAGACCACCACGAATACAAAATCAAGAGATTAGTGCTTTTATAAATGAATTTCCATCAGCTGTAGCATCACCGGAAAACAATAATCATGAACTAATTATTGCAGATTTTAATATAAACGTAATCAAAATAAATGAAAATGATATTTATAGTAATTTTTTTGATACCTTAGCATCACAGAGTCTTTACCCCGAAATAACTCTTCCCACTAGATTTATAGGAACACACGGAACCCTGATAGACAACTTTTTTCTGTAAACTTGGTCAAGTTGTATTAGGAAGTAAGGCAGGGATATTAATTAAACGGTTTTCTGATCATAACCATACTTCATGATCTTAGACATCACCAAAAAGACAGAATCTCCTCCTAAATATGCAAAAATAAATATATTAAGCACAGAGGCAATGCAGAACGTTAAACATGAAATTAAATCAGATGAAATTTACAATCAACTTAATAAAATCCCAAATGCTCATGCAGATTTAAATTATATATAAAGAGATTTTACGCGGTCTAAAAATAAACACATGCCAAGCAAATTACTAAAATTTGATAAATATAAGCATAACAAATCTGCATGGATAACTCAGAGTTTGCTCAAGTCAATTAGGTACCGAAATAAACTTTATAAACAATTAAAATTAACTAACCCAAATTCACAAAACTATGACAATATTAGCATTAACCTCTAAACGTATAACGGAATATTAAGGAAAAGCATTTGTACAGGAAAACAATGTTATTTTGAATCAAGTTTTAATCGGTACAACAACGATATATGAAATACTTGGAAAACCGTAAATGATTTTCTGTCTAAAAAAACTAAAACACAACAAAAATTCCCAACATTAAAAAAAAAGAAAATGACGTAAGATTAACAGATAAAAAAAAGTATTGCTAATAAATGTAATACTTTTTTTACAAACATAGCTCAGACTATTGCAAATGGTATTAAATATTATGGTAATAATAACTTTAATTAGTATTTAAATAAACACATATATACGATATTTAGATTTCATAACATTGATGAAGAAATAGTAAATCAAACGATGCAAAGTCTTCTTTAACAAAATAGTTGTGGATTTGATGGTATTTCTTCAAAATTAATAAAAATAATTGAGCCCGCAATAATGAAATCATTAACTCTATTTATAAATCAAGTGTTATACACAGGAATTTGTCCTGATAAACTCAACATTCCCAAAGTAATTCCTATATTTAAGAAAGATCATCCAACATTATTCAAAATTATAGGCCCATTTCTCTACTTCAAACGATTGCTAAAGTAATAGAGAAAACAATTTTTACTCAGTTATCGGCATATTTTACTGATACCAATCTGCTTTTCGACAATCAGTATGGTTTTAGACCTAAACATTCAACTGAATGTGCTGCATTAGAATTAGTAGATAGAATTATAACGCAAATGGAAAAAAAAAAACGACGTTCCGATTAACATATTTCTCGATCTTTCTAAAGCTTTTTGACACTATTGACCACACCATTTTACTAAATAAATTGCGATATTATTGCATTGACGATGCAGCTCTACTTCTGTTCAAAAATTATACAAACAATCCTTGGGCCATTGTTATATATTATATATATATATAAATGACTTCTCACAAGCTAGTAACATATTTAAGTTTATTATGTATGCAGATGACACCACGTTATTTACTACTATAACATATTTAAGTAATAATGTACTATATAACACAATTGAATCTTTAATACACGGTGAACTCTCCAAAGTTGTTGAGTGGCTAAGTATAGATAAACTATCACTAAATAAAACTAAATCTAAATATATGACTTTTCATGTCCCCAATAAAGGTATACAACCACTTACACTAAAAATAGATAATACATATATTGAAAAAGTGGATGAAATTAATTTCCTAAGGTTAACCCTGGATTCACATTTAAATTGGAAAAGACATTAAGAAAAACATTAATAATAAATATACAACAATGATTGGCATATTATATAAGCTAAAACAAGTATTACCTTTAGAAAGAAACAGTTATACGAATATTTAATATTATCACATATAAACTATTGTATTATGGTATGGGGATACAAAGGAAACAGATTGATGAAAATTTAGAAAAAAGCTGTTCGTACAATAACGTCTAGTGGATGCAATTCTCATACAGAGCCACTTTTTACACAACTTAATTTGTTAAAAATAGTAGATTAAAATTACAAGTATTACAGTTTTACTTTAAATACACTCACAAAAATCTACCTGTTTACTTATTAAACTGGCAGATTACATCAAATGTTAATATACACAATCATGACACTCGGAAATCTAAAAATAAACATACTGCTAGAACTAAACATGAAATTGCAAAACAATGTCTTAAATATAACTTGCCATACATTATAAACGACACTCCTGAAATAGTGAAAGAAAATATATATACTCATAGCCTGCAAGGCTTTGCAATTTACACTAAAAACTTTCTCCTGAAAAAATACAAAGACACATGTACACTGTTAAATTGTTATATTTATGTAACCAAAATCAGTAATGTAAATTGTTAATAAAAGAACGAACATTTTATTAATCAAGTACATACACAGTTTTGATTATATCAATCGCTGTAAAGAACATTTATTGTCACATATAATTCACACTTAATTTGTATAATTTAGATAGACATATAACTTGAAAGACCATCATACATTAAAAATATTTATATTTGTCATAATAACTGCGGTGGCTCCTATGATAGCGACAATATGTCTTAATCGGATATATTTCGCTGATGTTCACACATTATTGGAAACAAGAGATACAGCTGGCAAATTAGATAATTTCAGAAAGAAACAAACGTTTGACAGGGACATCCAAGACACGTCATAAAGGTTGCAGACAGTTGTGGCACCCAGTATCTCTCCAAGTACATCAACGAGTCCATTGTCGTATTCAAGTTTTATTCAAACATCACAACATTCTTACACAGGTATTAAAAAACATTTTCGATGTTAAATATACGGATATAATATACAAAATACCAGTGAAAAAAGCAGCTTCTTATCAAAGTAGTTGACGTAAGCCTTAGATTAGTTTAAGCTGCCTTGCCTTGTACGGTATAATTCGGTTATATTACAGCTAAAAAGTGCATGACAGTCGACAATGATAGCATGCCAGTCCATGTACACAATATCAACATATGGCACTTCTGCTAGGTGACCAGTTTTAATTTATATGGCTAAAATTAGGATCATTGCGGTCGCTGCATATTTGGAGATTCACACACTGCTATGATATTCTCAGTCACATTCGGGATAAATTCATGCAGATTTTCAATTGTTCTTGTTGTTTCAGTTAGTGTATGGATGTTGTTGTAAAAACAGGTGCATGATGCCTGATTGGTAGAATTGTGTGGACAACCTGCTTCCTACGATGGCCAAATTTTCACTAACATTAGGGCTGCGTTCGGGGGGTGGGGTGGGATAAAAATGTTGCCTGCTTGCCCATTATTGCTTATTGTGCGATCCAAGCATGATATATACAAGTGCCTTATATTTAGGAAGGGCACGTTGGAACAATAGAAACACCCACGTTAATATTGGAGTTAAGAAACACGCATTTATAATCTCGCTTACAAAATATAAATTATATAACTGAGACGAAATTAATCTTACTGGAAATTACTGGAAATATGTCAATATTGTCGCACATGCAGATGAGTTTTAAAACCTCTTTTACACGTAACACTAACAGTATGCAATAGCTGCATGGTATTTTGGTCTAAATTAGCTTCAAATACAGTCGAAAAACCATCACCCGTCGTTCAAAATCAAATGTTGGCGGTTTTTCGTGATAAAACGGGCCGCATTTATAATTTTGGGTAAAAACCACATTTAACATTTATATAGGCGGCCATTATGACGTTTCCTTCATTTCCTGCAAAATTCATTATACGATTGTTTAACCTCCATTGCTAATCAGAGAAGATTCCTCGAGGTAGCGACCGCCGCATTTGCACGACGAGTGGTAGTATCTATACCACCCCGTTTCCTTGTGTCTGAGGATGAAAGGGAAACTCATGTTGATCTTGTAGGCGCGAGTCTGTTCCTCGAACATGAGCCGCAGTGCTCGTAGACATTTATATATATATATATATATATAATATATATATATATATATACTGTGTGTGTGCGTGCGTGCGTATGTGTGTTTGTATATATATATATATATATATATATATATATATATATGCATGAGTCTATCTAGGCGTGCGTGCTTGTCTACATTAGTAAACTTGTAAATATGCAAGTTTTGTTTTTCATATATATATATATATATAAGCCCACACACGCGCGCACATACACACAAACACAAACACAAACACACTCACATTCACGCACACACGCATACATCCGAACATATATATACACACACATACTCACACCACACACACACTCACGCACGCACGCACGCACGCACACACACACACACACACACACACACACACACACACACACACATACATATGAAGGGTTTCAGGACAAAACGCCTTTTTTTTATTTCGCCCAAAGCAGGACGAACTGTTAGTTTAAACACGTGTTCAGGTAGGACACCATATAATTGATAAAAAACGCGATAAATCCACATTAAACGGCGTACACAAAAGAGAGTTTTTAAAAAAGCGATAAGCGACATACGACTTTTAATCAAAACGCGATATATCCATTTTCAGCCAATCAGCACCGCCTTGCTGTATGTGCAGCTACGCTGTGTGACGGCGCGCGCTGTACGAATACACGGTGTTTTGAAGAAAAAAATTATTGAATGTCCCATTTTATGTAACAAATCTGTAACTAATGTGTCAAACTTTGGTGCCATTCTCCATGATTTTGGATTCTTAATATACACCAATTTGATTTACAGGTTTTTGTTTAAACTGTAGTGCTGAGCTGCACTGTACATAGTTCACACACCCAAGATAAGTACGCGCAACCGCATTACACCCCAAAAATACACACACAACACAATAGCCAGCAATCTGAATTGCTGCAGGCGTGATCGCTCGTCCCGTGAGACACGCAATCCCGTCGGCCTTTCGGCCCCGAAGATCTGCGACTTCGGTGTCTACACATTGATTGTACCTGCCCAAGTAAGTGTTGCCACAATATTGGCGCTGCGAGCAAGGTATCATTTACTGGCGAATCTGCATTAATTTCAAGGTAATTAGCCAGGAGGAACATGTCGGTTCCCGAGTGCTAATTGTTTACAATTTTCGTAAATTTCCTAGAAGCGTAAGGTAGGAACCTGCCGGTTGTGGCCACGTTTCAACCAACTATAATTGTGAGTTAAGGTCTTGTTAATCATTGTAACGTATAATTCGACCACTGAATTTAGCTGAAAGTTAGTAGATAAATTTGGACGTCTTCATAATCTTAACTTTGCGCGTCGCTGTCCGGTGATGGCCAACTAGAAAGTTCACGGGCTCCTCGAGTTTACCACTTGTAAATTTATGCAACTGGGTCAAGTAGGGGTTACGAAGTCGTATTCACGACATACACGATGTGATTGGAACGCAGCGTAACCCTTTAACCAAGTCGTTGTTAGCCTCGATTATCCAGGCGCCGTGAGGTGGCAGCATAGGCTCCTCACTACGGCCTGGATTATTAAGCTCCTGCCAATGTTACCGACATGGGGCCTTACCCCAGATTCGGGTAGAGATGATGATTGACTCTCAGGCCAACTATGAAATATCAAATTAAATAAGGATACACTTTGGATAATACTAAATTATGACAACTATTCAACATTAAACTTATATTGAAACATGTCACACACAACATAAACCGACTTTAAACTTTTTTCGTAGTTTCGTGCCTAGAAGAGAAGTCATTAAAGGGACGACGACAGGAGGAAAGATGACAAGAGAAAAAGCGACAGGAAAGAATGGATCGGAAGAGAATATGACAGGAGAGAAGACGGTAGAGGGAAAAGACAACAACCAGACAGATGCAAACCGGAGAAGGAACTACTCTGAGGCAGTGATTGGGAGGGGGGCAATGAGAAGAGAGAGGGTCTTCATGGTTGACTCTATTCTCAGACAGACTGATAAGACACTAAGCGAGGGGGAGGACGTCGTTGTTTGTCTACCGGGGGCTAGGATAGAGCATGTGACTGAAAGGGTAGAGAAGGTATTATATACTATTACACGTAGGGACAAATAATGCAGATAAGGAGGGAAGAACTGGGATAGTACAGAAGTACAGACAGTTAGTGAGAAAGCTAAAGAAGACGAGAGTTGAACAGATTATTCTGTCAGGAATGTTAACAGTAATGGGAGGAAGGGGGGCAACATACATAAACTGAAAGAGGATGGCGATCATTGCACTAGTTGAGTAGAACCAACCAGGGTGCGATAATATATATTTTTTTAATAATTAATTAATTAGTGAACCTTAATGAGGCTTATTGAGGCTTAATGACCCATATCAGTTTTCATATGTCATTAACCTTGCCGAACCACAAGAGGGCAGCAACAATATAAAGTGTATGAATATATAACCGCAAGAGGCAGCACTCTACTGGGTCATTAAGCCTCATTAAGCCTCATTAAAAGGTATCAGGTTAATTAGTTAGTTAATTAATTAATTAATTAATGACCCTTAATGAGGCTTAATGAGGTTTAATGACCCATATCAGGTTTCATTGTGTCTTTAATCTTGCGGCACCACAAGAGGGCAGCACCAATATAAAGTGTCTGAATATATAACCGCAAGAGGCAGCACTCTAATGGGTCATTAAGCCTCATTAAGCCTCATTAATTAAGAATGAGGTATCAGTATTCACTTAATGAGGTATTAGGTTTCGTAGGTCATTAATCTTAATAAAAATGTCATAAAAAGGTCACTAATCATACTCGAATGTCTTGCTCCAAAACCATTTCCTTTGATCCTTCGCCGCAAAACCCTTTGATCTTCCTTTGATGTTTACTAATGATGGATACTGTGCAGCACCTATATACCACTACTACTGCATTAGACAAGATAAAACATCAAATGGGTAGAGTTTTCACACGCGTAACTTACGTGCCATTTTCTTGTAACATAATAATAATAATGTCAACTTGTAGAGCGGCATAATTCTAGATAAAAGTCCACTCAGAGGCGCTAAAATATAGTAATACATAAATATTAAAACAAGCTAGTTAAATAAATGATAATAAAAATAAATAAATAAATTGCTAAAACCGTGATGCATAATTCATAAGCAATAAGATTAGGTGATAAAAGGATATAGCATAAATTAAAACGTGACACAATATGTGCATCATTAGGCATAAAAGAAATAAGTTAGTTAAATTAAATAAGTTATTTAAAAACACTACGTTATGTACGAGATCGCAGACTAAACTAAACATTGAATGCTACACGGAATAGGTGGATTTGTTTTAAGTCGTTTGAATGTGGCTAGCGTTGTGACTGTCTTTAATTCTAACGGAAGAGTGTTCCACATCCGTGGGGCCGAAACTGAGAAGGAGCGATCGCCGTATCTGCTGTTGGATGGCGGCACACGCAGGTCGTTGTTGACGGCTGAACGTAGCGCACGCACGCGGGCAATGCCATGTTGCGCTTGGAATGAAAGCAGCAGTATTTTGTACACGATTTGCTGCTTCACCGGAAGCCAATGGAACTTCTTTAGCATCGGGATGATGTACTCTCGCCTGTTGCAGCGGACTACCAAACGAGCTGCTGAGTTCTGCACTCTCTGCAGTTTCGAGATAAGGACGTCTGGGATGCCGAACAGCAAAGCGTTCCCGTAGTCGAGTCTCGAAATGACCAGTGAATGTATTATTCGAGCCGCTGATTTCTTCGATAGACACGATCGTATGGAAGCAATGTTACGCAGGTGAAAGTATGCGGCACGACATACGTGTTGCACATGGCGTATCATCGACATTTCAACGTCGAACACAACGCCGATGTTATAGGCACTCGGACTAGGAATGATGTCACAGTCGCCGATCTTTATCATTGTGGTGTTGAGTTTCTTCTGGTTGTTGCGTGATGCCAAGACGAGCGCGACTGTTTTGTCCTCGTTGACTTTCAGCAAATTGGTGTTCATCCACGCGCGGACGTCGTTGACGCAGTGTTCGATTGTATGCAGCGATGACAGTCTGTCGATTTCATCAGTGATGTCGAATTTGATGTACAGCTGCGTGTCGTTTGCGTACATGTAATAGTTCAAGTTGTGTTTTTTGATGATATCGCCGATTGGGGACGTGTAGATGGTGAAAAGCAATGGCCCCCAATGCTGAGCCTTGCGGAACACCGAAAGCGATATTTGAATGATCGGAAGCACGGCCTTGTATTTTCACGGATTGTGTTCGATCGGTCAAATATGAGCGGACCCATTCTAGAGCGGACCGCCGGTCTAATGCCTGAAGAATGTCATTCTGTACAAGCACTAGAGCAGTTTCAGTTGAGTGGTACGGTCGACAGGCCGACTGGTTCCGGTCGAGTAGGTCGTTCGCAGTTGCGTGATCGAGTAGGCACCGTGCGACCTGTCTCTAGAGCAATTTGGAGACAAAAGGGAGATTCGAGACGGGTCTGTAGTGTGACAAGTTGTCAGCATCTAGATTAGGCTTTTTAGTAACCGGATGACGTCAGCATGTTTTAGGCAACCGTGTGTGATGGATGCGTTAATCAGATGCGTCAGAATTGGCGCTAATCCGTCCGAAACGTATTTAAGTAGCCAATTTTGCAATGGGTCGAGCGCGCAAGATGTCGTAGGCGACTTGGTGGTGAGACTGCGAATATCAGATATCGACGCTGTCGCGAACGTGTATAATCGTGGTACACTGGAGGACTGCCTCTTCTCGACATCTGGGCTAGGTGTGGCGGCGGGGTAGTCACATAGCGTCTCACGAATCGTCTCCACCTTTGCTGAGAAGACAGTGGCGAAACGTGTTGCAAAGTTCGTGCGTATTGTCGTTTTGTGGTAAGTGAGCGGATTTCCGTCGCTGCAGGAGCCCGTTCATCAAACGATACAGTCGTGTTGAATTGCCACCGCATTGATCAAGTTCGAATGCAAAGTAGTCCGATTTGATTGTTGATTAGTTTCTTGACGTATGCACATTGTGCCTTGTATATATCGCGATGTACAGTAAGGGATGTGAGTCGCCAGTTTCGTTCGAGTTTTCGACGTGTTCTCTTGGCGTCGGATAGCTTCTCGTTGTACCAAGGCACCAGTGGGTGGACAGCTACACGACGTGACAATAAAGGTGCGTGTTTCTGGAAGAGGTAGGACAACACGGTGTTGTATACAGTGATCAGTTCATCTGCGTTACTCACGTGACGGAGATGAAAGGGTAACATACATTTCCATTTCATGTTAATCTAGTTATATGTGCTACTTGATATCAATCTAACTTTCGTGAAGATTTATAACATGCATGACATCTATTTTGAATAAGACGAAGTTAAGGATGCGTCCGCCATTAAACTCCGAAAGATTGCACTTGAAAAACACCGTTTTGGTGTGTTGCTTGAATTGTTTTTCGATAATTTTGATATAGGGCATGTTGTTCTCATTAACGTTGATTCTACATCTGCATTAGAAAAGATAAAATATCAAATGGGTTAAGCTTTCACCCGCGTAACTTGCGTGGCATTTTCTTGTAACTTACGTGACGGAGACGAAAGGGAAACAGACATTCCCCTTGGTGGCTAATCTAGGTTTTTGTGTAGCTTGATATCAGACTAGCTTTTGAGGAGACTTTTAAAATGGACAACACATATTTTGGATAAGACCACGTTAAGGATCCATCCGCCATTTCCCTCCGAAAGGGTGCACTTGAAAATACTGTTTTTGTGCGATGCGTTGATTATTTCACAAAACCTTGACATGGGGCATGTTGGAATAGTGAATACTGAATGTACGAATGCATCAGACTATATAAAACATCAAAAGGGAATGAGGTTTCACACGCGTAAATTACGTGATATTTTCTTGTAACTTACGTGACGGAGAAGAAAGGGACACAGACGTTCCCGTTTGTGATTAATATAGTTATATGTGTTTCTGGATATCAATCTAGCCTTCGGGAATATGTGTAACATTGAACGCACCTATTTGAGGTAAGACCAAGTTAAGGATCCGTACGCCTTTACCCTCCGAAAGGTTACACTTGAAAACACTGTTTTGGTGTGATGCCTGAATTGTTTTTCGATCACTTAGACATAGGACATGTAGGTCTCGTTAACGTTGATTGTACTTCTGCATTAGACAACAAAAAACATCAAATGGGTAGAGTTTTCACACGCGTAACTTACGTGGCATTTTCTTGTAAATTACGTTACCGATATGAAAGGGACACATACATTCACCTTTGGGATTAATCTAGTTTTGTGTGTAGCTTGATATGAGATTAACTTTTGATAAGACATTTAAAATGGAAAACATATATTTTGGGTAAGACCAGGATAAGGATCCGTCACCCATTGCACTCCGAATGATTGTAATTGAAAATACCGTTTTGCTGTGTTGCTTGAATTGTTTTTCGATAATTTTGACATTGGCCATGTTGTTCTCATTAATGCTGATTCTACATCTGCATTAGAAAAGAAAAAATATCAAATTGGTTAAGTTTTCACACGCATAACTTCCGTGGCATTTTCTTGTAACTTACGTGACGGAGACGAAAGGGAAACAGACATTCTCCTTGGTGGCTAATCTAGTTTTTTGTGTAGCTTGATATCAGACTAGCTTTTGAGGAGACTATTAAAATGGAGAACATATATTTTGGATAAGACCACGGGGTAAGGATCCAACCGCCATTTCCCTCCGAAAGGGTGCATTTGAAAATACTGTTTTTGTACGATGCGTTGATTATTTCACAACACGTTGACATGGGGCATGTTGGACTAGTGAATACTGAATGTACTACTGCATCAGACTATATAAAACGTAAAAAGGGAATGAGGTTTCACACGCGTAAATTACGTGGTATTTCCTTGTAACTTACGTGACGGAGAAGAAAGGGAAACAGAGGTTCCCATTTGTGGTTAATGTAGTTATATTTGTTGCTGGATATCAAGCTAGCTTTCGGGAATATTTGTAACATGCATGACATCTATTTGGTGTAACATCACGTTAAGGATCCGTCCGCCATTTCCCTCCGAAAGGGTGCACTTGAAAATACTGTTTTGTGCGATGCGTTGATTATTTCACAACACCTTGACATGGGGAATGTTGGACTAGTGAATACTGAATGTACTAATGCATCAGACTATATAAAACGTAAAAAGGGAATGAGGTTTCACATGCGTAAATTACGTGGTATTTTTTGTAACTTACGTGACGGAGAAGAAAGGGACACAGACGTTCCCGTTTGTCGTTAATGTAGTTATGTGTTGCTGGATATCAAGCTAGAATTCGGAAATATTTGTAACATTGAACGCATCTATTTGGGATAAGACCAAGTTAAGGATCCGTCCGCCATTTCCCTCCGAAAGGGTGTACTTGAAAATACTGTTTTTGTGCGATGCGTTGATTATTTCAGAACACTTTGACATGGAACATGTTGGACTCGTAAATGCTGAATGTAATTATGCATCAGACTATATAAAACGTAAAAAGGGAATGAGGTTTCACACGTGTAAATTACGTGATATTTTCTTGTAACATACGTGACGGAGAAGGAAGGGACACAGACGTTCCCGTTTGTGATTAATATAGTTATATGTGTTTCTGGATATCAATCTAGCCTTCGGGAATATTTGTAACATCGAACGCACCTATTTGGGGTAAGATCAAGTTAAGGATCCGTACGCCTTTACCCTCCGAAAGGTTACACTTGAAAACACCGTTTTGGTGTGATACCTGAATTGTTTTTCGATCACTTAGACATAGGACATGTAGGTCTCATTAACGTTGATTGTACTACTGCATTAGACAACAAAAAACATCAAATGGGTAGAGTTTTCACACGCGTAACTTACGTGGCATTTTCTTTTAAATTACGTTACCGATATGAAAGGGACATATACATTCCCCTTTGGGGTTAATCTAGTTTTGCGTGTAGCTGATATGAGATTAGCTTTTGATAAAACATATAAAATGGAAAACATATATTTTGGGTAAGACCACGATAAAGATCCGACCGCCATTGCACTCCGAATGATTGTAAGTGAAAATACCGTTTTGGTGTGTTGCTTGAATTGTTTTTCGATAATTTTGACATGGGACATGTTGTTCTCATTAACGTTGATTCTACATCTGCTTTAGAAAAGATAAAATATCAAATGGGTTAAGCTTTCACCCGCGTAACTTGCGTGGCATTTTCTTGTAACTTACGTGACGGAGACGAAAGGGAAACAGACATTCCCCTTGGTGGCTAATCTAGTTTTTTGTGTAGCTTGATATCAGACTAGCTTTTGAGGAGACTTTTAAAATGGAGAACATATATTTTGGATAAGACCACGTTAATGATCCGTCCGCCATTTCCCTCCGAAAGGGTGCACTTGAAAATACTGTTTTAGTGCGATGCGTTGATTACTTCACAACACCTTGACATGGGGCATGTTGGACTAGTGAATACTGAATGTATTAATGCAACAGACTATATAAAACGTAAAAAGGAATGAGGTTTCACATGCGTAAATTACGTGGTATTTTCTTATGACTTACGTGACGGAGAAGAAAGGGAAACAGAGGTTCCCGTTTGTGGTTAATGTAGTTATATGTGTTGCTGGATATCAATCTAGCTTTCGGGAATATTTGTAACATGCATGACATCTATTTGGTGTAAGATCACGTTAAGGATCCGTCCGCCATTTCCCTCCGAAAGGGTGCACTTGAAAATACTGTTTATGTCCGATGCGTTGATTATTTCAGAACACTTTGACATGGGACATGTTGGAATCTTTAATGCTGAATGTACTTATGCATTAAACTATATAAAACATCAAAAGGGAATGAGGTTTCACACGCGTAAATTACGTGATATTTTCTTGTAACTTACGTGACGGAGTAGAAAGGGACACAGACGTTCCCGTTTGTGATTAATATAGTTATATGTGTTTCTGGATATCAATCTAGCCTTCGGGAATATTTGTAACATTGAACGCACTTATTTGGGGTAAGACCAAGTTAAGGATCCGTACGCCTTTACCCTCCGAAAGGTTACACTTGAAAACACCGTTTTGGTGTGATGCCTGAATTGTTTTTCGATCACTTAGACATAGGACATGTAGGTCTCGTTAGCGTTGATTGTATTACTGCATTAGACAACAAAAAACATCAAATGGGTAGAGTTTTCACACGCGTAACTTACGTGGCATTTTCTTGTTAATTAAGTTAACGATATGAAAAGGACACATACATTCCCCTTTGGGGTTAATCTAGATTTGCGTGTAGCTTGATATGAGATTAGCTTTTGATAAGACATTTAAAATGGAAAACATATATTTTGGGTAAGACCAAGATAAGGATCCGTTCGCCATTGCACTCCGAATGATTGTAATTGAAAATACCGTTTGGTGTGTTGCTTGAATTGTTTTTCGATAATTTTGAGATGGGACATGTTGTTCTCATTAATGTTGATTCTACATCTGCATTAGAAAAGATAAAATATCATATGGGTTATGTTTTCACCCGCGTAACTTGCGTGGCATTTTCTTGTAACTTACGTGACGGAGACGAAAGGGAAACAGACATTCCCCTTGGTGGCTAATCTAGTTTTTTGTGTAGCTTGATATCAGACTAGCTTTTGAGGAGACTTTTAAAATGGAGAACATATATTTTGGATAAGACCACGTTAAGGATCCATCCGCCATTTCCCTCCGAAAGGGTGCATTTGAAAATACTGTTTTTGTGCGATGCGTTGATTATTTCACAACACCTTGACATGGGGCATGTTGGACTAGTGAATACTGAATGTACTAATGCATCAGACTATATAAAACGTAAAAAGGGAATGTGGTTTCACACGCGTAAATTACGTGGTATTTCCTTGTAACTTACGTGACGGAGAAGAAAGGGAAACAGAGGTTCCCATTTGTGGTTAATGTAGTTATGTGTGTTGCTGGATATCAAGCTAGCTTTCGGGAATAGTTGTAACATGCATGACATCTATTTGGTGTAAGATCACGTTAAGGATCCGTCTGCCATTTCCCTCCGAAAGGGTGCACTTGAAAATACTGTTTTTGTGCGATGCGTTGATTATTTCACAACACCTTGATATGGGGAATGTTGGACTAGTGAATACTGAATGTACTAATGCATCAGACTATATAAAACGTAAAAAGGGAATGAGGTTTCACATTCGTAAATTACGTGGTATTTTTTGTAACTTACTTGACGGAGAAGAAAGGGACACAGACGTTCCTGTTTGTCGTTAATGTAGTTATATGTGTTGCTGGATATCAAGCTAGATTTCGGGAATATTTGTAACATTGAACGCATCCATTTGGGGTAAGACCAAGTTAAGGATCCGTCCGCCATTTCCCTCCGAAAGGGTGCACTTGAAAATACTGTTTTTGTGCGATGCGTTGATTATTTCAGAACACTTTGACATGGGACATGTTTGACTCGTTAATGCTGAATGTACTTATGCATCAGACTATATAAAACGTAAAAAGGGAATGAGGTTTCACACGCGTAAATTACGTGATATTTTCTTGTAACTTACGTGACGGAGAAGAAAGGGACACAGACGTTCCCGTTTGTGATTAATATAGTTATGTGTTTCTGGATATCAATCTAGCCTTCGGGAATATTTGTAACATCGAACGCACCTATTTGGGGTAAGATCAAGTTAAGGATCCGTACGCCTTTACCCTCCGAAAGGTTACACTTGAAAACACCGTTTTGGTGTGATGCCTGAATTGTTTTTCGATCACTTAGACATAGGACATGTAGGTCTCGTTAACGTTGATTGTACTACTGCATTAGACTACAAAAAACATTAAATGGGTAGAGTTTTCACACGCTTAACTTACGTGGCATTTTCTTGTTAATTACGTTACCGATATGAAAAGGACACATACATTCCCCTTTGGGGTTAATCTAGTTTTGCGTGTAGCTTGATATGAGATTAGCTTTTGATAAGACATTTAAAATGGAAAACATATATTTTGGGTAAGACCAAGATAAGGATCCGTTCGCCATTGCACTCCGAATGATTGTAATTGAAAATACCGTTTGGTGTGTTGCTTGAATTGTTTTTCGATAATGTTGATATGGGACATGTTGTTCTCATTAACGTTGATTCTACATCTGCATTAGAAAAGATAAAATATCAAATGGGTTAAGCTTTCACCCGCGTAACTTGCGTGGCATTTTCTTGTAACTTTCGTGACGGAGACGAAAGGGAAACAGACATTCCCCTTGGTGGCTAATCTAGGTTTTTGTGTAGCTTGATATCAGACTAGCTTTTGAGGAGACTTTTAAAATGGAGAACATATATTTTGGATAAGACCACGTTAAGGATCCGTCCGCCATTTCCCTCCGAAAGGGTGCTCTTGAAAATACTGTTTTTGTGCGTTGCGTTGATTATTTCACAACACCTTGACATGGGGCATGTTGGACTAGTGAATACTGAATGTATTAATGCAACAGACTATATAAAACGTAAAAAGGGAATGAGGTTTTACATGCGTAAATTACGTGGTATTTTCTTATAACTTACGTGACGGAGAAGAAAGGGAAACAGAGGTTCCCGTTTGTAGTTAATGTAGTTATATGTGTTGCTGGATATCAATCTAGCTTTCGGGAATATTTGTAACATGCATGACATCTATTTGGTATAAGATCACGTTAAGGATCCGTCCGCCATTTCCCTCCAAAAGGGTGCACTTGAAAATACTGTTTTTGTGCGATGCGTTGATTATTTCAGAACACTTTGACATGGGACATGTTGGATTCGTTAATGCTGAATGTACTTATGCATCAGACTATATAAAACATCAAAAGGGAATGAGGTTTCACACGCGTAAATTACGTGATATTTTCTTGTAACTTACGTGACGGAGAAGAAAGGGACACAGACGTTCCCGTTTGTGATTAATATATTTATATGTGTTTCTGGATATCAATCTAGCCTTCGGGAATATTTGTAACATTGAACGCACTTATTTGGGGTAAGACCAAGTTAAGGATCCGTACACCTTTACCCTCCGAAAGGTTACACTTGAAAACACCGTTTTGTTGTGATGCCTGAATTGTTTTTCGATCACTTAGACATAGGACATGTAGGTCTCGTTAACGTTGATTCTACTACTGCATTAGACTACAAAAAACATCAAATGGGTAGAGTTTTCACACGCTTAACTTACGTGGCATTTTCTTGTTAATTACGTTACCGATATGAAAAGGACACATACATTCCCCTTTGGGGTTAATCTAGTTTTGCGTGTAGCTTGATATGAGATTAGCTTTTAATAAGACATTTAAAATGGAAAACATATATTTTGGGTAAGACCAAGATAAGGATCCGTTCGCCATTGCACTCCGAATGATTGTAATTGAAAATACCGTTTGGTGTGTTGCTTGAATTGTTTTTCGATAATTTTGACATGGGACATGTTGTTCTCACTAATGTTGATTCTACATCTGCATTAGAAAAGATAAAATATCAAATGTGTTAAGTTTTCACCCGCGTAACTTGCGTGGCATTTTCTTGTAACTTACGTGACGGAGACGAAAGGGAAACAGACATTCCCCTTGGTGGCTAATCTAGTTTTTTTGTGTAGCTTGATATCAGACTAGCTTTTGAGGAGACTTTTAAAATGGAGAACATATATTTTGGATAAGACCACGTTAAGGATCCGTCCGCCATTTCCCTCGGAAAGGGTGCACTTGAAAATACTGTTTTTGTGCGATGCGTTGATTATTTCTGAACACTTTGACATGGGACATGTTGGACTCGTGAATACTGAATGTACTAATGCACCAGACTATATAAAACATCAAAAGGGAATGAGGTTTCACACGTGTAAATTAAGTGATATTTTCTTGTAACTTACGTGACTGAGAAGTAAGGGGAAAAGACGTTCCAGTTTGTGATTAATGTAGTTATATGTGTTGCTGGATATCAAGCTAGCTTTCGGGAATATTTTTTACATACACGACATATATTTGGGGTAAGACCAAGTTAAGGATCCGAACGCCTTTACCCTCCGAAAGGTTGCACTTGTACACACCGTTTTTGTGTGATGCGTGAATTGTTTTTCCATCACTTTGACATAGGACATGTTGGTTCCGTTAATGCTGAATGTACTACTGCTTTAGACAACAAAAAACATTAAATGGGTAGAGTTTTCACACGCGTAACTTAAGTGGCATTTTCTTGTAGGTTACGTTAGGGATATTAAATGGACACATACATACATCTTTGTGGTTAACCTAGTTTTGCGTGTAGCTTGATATGAGATTAGTCTTTGATAAGACATTTAAAATGGAGAACATATATTTTGGGTAAGACCAGCATAAGGATCCGTCCGCCATTGCACTCCAAATGATTGTAATTGAAAATACCGATTTGGTGTGTTGCTTGAATTGTTTTTCGATAACTTTGACATGGGACATTGTCACGGATTAGCGAGGTCTCTGTACACTAGATAGCTCAGTCTAGTAGGGTTCTTATATATCAAGGTCAACGCATGTGAGAAAGAACGGTTTTCGTGAACAAGCAACAAAGAACGAGGAAAATGTAATAACTTTATTACAAGATATCCTTCTTTTGGTAAATATCTCGATTAACAAAATAAACAGAATAATGAAATCCCGTAACCAAAACTTAATAGAACATAATAAACAATAACACTGAATCTTTCAATTATCAAATTCCACACCCTTTCTAAGGTGGATTATACCGCTACACGACCCTACACTAGGCGCCAAGTGTTATCTAAGAATAACTCCCTTAATATAAATACACAGTATAAGCTAGTCCTCGCGGACTCTCATTACAGTAATATGTTACAACACACACATATATATACATATATATGTGAATACTTCAAGGGTAAAAATACCTCACTTCAAACACAGATAACTACAAATCATAATACAGCAAATAATATATACGTTCAATCAGAAAACAGACATTGATATTGGGCTAATCCCATCTCGAATATATACGAACGTTTGTTGAAGTCAACACGCCGAGCTCCGAACACAATTAGAACGGGGTATCTCGGCCGCACGAGTGATGATGCCGAGCACTTGACGATTGCCGTCGTACGCCGCGAATTCTCGAGTCGCGTACGTTCAATGATCGCACGGTCGCAAACGATTGCGAAGTCAGTTGAATACGTTCAACTGGAAGACGAAGCCGGGCAGTAGACGCTTACCGCCGGCCGCTACGAATTCGATCGAGAGGTCTTGCCCTGTTGCGAACGATCGAGAAGTCGAATGAACAGGTTCGCGCAAATGACGACGCCTGGCAGTATACGTTTACCGCCGGCCGCTGCGAGTCGTATTCGGTCAATCTTTCTGACGTTGTCGCTGTGAGACCGCTGTCCGAGGATGGCCCGTGCTGGGTGAGCGCGTCGCGATTATCGCTCATCGACGCAAATACGTTGGGGCCAACCGGAACGTTGTCTCAATATACCGCTGACTTGGCGGCATGGCTTCTTCGAAGCTCGATCAAACAGTCACTCTGGACACTGAATATTACACACACACAAAAGCTTGGGAACGTAACCCACGTTAACGATTTCCACCACGCTTTACGACTTGACTAGCCATTCTCTTGGCAGCAGGGCAACCTGTCTCGTTCAACCCTGGATCTGTCCCAGTCCTTCGCCAGCGCCCATATGGCGAAATGCGTACAATAAACGTTTATATAAGCGGACCTAATTACACATCATATGACAGGTTTCCATCATTTCTATTGGCTAAAGCAGTATACAATTCAAACTAAACATTGTGGAACACCCTCTAAGATTACAGTGAAACCACCTGCTGGCAATGCTAGCAACAGAATACCACGCTCCACTGAGCGCATCTGCAACCGAGTGGCCGTAATTACGTAACCAAGGCGGTTGGTCAACAATATGTCTATCTACTGGCTTGACCTTCCTCATTTCCCAAATTAAACCTCAGGCAAGTAGATTTAACCATCTTGAAATAGCAGAAATGCTACATTACCCCCCGCTAATAATCTACTTCCTGAACAAAAATATTAAGGAATAAATTTAATACACTAATTTAATACATTAAATTTAATCCAACAAATAACCTGGCGATCACTCGCCGAACTAGTAACTATCTAGTTGCACAACAAAATTCATGACACTTCAGTGTCTCAACTAATTTGATGGAACCTACATCTATTCCATTCGGCTTAGGTAGTCTGCACCTATGTTATCTATTCCAGGGATTGACTCTACCCGGAAACGATAATGTTGGACTTTAAGAGCCCATCGCATAACGCGTTTGTTTGTCAACTTCGCAGTGTTTAGGAATTTCAGGGATCGTTGATCACACTGCACAATGAAACTTCGCCCATATAGGTATAAGTGAAATTTCTCGAGTCCCCAAACAATTGCCAGACATTCTCTTTCTACTACGGAATATCGCCTTTGCGTGGGATTGAGCTTCTTGCTCGTAAACGCGACTGGGAATAAGACTCCGTTATTCTCTTGGAGTAACATTGCTCCGAGTCCGATATCGGACGCATCTGTACGCAAGACAAAGGGTCTGTTGACGTCAGGCAATTTGAGGATAGGCGCCTTACACAGGGCCTGCTTCAGTTGAATGAAGGCCTTGTCCGCCTCATCATTCCAACTTACCTTGTTAGGCTGTTTTGCCTTTGTGAGATCAGTCAATGGAGCCGCGATACTGGAATACCCATTAACAAACTTCCGGTAATATCCTGCCAAACCTAGAAAAGACCTCACTTGTTTCTTCGTGGTAGGAATGGGCGCATTCCTAATTTTTTTTACCTTGTCTTCCTGGGTCTTCACTTCTCCTTGTCCTACTTGGTGCCCCAGGAAATCGACAGATTCAAACCCAAGAAACACTTCGACGGTTTTATTGAGAGACCCGCTTGTCTCACTCGGACGAACACTGCCCGCAGTGTTGATAATTGATCGGCCCATGGTGAGGTGTGAATCAATACATCGTCAACATAATTGGTAACACCACCGAGGCCATCTAAGAGTATGCGCATCATGCGACTATACGACGCGCCGGCGTTGACTAGACCGAAAGGCATGACGCAGAATTGGAACAACCCTTGGGGAGTACAAAATGCGGTTTTCTCCTTATCTTCCGGTTCCATCCTTATTTGCCAGTAGCCTTTGCAGAAATCTAGTTTGGACAAGTACCTATCCTGCCCCACCTCAGCCAAGATAGTATCGGGATTTGGCATAGGTTCTGCATCGAATTTAGTAATCTTGTTTAACTGGCGAAAATCTACTACCGGTCTGTATGTGGTGTCAAATTTACGAATTAGCAACAAAGGCGAAGAGTACGGTGAATGAGATGGCTCAAACACGCCCATTTCTCGCATCTTCTCAACCTCCTGTTTTACCACTCCCAACTTGGCTAATGGAATAGGGTACGGTTTGCATCTCACGGGACTAGAGGACGTTACCTCAATGGCATGGGACAAGAGACTAGTTTGCCCTGGAGTGCTTGAAAAGATGGATGGACATTCTTCCATCAGCTGTTTCAAGTCTCGTGTCTGATCAGGTGATAAACTATCACTGACATGGACGTCCCCAATGTTTTCCTCTCTCTCAGGAATGGGAAAATCCTCATCAGTCTCACACTCAGGTTGCTCTTCGACAACAGCAGCTAAACCTAGCATCTCCACATTAACTCTCTCATAGTATTTCGTCATCATGTTGATGTGGAAAAGTTTACGATTATCTCCGATCTTTACCCGGTAATCGTTTATCCCCACTCTCTCTCTATCACTTCATATGGACCCTTCCATTGCATGAGCAACTTGTATGAATCAGTGGGGAGAAGGATGAGGGTTCTCACCTTGGCCTTTCGATCAAAGTGTTCCTTATACCGGTCTTGAGAATTCTTCAGATTCTCTCTAGCTAGTTCGCAAGTTGATTCTATCCGATTATGGAGATCCACTACGTACTGGTACGTTTCTACTAGCTCCTCGTCTGGTTTCTCATTCTCCCATAACTCTCTAAGAATCATCATAGGCCCCCTGACTGACCTTCCATAGAGTAACTCAAAAGGGGAAAATGTCATGCTCTCCTGGGGTGCTTCGCGGTATGCAAACATAAGAGGTTCCATATACCGATCCCAGTCTCGTGGACGTTCAGAGCACATCCGCCTTAGCATTCGTTTTAAGGTACCGTTCCATTTCTCTACCAATCCATTGGCCATGGGATGGTAAGGAGAAGAGTGGACCTGTTGGATAGAGAGTAACCTAGCTACCTCGGTCATATTTTTTGACACAAACTGACTGCCATTTTCGCTGAGTACTACTTTAGGCAGACCCACCCTTGAGAAAATCTTCAGAAGAGCCTCTGCTATCGTTTCCGTGTCGATATTCGACACTGCTACCGCTTCTGGGTATCTAGTAGCGAAATCTACCAGGGTTAAGATCCACCGATTACCTCTTTCTGTCACTGGGGTTAAGGGACCTACCAAATCTATCGCTACCTTTTCAAAGGGTGTGTTTACGATGGGGATCATTTGTACAGGAGCCTTAGGGACATTGCCTCGACTAACGGTCCTCTGACATATGTCACATGATTGGCAGAATCTATGGACATCACCCACTATCCCTGGCCAGTAGAAGTTAAGGAGGATTCTATCTAGCGACTTCCTAATTCCCTGATGTCCAGATAGGATAGTTTCATGTCCTAATGTCATGACTCGATTGCGCAAAACTCGGGGAACTACTAGTTGTTTCACAGTCTCACCCTCTTTCTCTTTCTGATACAGACGATAAAGGAGTCCCCTTTTGATCACGAATTGACTTGTTTGTTCTCCCTTAGGTTTCCCTTTAGTCTCTTCGGCCGAATCAAAGCATTTCTTTAAGGTCTCATCCCCCTTTTGCTCTCTCAAGAAATCATCGGCGGATATACTCACACCAACAACTTGAGGCACTATCAAAGGTGTTGTGGGCTTGGAAAGGCGCTCCCGTTGAGCACGGGTTTCTACAGCACAACCAGTGACTGGGGTGTCATTCAAAGGGGCCTCAACTGTAACGGGGACACCAACTGACTTGGATACTCGAAAAGGAGAACCTTCACTGTTATCGGAACAGGGCAAATTTTGTTCATCAACATTGCCAATGACCAAATCATAAACAGGGTTGTTTAGACATAGGGCTTCAATTTCTCCTGTGAAAAAGGGAGTTCTCACATAGCACCGGGCAGTCGGGACTTCAATGACGGATCGGTCCATCTGCATAAGGACTTTGGTTTTCCCAGTTAACTGATCTTCCGGAACTAGGCTACGTCGTACAACGACTCCGTTACACCCGCTGCCGCTTAGTACTTTCACTGGGGATCCCCCCACATACCCCTCTACAACCGGTAAGTTACAACTGTTTTCATGTTGTACACAAGCACTAGCAATTACGGGGATCTTACATCCACATTGCAACGTGACATCAGTTCCATCCACAGGACATTGGTGACTAGGGGAATTCTGGTTTAGCACAACTGCACAATTCCCAACCACAGGTTTCATCCTTTGCGGTGGAGGATTACTATTCTGCTCTCCCACTGTACACTGTCTCGCGATGTGACTTGGCCGATTACAAAGGAAACATGTACGCGGCGGAGGAACGGGCCGCGGGGTAGGGCTAGAAATAGGGTATCTCCCCTCCCCTGATCTACTTTTCGGGACGGGTGAAGGGACGGGAGTGGGTCGGACTCGGTCTCTACGATTTTCCCGTTTACCATATGATGAATGGGCATCTGTAAATGTTCTCACCAACTCTAACAAATTCTCTTTCCCCGTCGGTTTGTGTTCTCTCAGAAACACGGACATAAGGCACATAAACAAGAATTGCTCTCTCAGAATGAGTTCCTTGAGACCCTCGAAAGACTCACTAATGTTTGACAAAGAAATCCACTGAGTCAAATAATGCTCCATACGAGCAAAATACTGCGACACTGTTTCGGTCGAATTTAGAGAACAGGTGTAAAACTTACGAAAATCGCCTATCGGTACCATCCTAGCAATGCTTGCTTTAACTGGTCATAATCGTTGGCCACGGAAATCGGGGAACGAGAATAAACTTCCAGTGCATGACCGGTTAACAATGCGCTCAGAAATATAGCGTAATTCTCACGCGCCCAACCCTGGTTTTCAGCATATCTTTCAAATCGCTGGAGATATGCATAAATCGAATCCCTGTCTTCGTTAAAACAGGGTAACGGAGGAGTACGGATTCCTTTAGTAATGGCTGAAGCATTACTCACCGAATCTCGGTTCTCTACGGTCGTAGCCTCGTTGTGGAGTCTTGCCATCTTTTCTTCATGCTCCATTTCGCGCGCGCGCATCTCCATATCGGCCTGCCTTGCCGCCTCCTTTTCTCGGAGCTCGGCCTGGAGCCTCTCCTTATCGGCCTGGAGCCTCTCTTTCTCCATATCGGCCTGCCTTGCCGCCTATTTTTCTCGGAGCTCGGCCTGGAGCCTCTGCTTATCGGCCTGGAGCCTCTCTTTCTCCGCCTCGCGAGCGGCCTGTCGCTCAGCCCGGGCGGTTCCTTGTTCATCGCGAACAAATGCCTGAAGTTCGGGACCTGTTAACCCTAACTTCTCGCCTAACTCAATCAATTGAGCAATATCCATGTTTGCAAACTAGTGCAACACACGAAACAATCACTAAACGGATATCACGTTTAAGTAACACAAGGTCAATCACCTGTAAACCACAAAAGTGTTAGCTACGCTACAACACTCCACCCAATCTTCTCATAAGACTGGAATAACGAAATCACTATACGATTTCAACCACGCCGTGTCAACTATCAACACACGGACATTCTGTAGGACTTCAATTTGCCCAATGCCAACACGGCAATTGCAACAAGTAAATCAACTTCCTCATACAGCTGAAAAATAACAAAGCTCCTACTTGCCCTTAATTCGACGATTAATTCATGGTCCTTTCCTGCTGTAATAAACAATTCTACTGCCTCAAAACGTGAATGACACTATAAATGTAACGATAAATATGGGACTCAGAATTATGTCCGGGCAGAAACGACAAGGGGCATGTGAATTACCCTACACTACAGCTACTGGAATAAATGTAGGTTTCGTCTCTAGCCACGGAACAACGCTGACATTCCACGGAACCAGAGTGCAGCAAAGTTCTCAGGCATGTTCTATGTTGCCGTCACGTGTTACCCGCAATTCATAGCGTTGACCGAAGGTGTTATTTTAATTTCCCCCTCGCCGGAATCCCGCGTACGAGCCCCCAATTATGTCACGGATTAGCGAGGTCTCCGTACACTAGATGGCTCAGTCTAGTAGGGTTCTTATATATCAAGGTCAACGCATATGAGAAATAACGGTTTTCGTGAACAAGCAACAAAGAACGAGGAAAATGTAATAACTTTATTTATGGGGTAAGACCAAGTTAAGGATCCGAACGCCTTTACCCTCCGAAAGGTTGCACTTGTACACACCGTTTTTGTGTGATGCGTGAATTGTTTTTCCATCACTTTGACATAGGACATGTTGGTTCCGTTAATGCTGAATGTACTACTGCTTTAGACAACAAAAAACATTAAATGGGTAGAGTTTTCACACGCGTAACTTAAGTGGCATTTTCTTGTAGGTTACGTTAGGGATATTAAATGGACACATACATACATCTTTGTGGTTAACCTAGTTTTGCGTGTAGCTTGATATGAGATTAGTCTTTGATAAGACATTTAAAATGGAGAACATATATTTTGGGTAAGATCAGCATAAGGATCCGTCCGCCATTGCACTCCAAATGATTGTAATTGAAAATACCGTTTTGGTGTGTTGCTTGAATTGTTTTTCGATAACTTTGACATGGGACATTGTCACGGATTAGCGAGGTCTCTGTACACTAGATAGCTCAGTCTAGTAGGGTTCTTATATATCAAGGTCAACGCATGTGAGAAAGAACGGTTTTCGTGAACAAGCAACAAAGAACGAGGAAAATGTAATAACTTTATTACAAGATATCCTTCTTTTGGTAAATATCTCGATTAACAAAATAAACAGAATAATGAAATCCCGTAACCAAAACTTAATAGAACATAATAAACAATAACACTGAATCTTTCAATTATCAAATTCCACACCCTTTCTAAGGTGGATTATACCGCTACACGACCCTACACTAGGCGCCAAGTGTTGATCTAAGAATAACTCCCTTAATATAAATACACAGTATAAGCTAGTCCTCGCGGACTCTCATTACAGTAATATGTTACAACACACACATATATATACATATATATGTGAATACTTCAAGGGTAAAAATACCTCACTTCAAACACAGATAACTACAAATCATAATACAGCAAATAATATATACGTTCAATCAGAAAACAGACATTGATATTGGGCTAATCCCATCTCGAATATATACGAACGTTTGTTGAAGTCAACACGCCGTGCTCCGAACACAATTAGAACGGGGTATCTCGGCCGCACGAGTGATGATGCCGAGCACTTGACGATTGCCGTCGTACGCCGCGAATTCTCGAGTCGCGTACGTTCAATGATCGCACGGTCGCAAACGATTGCGAAGTCAGTTGAATACGTTCAACTGGAAGACGAAGCCGGGCAGTAGACGCTTACCGCCGGCCGCTACGAATTCGATCGAGAGGTCTTGCCCTGTTGCGAACGATCGAGAAGTCGAATGAACAGGTTCGCGCAAATGACGACGCCTGGCAGTATACGTTTACCGCCGGCCGCTGCGAGTCGTATTCGGTCAATCTTTCTGACGTTGTCGCTGTGAGACCGCTGTCCGAGGATGGCCCGTGCTGGGTGAGCGCGTCGCGATTATCGCTCATCGACGCAAATACGTTGGGGCCAACCGGAACGTTGTCTCAATATACCGCTGACTTGGCGGCATGGCTTCTTCGAAGCTCGATCAAACAGTCACTCTGGACACTGAATATTACACACACACAAAAGCTTGGGAACGTAACCCACGTTAACGATTTCCACCACGCTTTACGACTTGACTAGCCATTCTCTTGGCAGCAGGGCAACCTGTCTCGTTCAACCCTGGATCTGTCCCAGTCCTTCGCCAGCGCCCATATGGCGAAATGCGTACAATAAACGTTTATATAAGCGGACCTAATTACACATCATATGACAGGTTTCCATCATTTCTATTGGCTAAAGCAGTATACAATTCAAACTAAACATTGTGGAACACCCTCTAAGATTACAGTGAAACCACCTGCTGGCAATGCTAGCAACAGAATACCACGCTCCACTGAGCGCATCTGCAACCGAGTGGCCGTAATTACGTAACCAAGGCGGTTGGTCAACAATATGTCTATCTACTGGCTTGACCTTCCTCATTTCCCAAATTAAACCTCAGGCAAGTAGATTTAACCATCTTGAAATAGCAGAAATGCTACATTACCCCCCGCTAATAATCTACTTCCTGAACAAAAATATTAAGGAATAAATTTAATACACTAATTTAATACATTAAATTTAATCCAACAAATAACCTGGCGATCACTCGCCGAACTAGTAACTATCTAGTTGCATAACAAAATTCATGACACTTCAGTGTCTCAACTAATTTGATGGAACCTACATCTATTCCATTCGGCTTAGGTAGTCTGCACCTATGTTATCTATTCCAGGGATTGACTCTACCCGGAAACGATAATGTTGGACTTTAAGAGCCCATCGCATAACGCGATTGTTTGTCAACTTCGCAGTGTTTAGGAATTTCAGGGATCGTTGATCACACTGCACAATGAAACTTCGCCCATATAGGTATAAGTGAAATTTCTCGAGTCCCCAAACAATTGCCAGACATTCTCTTTCTACTACGGAATATCGCCTTTGCGTGGGATTGAGCTTCTTGCTCGCAAACGCGACTGGGAATAAGACTCCGTTATTCTCTTGGAGTAACATTGCTCCGAGTCCGATATCGGACGCATCTGTACGCAAGACAAAGGGTCTGTTGACGTCAGGCAATTTGAGGATAGGCGCCTTACACAGGGCCTGCTTCAGTTGAATGAAGGCCTTGTCCGCCTTATCATTCCAACTTACCTTGTTAGGCTGTTTTGCCTTTGTGAGATCAGTCAATGGAGCCGCGATTCTGGAATACCCATTAACAAACTTCCGGTAATATCCTGCCAAACCTAGAAAAGACCTCACTTGTTTCTTCGTGGTAGGAATGGGCGCATTCCTAATTTTGTTTACCTTGTCTTCCTGGGTCTTCACTTCTCCTTGTCCTACTTGGTGCCCCAGGAAATCGACAGATTCAAACCCAAGAAAACACTTCGACGGTTTTATTGAGAGACCCGCTTGTCTCACTCGGACGAACACTGCCCGCAGTGTTGATAATTGATCGGCCCATGGTGAGGTGTGAATCAATACATCGTCAACATAATTGGTAACACCACCGAGGCCATCTAAGAGTATGCGCATCATGCGACTATACGACGCGCCGGCGTTGACTAGACCGAAAGGCATGACGCAGAATTGGAACAACCCTTGGGGAGTACAAAATGCGGTTTTCTCCTTATCTTCCGGTTCCATCCTTATTTGCCAGTAGCCTTTGCAGAAATCTAGTTTGGACAAGTATCGGGATTTGGCATAGGTTCTGCATCGAATTTAGTAACCTTGTTTAACTGGCGAAAATCTACTACCGGTCTGTATGTGGAGTCAGATTTACGAATTAGCAACAAAGGCGAAGAGTACGGTGAATGAGATGGCTCAATCACGCCCATTTCTCGCATCTTTTCAACCTCCTGTTTTACCACTCCCAACTTGGCTAATTGAATGAATGAATGAGCGTTTATTCAGAACATTGATAACAATATATACAAGACAAGACAACCAAACAAGTTTAACTATAATACAAGTGAGAATATACAATGTTTGAAGGGGGTAAATACGAAGTCATTGACTTTTGTGTAAATTTACCCCTGACATGTGTTTATATATAATTATATACATGTATGTATACACACATATACACACATATACACACATATATACATACATATATTCACATACATACATACATGTATTTTGAGACATCAATATTATATTATTCGAATTTGCTATTCATCTAACCATCTAGCTACAATAATTGAAAACATGCAATGGAATATGTGCATATTCAAAATTTAAAGTATGCCATAAGTACACATCTTTACACATATTGTAATTTCCTCAATGGCATGATTATATTTGTGTTTGATTCTATTTAGGTTTCCACAACCAGATATTTCTCAAATAAAAGGTTCTTGCATTTACGCTTAAATTCAGTAATAGTATTAGTAGTTTTTAAATTATCACAGAGAATTCCATAATTGCACTCCCTTTACACAAAGAGACATTGATCGCATGGTAGAACAGACTCTCTGTCGTTCTAGGTCATGATTAGCTCGCATTGAGTATGCTATTTCCCGTCTAGTAAACAAACACTGAATATTTGATGGCAAACAGCTGTAGTAAGCTTTGTACATAAATAATGATGTTTTCAGTTCTATGATATCTGGAAATTTTAGAACATGTAATTGTTGGAAAACTGAGTTTGTATGATCCAACCATCTTGCACCAAATATAATGCGGATTACTCTTTTTTGTAATAAGAAAATACAGTTAGTATTTGTTGGGTACGTGTTTCCCCATATCTCTGCACTATAATTTAAATACGGCAAAAAGAGAGAACTGTATAGAATACGTCTACTATTTCTATCAAGTAGATGACTGCATCTATGCATTATAGCTGTACTTTTTGAAAGCTTTGATTGTACGTATTTTATATGAACTTTCCAATTTAGTAGATCATCAATAAACACACCCAAAAACGTGGTGACCCTTACTCTTTCGATATTAACATTTTGTATTTTGATATTAATTTCTTTGTTTAGCATACGATTTCCAAATAACATATAATTGGTTTTAGATATGTTCAGAGTTAATTTATTTACTGCAAACCATGTATACATTTGGTCCAGAACATTACATACAGTTTCGTTTACTTTATTGATGTTACTATTTGCATAAAAGATATTAGTATCGTCTGCAAAGAGAATGTATTTTACTAGATTAGATATGTTACACATATCATTAACGTATAGAATGAATAGTTTGGGGCCCAGGATCGAACCCTGTGGGACACCACATGATATATTGCGCACAGTAGAATTACATTTGTCAATGGACACAAATTGTTTTCTGTTTTCTAGATAACTATTTAACCAGTCAAATGCCCCTCCACGGATACCAAGAAATTCCATTTTTTTACATAACAGTTTGTGATCGAAAGTGTCAAATGCCTTTTTTAAATCGATAAAAACACCAATAGCATATTTTTTTGCATCGAATGATTGGGTTATTGCATCAACAAGATCTATTAGTGCGTGACATGTTGACATATTTTGTTGAAATCCATATTGGCTTGGGTTTATTAGTTTGTGTTTGGTAATAAAGCTATCTAAACGAGAACTGAACAATTTTTCTAATATTTTTGAGAATTGTGGTAATAGTGAAATAGGCCTATAATTAGTGCACATATACTTATCCCCAGACTTAAAGAGTGGGATAACCTTTGCTATTTTCATTTTCTCCGGGAATACTCAAGAAGTGAAAGATAGATTACAAATATAAGTGATAGGTTTTGCAATGGAGTTAATAACTTCTTTGACCAAATGCATACTCATGTCTTCGCAATCTGTGGATGTTTTACTTTCCCAATTGTTCACAGCTCGGATAACTTCATCTTCATTAACTGGAGTTAGAAATAAATTGTTACTGTTTCTGTTTTCTAGGTAGTCATAAATAGAAACATTTGTTGGTGCCGTTATATCCTTTGACAGCTCCGGACCGATATTAGTAAAATAATTGTTAAACATGTTCGCTACATCTTCCTTATTACTAATGGCTATGCCATCATTAACAAACTGATCTGGGTAGTGATTTCCTAAGCGAGGTGTTCCCATTACAGTTAAGTACTTTCCAGGTGCCAGCAATGTCATTTTTCTTCTGTGCGAGTAAACTGCTATAATATTGTTTCTTAGTGGATCTGAGAATACCTGTTAATTTATTTTTGTATGATTTATATCTAGTTTCCGAGATAATTGATCTGGATGACAGAAATGCTTTATACAAATGATTTTTCTTGATACATGCGTTTCTGAGTCCTTTAGTAAACCACGGTTTTTTAAAACTAATTGTTAATACTTTAGGTCGTACAGTTGACACAGGACAATGTTTGTTGTACATTTGTGTAAAATCATGAAGAAAGTTGTCATATGCTATATTTGCATTTTCACTACCGATAACAGTATGCCAAGAATTTTGCATTAAGTTACACTTCAATGCATTGATGTTTTCTTTGCTAAGATGACGAATACACTTGTTAGAATGTTCGTTCACGTTACGTTTTACAGTACAATGGCACAGAGCAAATACAGGAAGATGATCACTGATATCATTTACTAATATACCACTATCAATCTTGCACTCAAGTTCAGAAGTAAAAATGTTGTCTATAAGGGTTGCAGAGGTAGTAGTAATTCTGCTAGGTCTATTAATTAAAGGGTATAGACCAAGACTGTACATAAGATCTACAAATAGCTTGGTTCCACTATGACTATCACATTTAAACAAATCTATATTGAAATCACCACATACATATATGGTTTTGGTGCAACGTATACGACTAAACAATTGTTCAATATTGTCATTAAATGAAACCATGTTAGACCCAGGGCACCTATATACACAACTGACCAGTGCAGTTTTGTGTCGGTTAATTTCACATTCAACAGTAACACATTCTAGTACGTTATCAACTATTAATGACTTTTTTTCGCATAATCGCCCATTTAGCTTCTTATTAACATAAATCACCACACCTCCACCTTTTCTGTTGTCTCTAACAACATGAAAAGCATCATAATCATTAAACGTATATAAAGGAGATGAGTCCTTGCTCAGCCACGTTTCGCTTATTGCTATAATATCAAACTTTACATTAAGTGATTTGAGAAGATCTTGTATATCGCTGAAGCTAGTACTCAGACTTCTAGCATTAACATGTACCAAAGACAGACCACCATCATAATTTCTGTTTACCTCATTATTGAATTGTTGTTCTGTATAATATTTACAAGATATTGATATGTTGTTGTAATAATTATTTTCAGGATCGACATCCTTCTCAAAATGACACCTGCTGTGTTCAGTATATTTGTAGGTTTAAAATATGTTATCCATGTCATCACAATTTGAGAGTGAGTAATTTTCTTTCACTGTGTTAGCCATGTAAATGGTAGATAGTAGGTATTAAATGAAATAGAAACAGCAAAGCAATGTTTGGAATATAATGGAATAGGGTACGGTTTGCATCTCACGGGACTAGAGGACGTTACCTCAATGGCATGGGACAAGAGACTAGTTTGCCCTGGAGTGCTTGAAAAGATGGATGGAAATTCTTCCATCAGCTGTTTCAAGTCTCGTGTCTGATCAGGTGATAAACTATCACTCACATGGACGTCCCCAATGTTTTCCTCTCTCTCGGGAATGGGAAAATCCTCATCAGTCTCACATTCAGGTTGTTCTTCGACAACAGCAGCTATACCTAGCATCTCCACATTACCTCTCTCATAGTATTTCTTCATCATGTTGATGTGGAAGAGTTTACGATTATCTCCGATCTTTACCCGGTAATCGTTTATCCCCACTCTCTCTCTATCACTTCATATGGACCCTTCCATTGCATGAGCAACTTGTTTGAATCAGTGGGGAGAAGGATGAGGGTTCTCACCTTGGCCTTTCGATCAAAGTGTTCCTTATACCGGTCTTGAGAATTCTTCAGATTCTCTCTAGCTAGTTCGCAAGTTGATTCTATCCGATTACGGAGATTCACTACGTACTGGTACGTTTCTACTAGCTCCTCTTCTGGTTTCTCATTCTCCCATAACCCTCTAAGAAGCATCATAGGCCCCCTGACTGTCCTTCCATAGAGTAACTCAAAAGGGGAAAATTTCATGCTCTCCTGGGGTGCTTCGCGGTATGCAAACATAAGAGGTTCCAGATACCGATCCCAGTCTCGTGGACGTTCAGAGCACATCCGCCTTAGCATTCGTTTTAAGGTACCGTTCCATTTCTCTACCAATCCATTGGCCATGGGATGGTAAGGAGAAGAGTGGACCTGTTGGATAGAGAGTAACCTAGCTACCTCGGTCATAGTTTTTGACACAAACTGACTGCCATTTTCTCTGAGTACTACTTTAGGCAGACCCACCCTTGAGAAAATCTTCAGAAGAGCCTCTGCTATCGTTTCCGTGTCGATATTCGACACTGCTACTGCTTCTGGGTATCTAGTAGCGAAATCTACCAGGGTTAAGATCCACCGATTACCTCTTTCTGTCACTGGGGTTAAGGGACCTACCAAATCTATCGCTACCTTTTCAAAGGTTGTGTTTACGATGGGGATCATTTGTACAGGAGCCTTAGGGACATTGCCTCGACTAACGGTCCTCTGACATATGTCACATGATTGGCAGAATCTATGGACATCACCCACTATCCCTGGCCAGTAGAAGTTAAGGAGGATTCTATCTAGCGACTTCCTAATTCCCTGATGTCCAGATAGGATAGTTTCATGTCCTAATGTCATGACTCGATTGCGCAAAACTCGGGGAACTACTAGTTGTTTCACAGTCTCACCCTCTTTCTCTTTCTGATACAGACGATAAAGGAGTCCCCTTTTGATCACGAATTGACTTGTTTGTTCTCCCTTAGGTTTCCCTTTAGTCTCTTCAGCCGAATCAAAGCATTTCTTTAAGGTCTCATCCCCCTTTTGCTCTCTCAAGAAATCATCGGCGGATATACTCACACCAACAACTTGAGGCACTATCAAAGGTGTTGTGGGCTTGGAAAGGCGCTCCCGTTGAGCACGGGTTTCTACAGCACAACCAGTGACTGGGGTGTCATTCAAAGGGGCCTCAACTGTAACGGGGACACCAACTGACTTGGATACTCGAAAAGGAGAACCTTCACTGTTATCGGAACAGGGCAAATTTTGTTCATCAACATTGCCAATGACCAAATCATAAACAGGGTTGTTTAGACATAGGGCTTCAATTTCTCCTGTGAAAAAGGGAGTTCTCACATAGCACCGGGCAGTCGGGACTTCAATGACGGATCGGTCCATCTGCATAAGGACTTTGGTTTTCCCAGTTAACTGATCTTCCGGAACTAGGCTACGTCGTACAACGACTCCGTTACACCCGCTGCCGCTTAGTACTTTCACTGGGGATCCCCCACATACCCCTCTACAACCGGTAAGTTACAACTGTTTTCATGATGTACACAAGCACTAGCAATTACGGGGATCTTACATCCACATTGCAACGTGACATCAGTCCCACCCACAGGACATTGGTGACTAGGGGAATTCTGGTTTAGCACAACTGCACAATTCCCAACCACAGGTTTCATCCTTTGCGGTGGAGGATTACTATTCTGCACTCCCACTGTACACTGTCTCGCGATGTGACCTGGCCGATTACAAAGGAAACATGTACGCGGCGGAGGAACGGGCCGCGGAGTAGGGCTAGAAATAGGGTATCTCCCCTCCCCTGATCTACTTTTCGGGACGGGTGAAGGGACGGGAGTGGGTCGGACTCGGTCTCTACGATTTTCCCGTTTACCATATGATGAATGGGCATCTGTAAATGTTCTCACCAACTCTAACAAATTCTCTTTCCCCGTCGGTTTGTGTTTTCTCAGAAACACGGACAGTTCCCTAGGGCACATAAACAAGAATTGCTCTCTCAGAATGAGTTCCTTGAGACCCTCGAAAGACTCACTAATGTTTGACAAAGAAATCCACTGAGTAAAATAATGCTCCATACGAGCAAAATACTGCGACACTGTTTCGGTCGAATTTAGAGAACAGGTGTAAAATTTCTTACGAAAATCACCTACAGTCAGTCGGTACCATCCAAGCAATGCTTGCTTTAACTGGTCATAATCGTTGGCCACGGAAATCGGGGAACGAGAATAAACTTCCAGTGCATGACCGGTTAACAATGCGCTCAGAAATATAGCGTAATTCTCACGCTCCCAACCCTGGTTTTCAGCATATCTTTCAAATCGCTGGAGATATGCATCAATCGAATCCCTGTCTTCGTTAAAACAGGGTAACGGAGGAGTACGGATTCCTTTAGTAATGGCTGAAGCATTACTCACCGAATCTCGGTTCTCTACGGTCGTAGCCTCATTGTGGAGTCTGGCCATCTTTTCTTCATGCTCCATTTCGCGCGCGCGCATCTCCATATCGGCCTGCCTTGCCGCCTCCTTTTCTCGGAGCTCGGCCTGGAGCCTCTCCTTATCGGCCTGGAGCCTCTCTTTCTCCATATCGGCCTGCCTTGCCGCCTCCATTTTCTCGGAGCTCGGCCTGGAGCCTCTGCTTATCGGCCTGGAGCCTCTCTTTCTCCGCCTCGCGAGCGGCCTGTCGCTCAGCCCGGGCGGTTCCTTGTTCATCGCGAACAAATGCCTGAAGTTCGGGACCTGTTAACCCTAACTTCTCGCCTAACTCAATCAATTGAGCAATATCCATGTTTGCAAACTAGTGCAACACACGAAACAATCACTAAACGGATATCACGTTTAAGTAATACACAAGGTCAATCACCTGTAAACCACAAAAGTGTTAGCTACGCTACAACACTCCACCCAATCTTCTCATAAGACTGGAATAACGAAATCACTATACGATTTCAACCACGCCGTGTCAACTATCAACACACGGACATTCTGTAGGACTTCAATTTGCCCAATGCCAACACGGCAATTGCAACAAGTAAATCAACTTCCTCATACAGCTGAAAAATAACAAAGCTCCTACTTGCCCTTAATTCGACGATTAATTCATGGTCCTTTCCTGCTGTAATAAACAATTCTACTGCCTCAAAACGTGAATGACACTATAAATGTAACGATAAATATGGGACTCAGAATTATGTCCGGGCAGAAACGACAAGGGGCATGTGAATTACCCTACACTACAGCTACTGGAATAAATGTAGGTTTCGTCTCTAGCCACGGAACAACGCTGACATTCCACGGAACCAGAGTGCAGCTAAGTTCTCAGGCATGTTCTATGTTGCCGTCACGTGTTACCCGCAATTCATAGCGTTGACCGAAGGTGTTATTTTAATTTCCCCCTCGCCGGAATCCCGCGTACGAGCCCCCAATTATGTCACGGATTAGCGAGGTCTCCGTACACTAGATGGCTCAGTCTAGTAGGGTTCTTATATATCAAGGTCAACGCATATGAGAAAGAACGGTTTTCGTGAACAAGCAACAAAGAACGAGGAAAATGTAATAACTTTATTACAAGATATCCTTCTTTTGGTAAATATCTCGATTAACAAAATAAACAGAATAATGAAATCCCGTAACCAAAACTTAATAGAACATAATAAACAATAACACTGAATCTTTCAATTATCAAATTCCACTCCCTTTCTAAAGTGGATTATACCGCTACACGACCCTACACTAGGCGCCAAGTGTTATCTAAGAATAACTCCCTTACTATAAATATACAGTATAAGCTAGTCCTCGCGGACTCTCATTACAGTAATCTGTTACAACACACACATATATATACATATATATGTGAATACTTCAAGGGTAAAAATACCTCACTTCAAACACAGATAACTACAAATCATAATACAGCAAATAATATATACGTTCAATCAGAAAACAGACATTGATATTGGGCTAATCCCATCTCGAATATATACGAACGTTTGTTGAAGTCAACACGCCGAGCTCCGAACACAATTAGAACGGGGTATCTCGGCCGCACGAGTGATGATGCCGGGCACTTGACGATTGCCGTCGTACGCCGCGAATTCTCGAGTCGCGTACGTTCAATGATCGCACGGTCGCAAACGATTGCGAAGTCAGTTGAATACGTTCAACTGGAAGACGAAGCCGGGCAGTAGACGCTTACCGCCGGCCGCTACGAATTCGATCGAGAGGTCTTGCCCTGTTGCGAACGATCGAGAAGTCGAATGAACGGGTTCGCGCAAATGACGACGCCTGGCAGTATACGTTTACCGCCGGCCGCTGCGAGTCGTATTCGGTCAATCTTTCTGACGTTGTCGCTGTGAGACCGATGTTCGAGGATGGCCCGTGCTGGGTGAGCGCGTCGCGATTATCGCTCATCGACGCAAATACGTTGGGGCCAACCGGAACGTTGTCTCAATATACCGCTGACGTGGCGGCATGGCTTCTTCGAAGCTCGATCAAACAGTCACTGTGGACACTGAATATTACACACACAAAAAAGCTTGGGAACGTAATCCACGTTAACGATTTCCACCACGCTTTACGACTTGACTAGCCATTCTCTTGGTAGCAGGGCAACCTGTCTCGTTCAACCCTGGATCTGACCCAGTCCTTCGCCAGCGCCCAGATGGCGAAATGCGTACAATAAACGTTTATATAAGCGGACCTAATTACACATCATATGACAGGTTTCCATCATTTCTATTGGCTAAAGCAGTATACAATTCAAACTAAACATTGTGGACCACCCTCTAAGATTACAGTGAAACCACCTGCTGGCAATGCTAGCAACAGAATACCACGCTCCACTGAGCGCATCTGCAACCGAGTGGCCGTAATTACGTAACCAAGGCGGTTGGTCAACAATATGTCTATCTACTGGCTTGACCTTCCTCATTTCCCAAATTAAACCTCAGGCAAGTAGATTTAACCATCTTGAAATAGCAGAAATGCTACAGACATGTTGTTCTCATTAATGCTGATTGTACATCTGCATTAGACAACAAAAAATATCAAATGGGTAGAGTTTTTAAACGCCTAACTTACGTGGCATTTTATTGTAACTTACGTTACGGATATGAAAGGGATACATACATTCCCCTTTGGGGTTAATCTAGTTTTGCGTGTAGCTTGATATGAGATTAGGTTTTGAGAAGAAATTTAAAATGGGGAACATATATTTTGGATAAGACCTCGTTATGGATCCGTCCGCCATTTCCTTCCGAAAGGGAGCACTTGAAAATACTGTTTTTGTGCGATGCGTTGATTATTTCAGAACACTTAGACATGGACATGTTGGACTCGTGAATACTGAATGTACTAATGCACCAGACTATATAAAACATCAAAAGGTTTCACACGTGTAAATTACGTGATATTTTGTTGTAATTTACGTGACGGAGAAATAAGAAAAAAGACGTTCCCGTTTGTGATTAATGTAGTTATATGTGTTGCTGGATATCAAGCTAGCTTTCGGGAATATTTGTAACACGCACGACATATATTTGGGGTAAGAATAAGTTAAAGATCCGTATGCCTTTACCCTCCGAAAGGTTGCACTTGTACACACCGTTTTGGTGTGATGCGTGAATTGTTTTTCGATCACTTTGACATAGGACATGTTGGTTCCGTTAATGCTGAATGTACTACATTAGACAAAAAAACGTCAAATGGGTAGAGTTTTCACACGCGTAAATTACGTGGCATTTTCTTGTAGGTTACGTTAGGGATATGAAATGGACACAAACATACACCTTTGGGGTTAATCTAGTTTTGCGTGTAGCTTGATATGACATTAGCTTTTGGTAAGATATTTAAAATGGAGAACATATATTTTGGGTAAGACCAGGATAAGGATCCGTCCGCCATTGCACTCCGAATTATTGTAATTGAAAATACCGTTTTGGTGTGTTGCTTGAATTGTTTTTCGATAACTTTCACATGGGACATGTTCTTCTCATTAATGCTGATTGTACATCTGCATTAGAAAAGAAAAAATATCAAATGGGTTAAATTTTCACCCGCGTAACTTGCGTGGCATTTTCTTGTAACTTACGTGACGGAGACGAAAGGGAAACAGACATTCCCCTTGGTGGCTAATCTAGTTTTTTGTGTAGCTTGATATCATACTAGCTTTTGAGGAGACTTTTAAAATGGAGAACATATATTTTGGATAAGACCACGTTAAGGATCCATCCGCCATTTCCCTCCGAAAGGGTGCACTTGAAAATACTTTTTTTGTGCGATGCGTTGATTATTTCACAACACCTTGACAAGGGACATGTTGGTCTAGTGAATACGGAATGTACTAATGCATCAGACTATATAAAACGTAAAAAGGGAATGAGGTTTCACACGCGTAAATTACGTGATATTTTCTTGTAACTTACGTGACGGAGAAAAAAGGGAAACAGAGGTTCCCGTTTGTGGTTAATGTAGTTACTTATGTCGCTGAATTTACATGTAAAATGTACATGATAAACTGAAACAACAAAAACATGATGGAAATACTGGCCTTGGCTGCTGTTTAATTACTGTCATCAAGAAATACAAACAAAACCTAGTGACTAGTCCCACAGTTGCATTTTAACGACTATACATTCTACTACAGGTTGAATTAAGTCCAACCATGCTAATCCTAAATATAAACCTAAAAAGCAACCAAATATGGGTGCCACCGGCCAACAACTACACAATATGCTACTGTAAATTGTAATACAGTTGACCACAAGTGGTGTTGTAGTCTGCCTCAAGTCAAACAACAGAAAATTGCCATAAAAAACTAAACATGAATATGTCACATACAATACATAACAGCACTATTCAAATGTCACAACATGTGATAAAAAGTAAAATGTATTTGTATTATGACTATAAGGGCATGTGTAAAAAATGCATGAATGTGAAATCGTATAAGTAATTTTGTTTCTACTGCCTCTTGGCACCTAAATAAACCAGTGCAATTAAAACACCATTAACTAAAACAGAATGGGATGGAGGGAGGGTTTTTTTGCTCGCAAAATAGAAACGTCAAATGACTCGGTGAGCCGAAATCTTAGCCTGGTAAACAAAGCCGTCTATTGGATCATTTGTGTCACGCGGGATTTCGGCATACCTACGTTAGTTCTCAACCATCCACTGGGGGTCACCTTAGTTGCCTACAGGCAAGCTAGGCGTCAGCACTACAAGAATATATGAGGGTAAATATATGGAGTAACAACAAATATATAAATACAGCGCCATAAACCCGTCTATAAAGTCTCATAAACGGTGTTTTATGTCGCTGAATTTACATGTAAAATGTACATGATCAACTGAAACAACAAAAACATGATGGAAATACTGGCCTTGGCTGCTGTTTAATTACTGTCATCAAGAAATACAAACAAAACCTAGTGACTAGTCCCACAGTTGCATTTTAACGACTAGACATTCTACTACAGATTGAATTAAGTCCAACCATGCTAATCTGGAATATAAACCTAAAAAGCAACCAAATGTGGGTGCCACCGGCCACAAACCATCTGCAAAGCAGATGGTGGCAGCCACACAATATATGTGTTGCTGGATATCAAGCTAGCTTTCGGGAATATTTGTAACATGCATGACATCTATTTGGTGTAAGATTAGGATCCTTATGCTGGTCTTACCCAAACTATATGTTCTCCATTTTAAATGTATTATCAAAGGCTAACCTCATATCAAGCTACACGCAAAACTAGATTAACCACAAAGGTTTATGTATGTGTCCATTTCATATCCCTAACGTAAGCTACAAGAAAATGCCACTTAAGTTGCGTATGAAAACTCTACCCATTTAATGTTTTTTGTTGTCTAAAGCAGTAGTACATTCAGCATTAACGGAACCAACATGTCCTATGTCAAAGTGATGGAAACACAATTCACGCATCACACCAAAACGGTGTGTACAAGTGCAACCTTTCGGAGGGTAAAGGCGTACGGATCCTTAACTTGGTCTTACCCCAAATATATGTCGTGCATGTTACATATATTCCCGAAAGCTTGATATCGAGCAACACATATAACTACATTAATCACAAACGGGAACGTCTTTTTTCTATATTTCTCAGTCACGTAATTTACGCGTGTGAAACCTCATTACCTTTTGATGTTTTATATAGTCTGGTGCATTAGTACATTCACTATTCACGAGTCCAACATATCCCATGTCAAAGTGTTCTGAAATAATCAACGCATCGAACAAAAACAGTATTTTCAAGTGCACCCTTTCGGAGGTAAATGGCGGACGGATTCTTAACGTGGTCTTACACCAAATAGATGTAATGCATGTTAAAAATATTCCCGAAATCTAGCTTGATATCCAGCAACACATATAACTACATTAACCACAAACGGGAACCTCTGTTTCCCTTTCTTCTCCGTCACGTAAGTTACAAAAAATACCATGTAATTTACGCGTGTGAAACCTCATTCCCTTTTTACGTTTTATATAGTCTGATGCATTAGTACATTCAATATTCACTAGTCCAACATGCCCCATGTCAAGATGTTGTGAAATAATCAACGCATCGCTCAAAAACAGTATTTTGAAGTGCACCCTTTTCTCCGTCACGTAAGTCACAAGAAAATGCCACGCAAGTTGCGCGTGAGAAAACTTAACCCATTTGATATTTTTTCTTTTCTAATGCAGATGTAGAATCAGCATTAATGAGAACAACATGGCCCATGTCAAAATTATCGAAAAACAATTCAAGCAACACACCAAAACGGTATTTTCAATTACAATCATTCGGAGTGCAATAGCGGACGGATCCTTATCCTGGTCTTACCCAAAATATATGTTTTCCATTTTAAATGTCTTATCAAAACCTAATCTCATATCAAGCTACACGAAAAACTAGATTAACCTCTAAGGTGTGTGTATTTGTCCGTTTCATATTCCTAACGTAAGCTACAAGAAAATGCCACGTAAGTTACGCGTGTGAAAACTCTACCCATTTGATGTTTTTTATTGTCTAATGCAGTAGTACATTCACCATTAACGGGACCAACATGTCCTTTGTTAAAGTGATCGAAAAAATTTCACGCATCACACCAAAACGGTGTGTACAAGTGCAACCTTTCGGAGGGTAAAGGCGTACGGAAACGCATATAACTACATTAATCACAAACGGGAACGTCTGTGTCCCTTTCTTCTCCGTCACGTAAGTTACAAGAAAATATCACGTAATTTACGCGGGTGAAACCTCATTCCCTTTTTACGTTTTATATAGTCTGATGCATTCGTACATTCAGTATTCACTAGACCAACATGTCCCATGTCAAGGTTTTGTGAAATATTCAACGCATCGCACAAAAACAGTATTTTCAAGTGCACCCTTTCGGAGGGAAATGGCGGACGGATCCTTAACGTGATCTTACACCAAATAGATGTCATGCATGTTACAAATATTCCCGAAATCTTGCTTGAAATCCAGCAACACATATAACTACATTAACCACAAACGGGAACCTCTGTTTCCCTTTCTTCTCCGTCACGTAAGTTACACAAAATACCACGTAATTTACGCGTGTGAAACCTCATTCCCTTTTTACGTTTTATATAGTCTGATGCATTAGTACATTCAGTATTCACAAGTCCAACATGCCCCATGTCTAGGTGTTGTGAAATAATCAACGCATCGCACAAAAACAGTATTTTCAAGTGCACCCTTCCGGAGGGAAATGGCGGATGGATCCTTAACGTGGTCTTATCCAAAATATATGTTCTGCATTTTAAAAGTCTCCTCAAAAGCTAGGCATATATCGGGCTAAACAAAAAACTAGATTAGCCACCAAGGGGAATGTCTGTTTCCCTTTCGTCTCCGTCACGTAAGTTACAAGAAAATGCCACGCAAGTTACGCGTGAGAAAACTTAACCCATTTGATATTTTTTCTTTTCTAATGCAGATGTAGACTCAGCATTAATGAGAACAACATGTCCCATGTCAAAATTATCGAAAAACAATTCAAGCAACACACCAAATCGGTATTTTCAATTACAATCATTCAGAGTGCAATGGCGGACGGATCCTTATCCTGGTCTTACCCAAGATATATGTTTTCGATTTTTTATGTCTTATCAAAACCTAATCTCATATCAAGCTACACGAAAAAAGTAGATTAACCACTAAGGTGTATGTATTTGCCCGTTTCATATCCCTAACGTAAGCTACAAGAAAATGCCACGTAAGTTACGCGTGTGAAAACTCTACCCATTTGATGTTTTTTATTGTCTAATGCAGTAGTGCGTTCACCATTAACGGGACCAACATGTCCTTTGTTAAAGTGATCGAAAAACATTTTACGCATTTTTCCCTCACTTCTCCGTCACGTAAGTTAAAAGAAAATATCACGCAATTTACGCGTGTGAAACCTCTTTCCCTTTTGATGTTTCATATAGCCTGGTGCATTAGTACATTCAGTATTCACGAGTACAACATGTCCCATGTCTAAGTGTTCTGAAATAATCAACGCAACGCACAAAAACAGTATTTTCAAGTGCTCCCTTTCGGAGGGAAATGGCGGACGGATCCTTAACGTGGTCTTATAAATATATGTTCCCCATTTTAAATTTCTTCTCAAAAGCTAATCTCATATCAAGCTACACGCAAAACTAGATTAACCCCAAAGGGGAATGTATGTGTCCCTTTCATATCGGTAACGTAATTTACAAGAAAATGCCACGTAAGTTACGCGTGTGAAAACTCTACCCATTTGATGTTTTTTGTTGTCTAATGCAGAAGTACATTCAACATTAACGAGACCAACATATCCTATGTCAAAGTGATCGAAAAACTATTCACGCATCACACCAAAACGGTGTTTTAAAGTGTAACCTTTCGGAGGGTAAAGGCGTACGGATCCTTAACTTGGCCTTACCCCAAATAGGTGCGTTCAATGTTACAAATATTCCCGAAGGCTAGATTGATATCCAGAAACACATATAACTATATTAATCACAAACGGGAACGTCTGTGTCCCTTTCTTCTCCGTCACGTAAGTTACAAGGAAGTACCACGTAATTTACGCGTGTGAAACCTCATTCCCTTTTTACGTTTTATATAGTCTAATGCATTAGTACATTCAGTATTCACTATTCCAACATGACCCATGTCAAGGTGTTGTGAAATAATCAATGCATCGCACAAAAACAGTATTTTCAAATGCACCCTTTCGGAGGGAAATGGCGGATGGATCCTTAACGTGGTCTTATCCAAAATATATGTTCTGCATTTTAATAGTCTCCTCAAAAGCTAGTCTGATATCAAGCTACACAGAAAAACTAGATTAGCCACCAAAGGGAATGTCTGTTTCCCTTTCGTCTCCGTCACGTAAGTTACAAAATATGCCACGCAAGTTAAGCGTGAGAAAACTTAACCCATTTGATATTTTATCTTTTCTAATGCAGATGTAGAATCAACATTAATGAGAACAACATGTCCCATGTCAAAATTATCGAAAAACAATTCAAGCAACACACCAAACGGTATTTTCAATTACAATCATTCGGAGTGCAATGGCGAACGGATCCTTATCCTGGTCTTACCCAAAATATATGTTTTCCATTTTAAATGTCTTATCAAAAGCTAATCTCATATCAAGCTACACGCAAAACTAGATTAACCCCAAAGGGGAATGTATGTGTCCCTTTCATATCGGTAACGTAATTTACAAGAAAATACCACGTAAGTTACGCGTGTGAAAACTCTACCCATTTGATGTTTTTTGTTGTATAATGCAGAAGTACATTCAAAATTAACGAGACCAACATGTCCTCTGTCAAAGTGATCGAAAAACAATTCACGCATCACACCAAAACGGTGTTTTCAAGTGTAACCTTTCGGAGGGTAAAGGCGTACGGATCCTTAACTTGGCCTTACCCCAATTAGGTGCGTCCAATGTTACAAATATTCCCGAAGGCTAGATTGATATCCAGAAACACATATAACTACATTAATCACAAACGGGAACGTCTGTGTCCCTTTCATCTCCGTCACGTAAGTTACAAGAAAATATCACGTAATTTACGCGGGTGAAACCTCATTCCCTTTTTACGTTTTATATAGTCTGATGCATTAGTACATTCAGTATTCACAAGTCCAACATGCCCCATGTCTAGGTGTTGTGAAATAATCAACGCATCGCACAAAAACAGTATTTTCAAGTGCACCCTTTCGGAGGGAAATGGCGGATGGATCCTTAACGTGGTCTTATCCAACATATATGTTCTCCATTTTAAAAGTATCCTCAAAAGCTAGGCTGATATCAAGCTAAACAAAAAACTAGATTAGCCACCAAGGGGAATGTCTGTTTCCCTTTCGTCTCCGTCACGTAAGTTACAAGAAAATGCCACGCAAGTTACGCGTGAGAAAACTTAACCCATTTGATATATTTTCTTTTCTAATGCAGATGTAGACTCAGCATTAATGAGAACAACATGTCCCATGTCAAAATTATCGAAAAACAATTCAAGCAACACACCAAATCGGTATTTTCAATTACAATCATTCAGAGTGTAATGGCGGACGGATCCTTATCCTGGTCTTACCCAAAATATATGTTTTCGATTTTAAATGTCTTATCAAAACCTAATCTCATATCAAGCTACACGCAAAACTAGATTAACCACTAAGGTGAGTACACATTTTTCACAACTCTCATATCTTTCCCATCAATGTTCAAACTCTTCAGCATTGATATGATTTCTTCATGACGAAATCTGTCAACTGCCTTTGTGTAATCAATAAAACATACATGCAGATCTTTCTGCACTTCCAGTGCTCTCTCAGTCAGTGTTCGTAGGATGTATATCGTATTACTTTTACCTTTATCTTCTTCAAATCCACATTGTTCTTCAGCAATTTCCGGCTTTATTTTTATTTATCTCCGGTAATTCATACAATATGCAAAACACTACTACCACTATTACTACTACTACTACTACTACTACTAATGCAACTACTACTACTACTACTACTACTACTTATACTACTACTATTACTACTACTACTACTACTACTACTGCTACCACTAGGTACCCTGTATTCATTTTAATTAGTGCACAGTACGCTTTAAAATATTTCAGACGCTAAAATATGTCAAAAAAACGCCAAGTTTAGATAGGCACAAAGTCGTTTCCGGCCGAGTTGGTCACTTGGTGACTTGGATGATGCAAGAGCAGACTTAATTGCACCTGGCTAATTCCACCCGACGTACAAACGATTACTGTATAAGTAACGGTGTCCTATACAAGCAACGTAATCCACTGTAAGTAATTAAGTTGTATGTTATATGAATAGTTTTAATCACCGAAGTCTACGTTAAAACTCGCAAAACAAGTCGCAAACATTCCCGTATCAGGCCGAATGTACAGCGTCATCTTGTGGATGTGGTTAACCTGATTTCTGGTGGACCGTCGTTTGTCTTAAGTCAAACCAAAATGGTAGAAATGCTTATATCTGAAGTTGCATCTACTTCGCCATTCGCTGAGATTTCGAGCAGCAAGCAGGCGGACTACTGCGAGTGCGGCATCGCTCACCGGCGAGCAAGTGGACGATGACGCCAGCAAGCGAATCCGGCAAGCAAGCGGGGCACTTTGATGCGTCAGTGCATTAGTTCCACCATTCAACATCATCCCAGACATATTTATATTACGAAAATACAACCTTGTTTGTGCTAGTCTGCGCCGCTGCGGTCGTGCGTTACCGCATCGCGCGTGTAAATGAGCGATATCGCAGCATATATTGATGCGTAGCAGGGAGCTATTTACGCTTCAAAAATGCGCTAAGACGCAATATTCTTAACCGTAAATATGCCTGGGGTAATTTTGAATTGATACCCTTGCATCCTTGTCGTAACATAATAATGTTGTGACCATTTATACATGTATTGTGCTTGTTTTATCCCAGTTATTTTTATTCAATCAAGACAGTATTTTTTCGAACACTCAGTTGCTCCGTTCAGCCACAACGAAACGGAGCGCGCTTCGTGTTACCCCTCCACGTACACATCCATCAAACGGACCATCAACAAACCGGCACTTGCAAGAATCCAGACCCAACTCGTGTTCACCTCTATAACGAAATTTTTGTCTCGATTTTATATCCCCGTGCATTTGGTCCACAATTCTCTATCGTGTCCATGATACAGCCGGCACGTAGCGTGAAATAGTGCTTTCTAGGGCACAGTTGACCGGTAAAAGGCTATGCTGAAGCAACCCAGACCACTGTTTGGACTTGAAAGGTGCACTGTAACGTACGATGTTATAAAATCTCATGCGTCAATCGATGTGACACGACTGAACGAATGCCCTGGAGTATACAAATGGACTAAAAAGTGTCGTTGCATTGACACAAATTCGGTCGGGCTGGATTATAGACACGTGGCGAATAATCAATAACCACACAGTAGCTTAGAGGGTGATATAGTGGAACGTAAAACTTGACAAATGGTTATAAATAATAGTGTGAATGCAACAACGTGAGTTTGTGGTATGGCATAGTGTAACGCGCTTTAATGGTACTCCAATATTGTCATCAGATACAGAGCAACGTTAATCCGGCTGAATGTGACATCTTTCATAGGATTAAACAACATAGGCAGCCAAATCAACAACGCGCTAGATGACTAGTTAACGGGGATTGATTGGTTAATCAACATTGAGTAGCTTGCCCTTTTTAATTTTGTTTAAGAAATATTCGCTTTGCTAAAATTCCCGCAATCAGTACATTGTTACAGTTGCTATGGTGGAAAGTTTTCAGAAACAATTCCCGTGACAAAAGATTGGTTTAGTATATACTCAAGCGGAGTGGCTACTTCATGTATGGTCGCTTGCAGTAGTTTAGTGGATAGACCGTCGAAACCTTCAGTGCATTTAGTTTTAAGTTTTCGTACAAATATTTCTGTTGTCTGAAGAAAAAAATTACGGGATAAGTGTGTTTCAAATTGCTTAACACGAAGAGCTATCGAGTTCCTTATTGATTTACCTATTCCAACGAAACAAATATTAAATTGTTCTGTCATTTGTTTTAAATTTGTATTTTCTTGTCCGTTTATGATGAATGTGTCAGGTAGTTTGGAGAATTCTTTGTGTTTATGTATTGCTTGTCGTTGTACAGCCCATGTTTCTTTGATATTGTGCTTACGTTCTTCTACATTTCTGTATAATAAGCACTTTTTGCTGCTCGTTAAATCTTATTAAAGACACTACAATATTATCTATATTTTTAATGATTTCTGGATTAGGTCTGTTTAATTTCTTTCGAGGTAACTTTGATTTATTTAGAGATGAAGTCAATATGCCTAAAGTAATCCTTGGTTCTCGTTTAGTGTATTTTTCTGAACTTTCACAGATTTAATAGGACAACATATTTCAAAAAGTGATTTGTATATTATCATAAAATTATCATTAACTTCATTCGCATCGGCAGTGGATAGTACCGTTGAGTAATCAGCCATATCTAATAGATTTCTAAATGATGCATTTTTCTGGGGTCAACCGTCGAACCTGCCTATATACTGATTTTTGTTGACGAGGTGTACCATAAATTATAAGAAATATTCCAAAATGATCGGCTAAATCAGTAATAATAATCACCGATTCATAACTAGGATGAGTATGATTTGAATATTAGTGGTCTATATGTGTTGCCGAATATGATGTTATTCGTGTTGGTTTGGTTATATGCGGAATAAAGCCTTGGGATATTACATTACATAGGTTTTTTAATGGGTGACAAAGTTTAGCAAATTAGTGTTATATAATCGCCCACTAAATAAGCACTTTTATTTTCATTTGATATTTTATCGTGTATTTTTATTATTTTACTTATAAATATATCGATATTTGCACGAGGAGCAGAGTTAGGACAATAAATTACACCTACTATAAAAGGTTTATTATGATTACCTTGAACGTAAAAAAATATAGTTTAAAAACATGGGGAATAAATATAGTGAGATCTTCACGTTTAGCGTTTAGGTAATGCTTTCGTTAACATATATTCCAACTCCACCATGCCCATCATCATTTTGTAATCTTGTATCAACAAATAAACTGCGGTAGCCACTTATTTTGTATGGGGATCACGAATTCTAAATATTTATGTTAAGCCAATTAAATCAAGTTTGAGGCCATTTGAACATAAGCTAAGAAGTACTTCTTGCACAGAATCCCAGTGTGCCTCTAAACTGCGACAATTCATACATATTGTCACAGTGGAAAGGTTTTGAGAATTCAGTTGGGGTAAAATATTTACAATCATTGGTATTTAAAGAAAAGGGGGATATGAAATATGGCCGGCTTTTAAAGGAGGATATGAAACATGGTCGGCTTTTAAAGGGGGATATGAAACATGGTCGGCTTTTAATAAATGTTTAATGGTCAAAGTATTTGATTATTTGCGTGACTCTAGCAACTTAAATTGTACAACGTAAACCACACCACAGTAACAAATTGCATAATTTTTTAATTTGTGTAATGATGACACTCCTTATTAGTTTAAGACATTAAACAGTTAGTCCACATTACTGAATTACCTATCATTACGAGCATGGTTCCTCCACTGAGCTCCACATTTGTGGAGCGCAGTAGCGCAGTGATAAGAGCTCCGGACTCTCGACAGAAATAACGCGGGTTCCAATCCTGTGCGGCTGTGTCGAACCTTGGGCAAGTTCGTTTACACTACATTTATTCAGTTCACTCAGTTGTATGAATGGATACTTGGCTATAGACAATGGTGGATATTTGTGTACGAATAGTCTTTGCGCATTAATTGCAGCGTGGCTGGATGCGTCTCTGAGAAGTCGACGTGGTGTTCAATTAAACAGGTCTGCCAGGGAGTAAAGTATAAAGTGCTTTGAGCAGTCCTAAGGACTGGATACTGCGTTATATAACAAATTACCCTTACTTTTTATTTTTACTTTAACGAAAACTTTTTATTAATGTGTTTTGGAAATTATACGTCGACTAACTATAAGGATTATTGAGGAGATGTCATGAAATCGATATATTTTGGCTACTGGAGAAATTTGAATGAAAAGTAGATGGACCCCTGGTGCCATGTACACTTTCAAAGTTATGGCATAGTAGTAACGTCGTGCTTGTTTTCTATATCAGTAACACGTTTTATATCC
>OZ023205.1:64726926-64909426 GCA_963995525.1 Escarpia spicata | reverse complement strand
TTTTACAGAGAATAAGTTCATCTATCATTTCCACCATCATAAAAGCAAAGTGTTATCATTACGCTTGGAGAAATGCTGCAAAAGAAGGTTTCAAAGGTTGAATTCTACCTTGATTTTTTTCCTAAGCAAATTTCTACTACACTTCGTCTTTTATTCCAATCTAACGTACTTTTTAATAACCACCAACGTATTATTCGAAACGCAAAACAAATGCATACGAATTGTTGTAGTGATATAAATGAAAACTATGCATGGCGAAATCGGTTGTGCTTGGCTAACGTAGGCTTCCCATTGCGATATGCCCGCTATCTAGTTGATGACATAATGGTAACATTAAATACGTGGCCAGCAAAGACATCAAGTCCGTCGTATACAAATGAATATTATAAAGGGTTTTTTATTGTTTTATTTGGGGGCTGTCATAACTAAATTACCCAATATGTTTCAATGACGAATACATGTAATCATTCTAATACACACATTTCAAAATAACCCCAAGACATTTTAAATATTGTGTCTAAATAATAACTGCAGCCAGTCAACAGTTTGATGCAAAAGGAACATAGATTGTCGATTAATGGAGATGGTAGCCTAAAAGTTATAGGACTTTGTTTTGAAAATTAATAAAGTGCGTTGTGTGTTATTCATAAACATATGCGAGTGCTGCAATGTTGTTAGTTATTTCTCGCACATATAGGTGCATATGTTACCAAAACGAGAATGAGCATTCGTTTAAAATATTTTACTGACAAACCCTCCCATTCATGTTCTGAAATAGTCAATACATTGCAATAAGTAAACAAGTAAACACCACATTCAAATAAATGCATTTGATCCAATTCCATTCGCAATTATAAATAGTACACCACCAGGACAAACTGAATAGGGTGCATCACAGAGGGTTCAGTTATTTGTGAACATGAATAATATGTGCCTGCAGTAAAAAAATTCAGGAAACTGTCCACGGGGAGGCTGAATCAGGTTCTGCTGGTATTATATCTCAACAAGAGACTTATAAGGGATGCATATATCTATTTTATTACGGATCAATTGTAACGCAGATTCTCCATGTCGTCCAGATTATCCGAATGCTGCATTGCTTGCATTGTACATGTTAGATTTAACAATGCATTATATCATGCAAGATCTGTCAAAATAAGGTTAATAGGTAATCGCAAACGATTCGTATTCACAACAATAACTTTTTCAAGTGTGTTTTCAAGTACAATTCTCATATAGAGTGAATGATTTTGGTTGCAGTAATACATTCTTAAAATGTCGGTTATGTTTTCAGATCGTAAATGAGGGTGTTGCATAATTTGTTTTCAAAAACGTTTAAACACTTTGATAGCATACATTTCAAATCCGTGACTTATTATCGGTGGCATGTAGTGTCGGGTACAATTGTCAAGACTGTTTCAATTTACTGTTGAGTATTTATTATGCATGCTTTAATTGGTTATTTTTGAAAAGTATATTATTTGACTATATTTCATCAACGAGTCATCATAAAAGAAGAGATCGATTGTAACAGCAGACATGCTATAGTTCGGTATAACATTAATTCCATAAATTGCTTTGTTTATTGATGTTACAAAAATATGTATATCAATATTTTCATAACCATGAAAACGGTTATGAAAAGATTGATAAAAAAAAAATGTTTCAGCTAAGAAAGATGGAAGGACCAGAGGACATGAAGTTGCATTAGTAAAGGAGCATTGTAGATTAGATATAAGAAAGTTCTCATTCTCACAAAGGAGTGTAAATGAATGGAACATAATTATCTCCTAATTGCGTTGGCCAAAAGGCTTCCTTGCCATCTAGAGTTAATTTTCTGGAAGACAATTTTGTTAAATCTTATTAAAATTGGTATCGATCTCCCCTACGTTAGCTAGAATGCAAGTCTGACAGTGGGACTAGTGTTGCCATATTTTTTCAAAACAGGATTTGAAACGATGGCATCTGTTCTGTTGCCCGGAATCACCCAGGAGTAATACTCGTTTGCGGGACGTTTGCTTGTTGAGTTGTATTGTTGTTGGAACCACGTGAACGCGTCGACCACAAAAAAGCCTTGCCGGCAGTGTTGCTAATGGAGCGTGTTTAGAATGTGATATTTGTCTAGCTTATTGCGGGAAGACTATTCATTCACATTTTCCCAACAATATCTAAAGCTAGTTACTCATTCGAAACCGAAATATGCAACTAATCCTAATCAATATATGAATGCTATAAACCAGAAAAAGAAAGGCAAACAACGTAACACTTTATGTCACAGATTACAGTTATTTAAAGATGTGAGACGTTATTTAAATACTAGTAATTTTATTGTTAATCTATTTCTAAGGAATTACCTTTTATTGTTTTGCAATTCTATTTTACCGTATCTAAATCACAAAATTGTTCGAAGTTCAAATTAATTCCAATCCCATTACAGGTTTGAACACATTCCTGATCGCGTTAGATGGCAGTTTGTTGGCATTTTCAAGTAATATGGTCTTACCGCTATAAAACGCAGTGTGAATAGGACAAGCATAGATAGCACAATTTTTTGCTACTGCGATGAAGTGAGTGACAACATCGTAGCCTCCCTCAGCGGACACCTTTGCTACTTGGTCAACCAAGCTCCGATAGTACTCATCAAGTATCCGGTTTCGTTCTTCCACATTTTTCCCCTCCAAAGACCTCTTATAAAGATGCGATTGGTCGGACTCCGTAACGATTGTACAAACGATTCAGCGTGGGCAATTGTAGCTGTAGAATCTACAACCAAACACACAAGCTATGTTTATTAGGTATATATGTCCAGTCCTTAATTGTTCTATTCAAACTGAATTGTACCCCGAAAACACAACAAGGATAACAACTCACCTGGATTTGACAGGATTCCCACAAAATTATTAATGAACACTATACTGTAAATAAATGTACATTTGCGTTTAGTTTCCAGGGTGTCACTGAAATAATTAACGCTACTTATTGAGGGGAAGCTATATAAGTTTATTTTTATACATTTTGTTTTAGAAAACAAACTTATATTAGATGAAGCCAGATTATGGTAAACCGCATTCTTGAGTAACAATATATGTACAGGTACGCAACTGATTTAAAACAAACTGTGAGGAAAGGAAGAGGTATCGCAGGCATGCCGTGTTTTCTTACCTTGTTTGGTTTTGCCACAAGCTTTCGATTGTCTGCGTCTCCATTGCAACTAACAGTAGCCCAAATTTTGTCACGGTAGTGTTACCTTCGAACGCAACTGACAGGTCTTCAGTTTCGTGAAAATAATCAGGCATAATCATTCTGAGTAACTTGTTCTCAAAACAAACGATATTGTAATGTAGCATGTGATATGTATGTCAATCAGTTGATGCGTCCTATCCGGGATGCTCATGAATATTCGGGACTGTCCGTCAGACTTCGATTAGTGACGCCGACTTAACTGATGCAAGAACAACTTCATCAACATGTGTGTATTTGGATTAGCCACCGCCATGCGAATGAGTCGTGACCGATAAAACTAATAACATTAAAGGTGGACCAGTTGCAATTTATGTCACACATTCAGCAAAGAAAAGAACGACAATATGCGGAATAAACGGAAAATGAACTTAGCGACAGCTCATGACAGACGGATTGATTTAAAAGAAAAAAAACACCACCTCTCCATGCACGAACGACGATGAAGCATGGCGAAGCCGTTGACATATTTAATGATTGGCATTGCTTTTGTTGGAATATAGAAAAGGTACTACCGTGTTCCTTTTAACTAGGTTCGTCTGGCTATGCGTGTTGAAGTTTAGTTTATGAATCGTGTATATAACAGAAACATACTGAAGCCGAGAATTATTCAATAATGAAACCATTTTGTTTGTACCATAATTCCAGATGCTGTTTTTTAGTTTGAAAAATATAGATCTATAAAGAGCATAATAACATAATTGTCAACAAAATATTAAAATACATTGCATCAGTGTAAAAACATGTTTTATTTTGTACTGGGAGTGCAATAAGTATTTGTTCTGCCCATCATTTAGAGTAAAATATATATAATTTGTTTATGTTGAACTCCTGTTTTGATGACAAATATAATGGCCACTGTATGGAAATAAAGTTATAAAGTTACAAAACATTAAAAGTACGCATATTTTAAAACACTGTTTTCAGTCATCATTGGTGTATTTAACTCAAGAAAATGTAAAACATTTTGATTGTTGTGGAACATTTATATTTTATGAATTTTCAAAATTATTATAAAAGCAACTTTGTTGACACATTTTTATACACTACTCCCAGTATAGTTCATTTAACACAAATTTGTTTAAAAAAAATTTGAAAAATATTCTGTAGAACACAATCCAAATATGATGAGTATAAGAAAGCATAAATGTTATTATGTACTCCTAGTTTGCAATATAATGACGGAATGATGTACATTTGGATGCACAAATTGATTGATTGCACATATCCATTTGAAACATGTAGTGATGTACATATTCCCAGCAGAAGGCGCACGGAACTAAGGAGGCAGAACAAAATCAGACATCTTCTTCGCTACTGTGTCATTTAATATATTGTCCTATTAATATGCATTTTGATACACAAATCTATCATATGCACATATCTATTTGAAACTCGACGTGAGGTACAATTTCCCAGTAAATGTCGCACAGAAAAGAATGGGGCAGAACAAAATCAGGCACCACGTTATATCAGGTGACCCGTTGTCCAATTAATGGCACTGTTAAGTAGAGCTCGTCAATTTTTTATTTCCATCATCTCAGCTATTTCCAATGTTCCTGCAAATAAAAAAAAATTATTTAGGAAACTGAGCCTAAATATTAATTAACTAAATCAACACGGTGCAGGTTAATTCAGCTTAGATATTATAGTATTGGACTTATCACCAAGTTTACAGCTGGCTAAATGGACAAGAAATACAAGATAACCTTGTTATGCTGATTCAGTCAGACCAAAATCCCAATCCATTACTTTGACCAACTTTTAAATTGTTTCTACATAATTACCTGTATGCATTGGTCATATATACAGTGCACTCCAGATAACTCGAACTCACATAAGTGAATTTTCGCAAAGTTAAGTCAATCTTTTCCTCGGTCCTGGGCAAAGGTCCCAATAAGGGGGCCTTCTGATAAATTTCTAGTTATCAGAAATTCCAATTACCAGTATTGTCATGGGTCCCTGGAGGTTTGACCTTATCCAGAATGTACTGTATGTTTTCCTTTATTCTTGCTCTAATAATTAATGTCGTACGTAATTATACATATGAGCCATTTTCGCGAAAAGTATACAGTAACGGTAAAGTAACATGTCAAAAATAAATGTTTAATTTGTTTTTAGCGAGTGATATTATTATCAAATGTGCTGATACTGTACTGTGTACTTTGTAAAAAAACTAAAACGTTTATAGTGAATGACGACATGCCAGCCAGCCAGCCAGCCAGCCAGCCAGCCAGCCATGTTTACTAACAATCGTAGCTGTAGCATTAGAAACAGTCTGTGATCGGACGACTCTCACATTTTCATGTTTCGGTTCAAATTAGTGGGGAAACGGGGACGTTTCAAAAACGGCTGACTGGAATTAGAAAGACAAGACCCGTAGGCACACAGACCCAATTCCCATATTTAGACAAAAAAATAACATCCACGACCAGGTTGATCCTCTTGCTATGGTTGCATATACATATATTTTAGTGTATATTTTCGTTCACTGCAAGTAAAATACAGGACAATAGCAGTTTTACTAACTAGAAAGGCGAGACCCTTGCCTAGGCCTAAGCTAGTTACAGTAGTAGAGGTTCGACTGACACGGAGACAGTCCCAGCTGACACCGACTGCTGTAGCCATTCGCGTCTGCGGACGTTATAATTCTACTTAATCGAAACGTTTCTCGGCTGACGACATTGGGAAGCAGGATAAATAAACATTGCATACGCTTCCTATACTAATATAAATAACTGTCAATATACATATGTTTACAAATTGCTTATTTACAATGCCATTCCTTGAATCAACTCACCTCGGAATCTGGCATATTGACTGTGTGTGTGAGACGTCAACCGTCTTTGTGTGGTTCACTGCGCATGCATTACTATTAATTATACCGTGCCTGCAGAATTAATCATCCACGTGGCAGCAAGCTGAAAATGATTCGCGTAAACACAATTATTTATTAGCTTTTTGCGCCGATAACACCGAAATTACGCAGATACATGCAATACATAAGTAGCAGAGAAAGTACTTATGGGAAATTATCACGTTTTGATGCAGAATAGCTCGAATGAATATTAGCTGACAAAGAATCACTTTAAAAATCACCAGTAGATACATTCCCGTGCAGGATTTCTAGATTGTTCTATAAGGTTGTCTAAAGTTGGTTTTGTAGACATCCAATAGCACGGGCAGGACTTTGACTGGAAAAAACTTCTTTTGTGGAATACCGGGAAATTCAGCTAGTAAACATTGTTTTAATCGTTACATCGGGTAACTTCCAAACGTGTGTAGAGGATTATGATAAGGTGCAGTAGGTTTTCGATTTTTACTGATCCAGTAAAACATATGCGTGTTATTTTCTGCGACACATAGGCTTTTATCAATCGGGTGGCCTCTTGGTGTCGTTGTAGTTTATCTCATCGACAATTTACACTTGTATCTGGTCCACATATTAGGTTTATCAAACCTTTCCAATTGCGCTTCTTTTACAACAAAACGTGGCGGTAAATAATTAAAAACGCATCCACTGGAACCGCAAAATATTTCCACCTCAACGTCTCATCGAGCCTTTTTCTAGCACAACGGGGGGCAATTACAGCTGTATACGTACACATTAAACATAGTATGCCCCCTACGATTCCCATCTGAGAGACGCCCCCATGGGAAATCGAAAACAAACTATAAATCTACGATCCACCCGAAAGAACCTGCGAGTAAACCTAAACCTAGAGGAACTAGTAATGATTTATCGAAACAGTGTAGCCTCGATTACCCATGCTCCGCAGTGAGGCAGCAACCTATTTGCTCATTCCAGAGCTGGAAAACTTGAGTGATGTTTACCCTGAATCAGGGAAACCAATGATATCGTCACCATGTAGGACCACTAGCAAACGACAAATTTGGTTGTCGTTCTTTGAGTGCCTCTGGAGCCGCTAAATTTAAGTACGTATATTATGTATATATATATATATATATCGGGCATACACACACACACACACACACACACACACACACACACACACACACACACACACACACACACACACACACACACACACACACACACACACACACACACACACACACACACACACACACACACACACACACAACACACACACACACACACACACACACACACACACACACACACACACACACACACACACACATTACATTACATTAATGAATACTATACCTAACATCATTCGCTTGTACTCAGCGAATGATGTTAGCGACGGGTATTCTTCGCAGTCTGTCGACGAAACTGCCCATTTCCTATCAATCACCGTTGCGTTACTCATGGCCGATCTGAGCAGTTGATGTTTACATGTTAAGCTCCACCCACTTTGTCCTCATTAGTTTAGGAGTAAATTGCTACATGCTATGACATTAACGTGCAGTGTTTGTATTGATACACGATCAAGTATGTGTGTACTAATAACAAGGAAAACAAACTGCAACAACTAAAAATATGTATAGTTAGCCAGGCAAACAAACAAAATAATATCAAAATCGCAACAGGAACCGATTTCCGTCGCCTGCGTCCGTTTTTACTTTTAGTTTAATGCGTCAAGTAGCGGACTGCCTCACGGCGCCATTTGTAATTTACAGTAGAAATAGCGACGGTGGTATTGGTTCATCGACTTTTGTGTGTGTTGTGCAAGGTTGTGTCGTTATAAAGCCGACATTAAACGTCACCTTGCCACAGTTTATTGACGAAACGGCGAGCAGCAGGCGCTGTACATGGCAACGGTTTGTCCAAACTACTCGATCGCACTGGAAATCGACTTCGCATTGATTATCATACATGAAGCCAACATTTCTTCCAAGCGACTTTATTAATTGTGTTGAATATACTTTATTAATGTATTCCCAGTACCAGTGTGTATAGTGATTTGTGAATGTTAAATAATTGTGACCGTTTCTATGGCAACTGCCTATTTCAAAGTGCACAGAGATTTCATCACTAATTGTTATTAACAACTTCAGATCAGAATTTTAACCTGGGGTAGTTCTGACACACGAAAGGTTCTTGGGATTACCAGAATTAAAGCAGACGTTCCTTTGTACAGTCGCATATATTCGAACATTGGATGGGGGAAGTATTCAATTTTGTCTCCACAATAATGTCCAAGATACATCAGCTTTTCTTAGAAGTGACTTTACAGTAGATTACGACATCATTCGAGCGCAGTTGAGTCTTCTTGATTCATCACACACCGCTTGTGCTGGCATTCCAAAATCAGAATATGATAGCTGCGTAAGTATCGATCTTGTTTCCTATCTTCATGTGTTATTTAATTCATCGACACGTTGATATTGTGACATTTTGTCTCATTTGTTAGACTAATTGTGTGAAATATTATGTTAAGCTATTTGTAACAGTTATTAATCAATCTGAACAAAACTACTCAACAATTTGCCACGAATTTGCGCTATGCATGACGTTGGGACACACAAGTGTAAATAATATATATTTGCTGTACGTATTTGGTTATATTATGATTTCATGTCTTATAGACAAGTCACATGATCTGTACACTTACATATTTGCAAGTAAGTGACAATTTCATCATCTCTATTTGAATACATGTATATTTTTGTTAATAACAAATCTTCCACTATAGATAAGATTCTTAATATTTTAATTTCAGTCTAAATTCTTTGCCAAATTACATCAGAAAAGATGGCAACATTTAATTGTATCGTTCTAACAAATTTCTCAAGTGGTACCAAATTAGGTATAATTCCACCATAGAAGAAAGATAAATGGCTCTTAAGTTGGAAAGTTTTTATGCACACTGTAAAAGTGCCTACCGAGCAGCGAGGGCTTACAACACTAAACAGATGGCCCCGTTACCTACATCTAAGGCAAAAACCAGTATCCTGTCATTCCAATGCACTAGTATGAAACCTCTCCCCAGAAGTTGTCGCCTGCGATATCTCGATCTAAGGAGAGAGGCGAGGAAAATGTACCATCGATTAAAACGACTACAGCAAACGATCAGTGAAAATTACAGCATTCACCTATCAGATAAACAGAGCTAGGAACTCTCACAGATCATGACAGAAACCCAGAAGGAGCAGTAGAAGAAGTCATTCAAGATTCTAGTAGGGATGTTGACAGTGATGCGGCAGATGCCATCCGGAAAACATTTGAGGCAGACCAGAAATGAAATCGTAAGTTATACCATTTGAAAAATTACTGCTAAATATGTGACCGATTGATCTATGAATATCAAATGTATGAGTTTAAAAACTGGTAAGGGCTTCATGCAATAGACACCTGTAATTCCCCGAACAAAACACGTAGATCTACATATGATTGTTCACTTCTTACAGGTCTTGTTTCAGTCAGCATCACCTTAGAAACTAAACATTGTACAACTGGTACACGCATGTAATATGTTATTAGCTTTTTAAATTTCACGAATGCAGAGGTCATTTTATTTGAATAGCAGGGTTGCTTAATTTCGCATATATGTTAACGTTGTAGAGGGTGGGCATTGTGGAAACCGTTGGAGTATGGTAACACACAGAATAGGTGAGTGTGGTTGTTTAATAACTAATTTACTGGTACTCTGATCAATGCAGTAGACATCCCAAATGTGGACCAACATGACAAGAGCACTAGTCTGTCATACCTGATGACTGGCAACACCAAGTTAAAATGTGACTGGTGTTATGTGTGGTTAAGCAGTTGCACCAGAAGACCAAAAGATACTGTCTCCAAGATATTGTGCCAGTTGTGAAGCAGTCGTCAGATGTGACCATCCAACAGGACGTCACCACACTTCTCCCTACAGCATGGTTGAGGTTGAAGACACTAAACCACATTCTTTAAGGCGTTTTTCATAACTAAGATCCCTCAGTTTTTGTATCATTTTAGTCGCTCTCCTCTGTAGTCTTTCTAGCATATCTATGCCCTTCTTGCGATATGGCCTCCACGTTTGTATACAATATTCTAAATGAGGCCTAACTATTGTTATGTACAGCGGTATTATTAGTTCTTTATCTTTATATGCTATATTTCGCCTAATCAATCCAAGGATTTGATTTCCTTTTGAAGCTGCAATTCCACACTGCTCTAAAACCTTCATATCAGCACTAATTGTCAGCCCAACATCTTTTTCTTTTACAATAGTACTTAGTACAGTTCCCCCCATTGTATATTCTACATATTCGTTCCTATGTCCTGTGTGAAGGCATTTACATTTCCCAAAATTGAACAACATTTGCCACTTTTCAGACCATTTGATCAACCTGTCAAGATAATCTTGTAAATGCTGTCTATCTCCATCACTTTAATCCTTCTACTGTCAACAAAACAGTGCTTAAACGACAAACTCAAAAATCATGTAAGCTTGCTTACACTACACACATGCATACATATTATGTTTTTTGTTTTTGTTTTTCTTCTTTTTATTCTGGAAGAATTTGATTAGGTGATGTATTGATTCAGTTAAAGTTTTTTTTACAAAAGGTGGCTCCTCGATAGCGACTACCACAGTCTTAGAGGAGTCTCCTGACCCTACTTTTCGTTATTTATCATACATTATACCATGTTTACCATAAGGTTATATATTTGTATTATTTAATTTTTACATGGATGTATTGTATGTATTATTTGAAATGTCTGGGTCAAATAAAACAAATTCTTCTTCTTCTTCTAAACACTTTTGTATCATCTGCAAATTTCAACACCTTGCTAGATATATCACCGTCCAAATCGTTTATATATATTAAGAATAATATAGGTCCCAGTACTGATCCCTGTGGAACCCCACTCAAAACTGATTTCCAGTTTGAAGCCTCCCCATCAACAACTACCCGTTGTCTTCTGTCAATCAACCATTTGTCTATCAAGTTAATTATACCATTTCCTATGCCTTTAGTTTAAGCAGTAATCTTTGATGTGGCACTTTGTCGAAAGCTTTTTGAAAATCTAAGTAGATGATATTTACTGGTGATCCCTCGTCTACCGCCTTAGTGATATCTTCCAAAAAACATAACATATTTGTTATGCATGACCTCGCTTTTAAAAACCCATGTTGAGATGGGTTCATCAAGTTATGTTTAACCAGAAAATCCACCATAAAAATTATGAGCTTTAATAAGTCTTTCTAATAATTTACAAATCACCGATGTTAAACTCACTGGTCTATAATTATTTTACTTGTTTCTCGAACCTTTTTTTAAATAACGGTATAATGTTTGCTTCTGGCCATTCTAAAAGAACAACTCCCTCTTCTAATGACAAGTTGAAAACTGTTGCAAGCGGTACGCTAATTTGTTCTACAATTTCTAATAGTAGTTTGGGTGGGATACCATCCACTCCAGATGATTTATTATCCTTCATAGCCCTAATTTTCTTAGCTACCATTTCTGGGGTTACAATTAACTGTCCTAAATAGTATGATTCTGCCCCCTTGAACTTAACCTCTGGTACTGCAGTGAACTAATGTCTTCTCTTGTAAACACTGAACTAAAATACTCATGCAGGTCTTCTGCCATTAAGAATCCCTCTGATATTATATTTCTAGCACTATCTTCTAGAGGACCTACCTTATCCTGAACTTTCTGTTAGCTTCGAACATACGCATAAACAACTCTTGCTGTCATGTTTTATATTACAAGCTAATTTACGTTCATAGCTTCTCTTTGAATTTCTAATTTCAGCTGTAGCTTGGATTAGTGCTTTTTATAAATGTAGTAGTCTTCGTCATTTCCAGTACGTCTATATGACTTCCACATCATTTGTTTATACTTAATTTTTATAATGGTTTCTTTCGATAAGTGTTTCTTTTTGGACTGTTTCCCGTGTTTTTAAGGGAACAAATTTGACGATGATGCATTCAATTTCACTCGTTAAGATATGCCAGCATTATGTTGCTGTCTTATTCTTTAGTGTGTTATTCAAGTCTATCTTTGCAAAATATTTCCATATGTCCTTATATTTTCCTTTGTGGAAATTTCTCCTGTACTGTTTTTTACTATTCCTTTCTAATTTTACTTTGATGGTAAATGTATCTGGTTGTGATCATTAAGAAAGGAAACTATCTTGTACTAAAACTAAAAAACTTGTGGTTCTCACTCCCCATACTCTGTAGAGATTTCCATTTTATATGCCCATGGTTAAAATCCCCAATAATAACACAGTCCCGTTTGCTCACTTCCCTTACATTTTTGTATTTTTTCATTCTCTTCTGTGCTTTTGTTTGGACTTCGATAAACTAATCCAACCATTAACGTTGAGTTTCCTAAAACTATGTTACACCAAACAGCTTCTTCGCAATCTGCTTCTGTGTCTAATTTTATTCCATAAGCCTGGATAGATTCGTTAATATATAAAATAACTCCACCTCCCCTTCTTCGTATTCTATCTTTCTTAAACATTACATATCCTGTCAGTCCCAATTCGGTATCTGATATATCGATGGTTGCCCATGATTCGGTTATATCTATTATGTGAGGGTCGATATCTTCTACCATAATGTTTAGTTTCTTTTGTTTACTTTACTCCTTGCATTTAAACTAACACATTTATATCCAGCTTCAGAACAGTTTTCCAGATTGTTCTTTGCTGAATTATTTGTGCTGTCTTTATCTATGCCTCCAGTTTCAGGCTTCTCTGCGAGTCCCCCCTGCGAATCTAGTTTAAATAGATGCAACCTGTCCCACTGACAACAGATCGAAGCAGATTCTCTGAGAATATTGCTGCCCCCTTTCCACTTAGATGGAGACCATCTCTCATGTACATATCTTGTCTCTCAACAAAGTACCCCCATGAATCTATGAATCCCACGCCCTCTTCTTCACACGTCTGCTCAACTAGTGCGTTGATCGACATCCTCTTACAGTTTATGTATGTTGCCCCCCTTCCTCCCATTACTGGCAAAACTCCAGAGAGAACAACCTGTTCCACTCTTGTCTTCTTTAGCTTCCTCACTAAATGTCTGTACTTCTGCACTATCCCAGTTGTTCCCTCCTTGTCGGCATTATTTGTCCCTACGTGTACTAGTATAGACCCTCCCTTGCCATGCCACAATACCTTCTCTACCCTTTCGGTCACATGCTCTATCCTAGCCCCCGGTAGACATACAACAACGTCCTTCCCCTCTTGTCTGTTTTTCTCAGAATTGAATCGCCCATAAACACTCTCTTTTTTCTCCTTGCCCCCTCAATCTGCCTTGGAGTAGCTCCTCCAGTTTGCACATGTCTGATTGTTGTCTTTTCCTCTTGCCGTCTTCTCTCCTGTCACATTCTATTCCATTCCCTTCTTTCCCGTCACGTTTTCTCTTGTCCCCTTTCCTCCTGTCATCTTCTCTTCTAGCACATTTACTCTCACTTCCTTTCATCCCTTCATCTTTCCTCCCATCACATTTTCTTCTCTCCTCTCCCGTCCCTTTTCCCGGCTACCTCCTTCACTAGGATCGCTTTCCCCACTGTCACCTTCACGCCTGTCATGTTTTCTGCTTTTAGCTGAACACTCTGTCCATCAGACTTCTGTCTCACAGTCTTACCAACTGCCTCTGTGGTATCTACCTCTTCACCACCTGTATCGCTGTCGCGTCTCTCCTCATTCTCTACAGTCTGACTACCTATTGATCTATCCCCATTGACCCGTTTTCTTTTCGTCTGCCGAACACTTTTCCTCCGTCCCTATGTCTTCTCAATTTCTTGTTCCTTCTCAACGGTCACCTTCCCTCCTCTCAGTCTCCTTTCTTCAGTTTCCGTGTCACAACTCTGCTTCTTCTTTTGTAGAATTCTCAACTCTCTCCGCGTCATCCCTCTCTGCTCCATCTGTTTCTATGTTGAGTCTCACCTCCATCTCCTTCACTATATCCGTCAACTTACACACCTCCTTCATCAGACATTCTACCCTCAAACACCCCATACACCGAAAGGTGAATCCGTCATCTTTGGTCTCTGCCCATGATTTTGGACAACCAGACAACGCAAAATCCCCCAGCGCTGGCAGTCTTTGCAAACTAAGTGTCGTTTTGCCCTGAGTTGCCGCTTTCAAGGAGCCTTAACGAATTATTAACGTATGTGCTAGATAACAGAAGGTGTAATCTTTCAAACGGTCCCAAGATTTTTGGATGAACCGTAAGTTTGCTAGGGACCGCTGATTTGAGTGATTTTGGACATGTCCCGAGTTGTTCATTTTTCGAGCGCTTATCTGTTTTTGATAATAAATAACCTCTAATTATTGATGTGTGTTAACAGAATACAAATGTGTGATTATTAATCACTGCTGAACGTTGCTGCGTGATATCGGAACATTGTTCTGTGATATATGAATATTGTTCAACGGTATCTAGACATTTATTGTACATAACACTGCTACATCACATACATACATTTCTGTGTGCGTGTGTGCGTGTGTGCGTGTGTGCGTGTGTGCGTGTGTGCGTGTGTGCGTGTGTGCGTGTGTGCGTGTGTGCGTGTGTGCGTGTGTGCGTGTGCGCGTGTGCGCGTGTGTGTGCAGTGTGCAGTGTGCATCTGTGTAAGCGTGCATGCGCGCGTATGTGACACTTTTTGGGTGCAGCTGTTCATCAACACATTGGATAGTCTGACGGACATGTGACATATGGCGTTAGTTGTACTATTTTAACCTAAACGTGTTGTTACCATTTTAGATAGCCACATCAAAGCATTCGTGGAGAACCCGAGATGAACTGTCGCGTCCGGCAGACACTGTTTGTAGAAGCTTCTTCCACAGCAGGTCACAGGTTGATCTTCCTAGGTGGTGTGAACCTGTTGGTCTTCTCCGTGCAATCATTCATATCAAAACCTCTTGAGACTGTTGGATATATAGCCATATATCGATGTTGTCAATTTGTAGGCTTACTACATACCTGTGGATAAAAGCGTGACTTTGTACTTATGTGTTTGTCAATATTATGTTGTCTACTATAACAAATACAAAGAAGGTATTTGAACGATTAATATAATAAACTATGCAGACTTGACCACACAAAAATAACAACTACATATAATGTTTAGTAGCACGGACATAAACATTTCAAAGAGGTTTGACATATATAAGGCAGTTTTGTGAAAGGAATAAGAACAACTGACAGAGTGAAAGGGTATATTCAGTAAACATGGACCGAAGGCTAGTCTGAAGAAGACGGGGGTACTATGGGTTGGGCAAGAAAACAAAGAGATGGAAAAATGTGCCTGGAGATGAAGAAACTAAAACAAACAAAGAAACAGTTTTGTATACATGGGTGGAGCGATATGCTAGGCATCATCTCAGATACCGAAATTGGCAGAAGGATAAACGCAGGGGCGAACGTTTGAAGGTACGTCAAGGGTGTGATGGGAGACGTATTCATATCAACTCAAAGGAAATGTGTTCTGCTCGCGTGAGGCGCCAGTATACCTGCATGATCTAGATACCATAGCGATGACAGAGAAACTACTGGAGAAGGTACAGTTTTGTGAAAACAACCGAGTCAGAAGGATTGCGGAAGTGATAAGCGAATAAAATAAGTGGAGTTTGGCGTAAAAGAAACATTTTACGAAAATGCTTGTGAGGAGTCGATTAAAGTGGGCTAAACACAATATGGAGGGAATTGGAGTAGAACGGTTGGTAAAAAAGAAGATGCCCGGAGAGTGGTCGAGGAAAGGAGGCCAGGAAGACCTATACTGTGATGGGAGGACTGCGTAAAGAGAGATTTTGAAGTTTTGGGAGAGGAGTGAATAGAGAGAGCGGAAGATAGAGGAGAACGGAGAAAAGTTGGTGGTGAGGGAAGTGCAAGGTCAGAGAAGGAAAACAAGAAAACATATAACATAATTCGAGGATCGGAATGGAGGACAACATCAAACCTGATAGACATGGAAACAAGAGCAGAACAACACGTTTACTTACTTATCCAGTTAGTGATCAGGCTAATCGTGTTGAAACCGTCGGCAGTCCTGTAGTCACATATAACAAACGGTCCATATCCCGGGATGAAAGGAATTGAACGCACAAACACACATATAAACACACAACATTCGGAAGACTACTTGAACTTACTTAATAACAACTTGTTTCTAGACCAAGCGTTTGTCACATCTTCTTGATGATGTGGCGTTACGTCGCGTATAAGACACATTCGGTGTACAATTACCACACCCAACGGTATATTGTTCCATAGCTGTCATTTTTTACAATACTGCCGTATCTACAACATATATTTATAAACAGACCAGAACAAATACGTTATATACATGCTACAGTATAAAGTCGGGCACAGCATCTGTAATAGTCATCTGTGTCAGCTGCGTTGCCTTAAATATGAAACAAAACCGTCGTAAAGAGGACGTTACTCGTGTTTGTATGGATATGTTTTCTGACTGCACAAGCTCATGTCGTCTCAGGATTGGCCAAACAACAGCCTATATAGGGTCTGATCTGCTCTTCTGACCTCATACTGCAGGGTTTGAAATAGGCTTTTTCTTGCAAATGGGTCCAATTTCACATCACCGAAAGAGGGTTGGAAATACTGTTCCCCTCAATCGGCCACCCTCCCAAAAGGGCACATGGCAGCAGCTACCAGATTTCCATTACATTAACTGTATTGTCTTTACTACAATCCCTCTACAATGGCCACCTGCCTAACGCGTCCTTCGACCAACTTTCTAGTCACTTTACACAAATACTTCTTATATTTGGCGGTCGAAAACTGCTGCTATGCAACACATTTCCTGGATGCTTCTCGTGCTAGCCCGGATTATCCAGAGGCCGTGTTGTAACGTACATCCACCCTGTTAGATAAATCGATTATACTATGTTATATTATCTAGCCATATTAATATGGTAATACGAATTCATAAGTATAGTACAGGGGAATCAGACAGTTCTGTATAAACATAGAAGCATTTTCGGACTTGGACGATTCAGAATCTAAGATTCTCTCAGATTCTACATTGCACGTACTTGTTGTGGCGATGATTAAAGACACTATACCTACGCTGTAGGACGAACCTGGTCTTCTGTGTTTTCGTTATGTATGTCCATATGATGGGGCAACGTTGATCGTACCGAAACGGTGTTAGCTAATCATGCTGAACCAAGTAGGCATGTAAGGCTATCACCCGGGTACTAACATGTTGGCTTGGGGACTGCCTCGATGATACTGATGGTGAACAGTACACTGTGGCGGCAGTAGTTGCCCCTCTCTACTGTCTGGAACACTAATTGTTTTGCAATATTATCCGGTAGGCTGGGTTATCCCAAATCTGGGTAGATATCGTGATTGGTTCGGAGGTCAACAAAATGAAATGCGAATATAATAAAAATTTGTCAGGTAATACTATGCTATCGAAATTATGCAAGACTTAACTTATATTGAAACAAGTCACATAGAAAAACAAACCAAAAGTAAGTTTTGGTCTTCATTGTTAGCTTGGTTTATATACCATATCACCCGATTAGTCACAAGGTGGCATGTCGCACAATGAAAAGTTGTTAATGTTCTACTTTTTATTTTGTAGGTATTTTGTAACATAATTTCGTTATCAAAACATACATAATAATTATAAACATTAATAATTATTATACATAATACTTGAAACCCAAAAGCGAGGTTTCATCAGAGAGCAGTGAGCAGTAAAATACATCTTTAAAACAAGACTCTTCTTGGCGAGTTCAAGAAGGCGAGACTCGTAATGCACTGCGTAATTTCAAATACAACAAAACCAACTTACATGGCCAATGCACGTTTCCTGAAGGGGTACCGCTCAACAGAAGACTACTGCACGTGAAACGTGATGGCGTAATGGCTAGAACATCAGACGCTCAATCGAGAGAACTCGGGTTCGAATTTTGGGTTGTCTTTTCGAACTTTGGGCAAGATCGTTGAATCTACGTTGCTCGAGTGCATTCGTCTGTATAAAATCGTGGATGTGTGTGTGTGTGTGTGTGTGTGTGTGTGTGTGTGTGTGTGTGTGTGTGTGTGTGTGTGTGTGTGTGTGTGTGTGTAAATGTACATGCATGTGTATGTGACCTAAATATGTTACCTATGTTACCAGGTAATTGGGACATGTCTTGAGGTATTCTTGAGATTGTTCCTTTCTGATGTGCTGGCGAACTCCTCTCTTAACGACTCTAAACACCACATTTCGCGTAGCAACCAACTGACCTCGGTGTAGAAGAATGGCATCGATTATGGAAGAGCCGGATATTGAGGACGTCAAACTTTACGACATATACCGCCTTGCCAACAACACAAAGAGCTGTTTATAGCTATAGCTGGAGTATATTAGTTGCGAAGGCGTATTTATTAAACATGCACATTTTTATTAGGAATCATTTACTTCACTCGAGCTGGGATAAGTGCCACGCATGACCGGTGTGTCTTCAGCGTTACACGCACACATATTGTTCCAGGACTATCTACCGGCCTCAAACCATGTGCAGACCTCAGTTGGAAATCAAATCTACTTCTACGAAAATAGCAAGTTCAAAACTTGGGTGATGAACCTATCTAATAACGTTTAATATATGTATGAAAGTGATATGCTTTCTGTGAGACTGATAATTAATTTTCGTCTCTGTCTAGTGTCGTAGTTTTGTGAGTAGTTTACAGTGCACGCGCTACACACTCTCGCTTTCAGCTAGCCCTCTCACAGGGGACACGAGTGCGCAAAGATTCCCTGTCCTAAGACAAGACTCTAGCATGACCTCCTTGTGGTACACCACACTAACTGGGCACCTTACGGCCGCAGGCTTGTATGCTAGGGATCTAGGAGAAGGACAACGCTGATTCCAAACCTGGGTAGACCCAGTTCATTAGCCTTGGCAGGCAGTGGGTCTAGTCAACGGAACACTCTGATCTCAAAACCATAGACGCTGAGCCCGAGCCTGGCCAACTCTGGTATCCTGAGAGGGATATTTGGAATCCTGGTGGAGGAAATTCCATCTAAAGGCGGAAGAGTCAAAATCATTAGCCAACGGCATTCACAATCCAGTCAGCCAGTGGCGCAGCGACGGAAACAACAACTAATAAAAGAACATAAAAAGCACAATGACAAACACCAGAGTTAATTACCTTGATACCAAAGGTGATTGCAGCAATGGGACACAAGTGATAGTTGCCACCAATTATGACGTAACCTCCTCAAAGTCTCAGGAGACGGATGTTACTGATAATAATTATAATGCAGCTATCAAATTCTCAGGCCCAAAAAGGCAACAATCATCAGAACATTCAACAAACCAACATTAAGATCAACAGTAGCATTACACGAGCTACAATACCGTGCTATGAATAACGGCATCGAAATTGTGTTTCAACAAGAGCAAAACAAGTGTCTAGTGAAAGCAAATCACCAAGTAGCCAAAAGGATACTGCCAAGAAAGAAGAAAACAATGAAATTGTTCATTCTGCAAGATGACCCAGATGTTTGTCAAGCAAGAAAAGATGTAATAAAGAACGTGCGAAATTCAAAGGAAACTCATGCTTATCCATAAAAGCAAGCAGAAGAGAAATAATACTCTACATTCCTCATTAAATTTTACTTAGGTAAGGTGAATCTCCATACGCATGGAAAGTTATAAATCATGTAACTAGCGGGAAATTTGCACTTAAGAGTAGATTAAGTGGAAAATCTGCAGAAGAAAAAAATCAATGGAAAAAACACTTTGAGAACATACTTAGCCAAATATTTTCAACAGCCAACATCAAGCAAACGAGAGAGTGATTGAAAATTATTTGTATATTAGCCCTGATAATTTCACTTTAATCGAATTAGGTGAAGTGCTCAAGAAACTCAAATGTGGAAAAACCGCTGGACTAGATGGAATTCCACCGGAAGTCTGGAAGTTGGATGAATTCAAATCAATACTAGTGGAACTTTGTAGTCTTATTTGCAATAATCTTGTAAAGCCTGATGCGTTCTCAAAAAGTGGGATAATACCGATTCCAAAGAAAGGGAGGCTCGCACTGGCAACGCACTTTCGACGTATCAGCTTGACACCGACAGCAGCTAAGATTTATTATCGTCTCTTTCGCAAAGGTCGATCTACAACTGGCCACACATTAGCTCTGCGCAGAATTGTCGAAGAAACAGACGTCAACAACTTGCTTGTAGTACTGATATTTAAAGATTTCAAAAAGGCATTTGATTCTGTTCACCGTGGCCAAATGTTCAAAATCTTACGTGCCATATAAGTTTGTGAGTGCTATTGAAGTCCTATACAAAGACACGACAGCATCCGTTATTTCACCAGACGGAGAAACCGAGTTTTTTCGAATTGTGGCCGGTGTTTAACAAGGTGATACATTAACACATATTTATGATAATACTGAACTATGTCATGCGACAATCAGCGAACGAATCTGGTATTGGCTTTACCATAAGAAAACGGAGTTTTCATAGGAAGAAATCACAGATCTTGCATTTGCTGATGATATAAACCTGGTAAATGAAAACGTCAAGTCTGTACTGAGATTACTGGACAATGTTGAGAACAATGCAATAACTGTTGGTCTGGCTACACATGTGAGTAAAACCAAGGTAATTATCATCAACATAAATTATGAATGCAAAGTAATAAAACCGGCTGGTTGTGACGTACTTGAGAAAGTACACGAATTCCGGTATCTAGGTTCCTGGATACGCATTGCAAGCAAATAAGTTCATCAACGCATTGCCGTTTCATGTAACAAGCTAGACCATGTGTGGAAGGCAAACATAAGAAGAACCCATAAATTAGCAAACTTCAGTGCCACTGTTGAAAGTATATTGTAGTATGGTGCAGATACCTGGACACTCACAAAAGAACTAGAACAAACTGGACGGAAATTACACCAGAATGTTAAGGAAGTGCATAAATGTCCACTGGAGTAACAGGCTTACAAATGAAGGACTATATGGACATGTAGACAAACTTAGACACAATGTTCGCAGGAGGCGCCTACAACTAGCTGGCCATTGCTATCATAATACCAAAGAACCAGTGTCAACATTCATCCTGTGGACACCCACACATGGTAAATAAACAGAGGGAAACATATACCGAAGTGATCTGCGAAAACCAAGATATTGAAGAAACATACATTCCATCCCTGATGAAGGATCGAGCCATATGGAAAAAGCTCATCTATGCTCCTGTCCCGGCCGACCGATGATGATGATGATGGACAATTTCGTAAGCCAATTATTCTCCGTCGTGAACACCACAGAGGGGCTCCATCTTTATGTTCAGCAAACCCATCGCGTGAGAGTACATGTACATCACTTTGTGAACCATTACGTTCATTAGTATGGTAGTAGGTGGGGCGTTGGTGCTACGAATTTCTGGGAGGTGGGAAATCGAATAGTGGGAGGGAGACTCTGGATATGTTGATATATGGGAGGTTGGTTCAAAACAGGCGGGATATTAGTTGAGACCCCTGTCAAGGTAGGAGCAATAAACATTATCCAAATATTAGCTGTGTGACGTCCCACATTTGTATAGTAACGATGACTCATCAAGGATAGAAAATGACTTGCCACTGTTATGCTTAAATGACACTGTTTCAATCACGGTACGGGGCACTGGTGATGGTACGGGGAACATGACACAGGGTACTGGGGACATAAAGGGGAACTTGGTACAGCGCACTAAATACAGTACGGGGAACACGGTACTTGACACTGGGGACAGTGCGAGGAATATGGTACAGGCAGACATTCACATTGGCTAGTTGGGTTATTTAATTACTTCGCAATGCATGACGGATTGGGTCGCTACCGTCTCCTGCTGTTTAACCAATGATGATAACAATTCAAAAGACGTAATTATCAAGGCACACGCTGCTTTAACTGGTTGAAGACAAGTCAAGGGATAAGTGCCATGACTGACGTATGTTGATAGCTTTCTCCAAACTACTTAATATTGTAATGAAACGATTTAAAAAGCCCTAACTATGATACCATTAAGACAATTCGTGGTACCTCATTAACTATCAATCAATTGTTATTAATATATGACGACTATCTGCATCGGCCTGATTGTCATTCGCCCCAGACTAGCTCAAACCTCGCTTGTTTTTCCACTGTGACGAAGTGATCGACACGATCGAAGCCTCGATCTGCTGGAGCCAACGCCACTTGATCCGTCAGACGCCGGAACAACTCGTCTAGTATCTTATTTTGTTCTTCCAAGTTTCTCTCTCTTGAAAGACCCGTTTTAAACGTGCAATTGTTCCAAGTGCGTATCCATTTCACGAAAGATAACGCGTGGACTCTCACGGAATTGTAGTCTACAACGAAAACATATGTAATTGATACAATATTATTATCATTACGCTTAAATCTGCATAAGAAAATTACACCAGTCGTTTGAGAGAATAACGCGCGTTTGTGTGAGTGTGTGTGTGTGAGTGTGTGTGTGTGTGTGTGCGTGTGTGTGTGAGTGTGTGTGTGTGTGTGTGTGTGTGTGTGTGTGTGTGTGTGTGTGTGTGTGTGTGTGTGTGTGTGTGTGTGTGTGTGTGTGCGTGTGTGTGTGCCTTGCGTGCATCCGTGTGCTCACACGAGGAACATCGAAGTCTGGAAAGGGCGATATATGTAGATCTGTTTCAAACAAACCAAAAAAACAACCAACCGACCAACCAACCAAACAACAAACAAATCAACCAAACAAATCAAACTTCTAGCCAACTAACCATCTAACCAGCCAACCAAACATCCCAGATTATTAAGATCCTTGAAGGGTTTGGGTGTTGGTTCACCTTGTTTGTTGGACGTCTTCCATCGTTCTCGCCATAAACATTTGATGTTGTGCGTCTCAATTGCAAGGAGGTTTAGCCCAGATTTCCAAACTCGAGAGTGTTTATCTTCGAACGGGGCTGAAAGACATTTCTCTGTGTGATAGTAGTAAGGCTCTATAGTGGCGAGGTATTCGTCCTGAAAATATAATTGGGAAATATTATGATAGGAATGTACTGGCGTGACGTATCTTATCAAATCTGCGATGTAGACTTATGTGAATGCTACAATTTGAGTTTGTGTTGTGCTTTAAAGAACTGTATGTATACGGAATTGTGAAATTACAAAAAACATACAACATTGAATTAATCCCTGACTCACCGATCAAATGATGCTATGTATTAAAACGATATCAAAATAGTTATCAGATTCAGCTTAGACGACGTACTGTTTACCTCCGTTATGATCTCTTCCTGCATCATCTCTCTCCATATATCCGACATAGCTTTTGTTATGCACCACACGTCAGAAGCAGTCTTTGTGCATGGACAAGTTGATCGGCCCACTGTCTGAATAACCAGACGCCCACCTGTCAGACATACATATTTTGATAATAATAATTTATTTATACGGAAACAACAAGTTTTGAAATACTATACCTATTATGTATTCTTACTTTGTTGGCCATTCATATGACATTGTCCAATTTCTCGTAGAATAAAACAAATCTCCAGTAGAACTTTACTAACGTAAACGATCTAGGAACAGTCTTCGAACATTAATCGCAGCGTGGCTGCATGCTTCCAAGAGAAGTCAAGATGTTGTTCGATTGAACAATTCTGCCAGGGAGTAAAGTTTAAAGCGCTTTGAGAGTCCTGAGAACTGCATACAGCGCTATACAAGAACTTACCATTACTTTTTCAGATGTGTTTTATTTTGTAAGGAGAACAATAACATTATTGAGATAAAGCGTTCAAGGTAAAATATTGTCACGGCTACCCTAGCTGGCCATGATTACCAATTAAAAGACAAGTGTCGATGAAGATGTTGAAATCAGAAAGGTTTTTCGTGCGATTATTCAGATGTTTGAATCAACCCAATGCTATCTGGATAACCTAGTCAATGCCGGTAGCACATTATAAGAGTAAATACTATAATAATATGTTTCTTATTGTAGTGATCAACCTACTTGAAATTCCGTTTTCAAAACACAACGCGACTTTGTTAATTTTCCAATTACGTAAAACGTGGTTTTGGAAAACGTACACGCAATGGGTACAATGTACGTATTGTACCAAAAGTAATGTATCATTTAGGGACACTGTGTTACTCTTACGAAGGCATGCATAAATCTGGAACCATACCAGGTACAAGCTCCTTGGCTCTACAAAGCAAACATTTTTCTCAGTCACAGGCAGATTGTGCTTCAAACGCGTGCATTTCAGGAGATCCTTCTGCGAAATGTACGGGAAAGACCTCTGTTGACGTCACCTTTGGGCTGAAAAGATTCATATTAACTGTAATTTATAATAGAACGTGCAGTAAGAAGTATACGCAGAAACATTTGTGAAGGAACATTGTTGATAATAAATAAACACGTATGTATTAATGTAGCGAACCATAAATTACTCGAAACAAACAAAGAATATGTTGATTATATAACAGCGCGAATATTTCGTGCCAAGATTGACATATATGCCTGAAGAGCGGGTGATATATATAAATATGAATATAGTAGACATTCGGTAAGACAGTCCTCCGTGTACATAATTCATTAAAGTTGTAGTTTTTTTTAAAGAATTTACTCATCATTTCTGATTAAGGCAAAGATGATCGTACTTCGCTTAGCAATATTTGCGTGGAATTGTGTAAGCGTTCTAATAGGTCCATTAAAGTAGTTAATTTTGTTTCATTGTGGAGCACTGGGGGTGTGATTTTAAATAATCAATAATTTCAAAAGTTGTGCCTGAAGGTGTAATGGGGAATTATATATTTTACCTTCATAAAGATGATTATGTCATGTAAAAATAGGTCGCTGGATGTATTGACTAGTGTTCATGTAATTGTAATTTGAAAATGTATGTGTGTGTTTGTACGTGTGTGGCACTGATTAATTTTCAATAATTAATTATTAAATAATATTTAGTAATGAAATATTAATAACCGCGCAGATGACCACATCACGGCTAACAACGAAATCCCGAGATGAACGAATACGTCCGGCAGACACTGTATGTAGAAAGTTCTTCCGCAACACGTCACATAGACGTTCTTGTGATGTAGTGATCCAAGGGCACTATCTATTCAGAAAACAGCAAACCGTGAGAACAAATGAGGAAGAAAACATGGCCATTGTCATAACGATCGCAAATAAAAGTTCGGTAGGCTTACTTAGATTTCTGATTTTAAAGATACCATCTCATAATTGAACTATTCAAGCTAGCTTATGTGAGTATGTATATGATTGTATGTGGGCATACCGAGGTTTTCTTGCTAGACGGGTTTGCACCTCCGGCAACAAGCCTGCAGTGGTTCATCTACGACTCTTCTGTAGAACAGTAACAGGTTAATTTTGTCTGGTTTTGGAATCGTACCGGGTGTTATGCGGGCATATTGTTAACAATGTTTCGCATATTACGACGAATGGCCCGAGCTTCATAAGCTGTCCGCCAATCAGCGGGGAACATTTTGCGTAGCTTCCGTTGCAAAAAAACTTAACACATTTATGTCGTAAGTAGTATGTATGTGGTGGAGGCCCCCGTGCACAAGTAACATCAAAGGAACATCAAAGGGGTTTGACCTTCTTATCAGATCTTACTACATACTAATAAAAATCACCCTACTAATAAAAAGTCGTCTTATAAGATTTTAGCACATTACTAATAAAAAGTACATCAAACCTTATCTTATCTTAATTACCTTTGATTGACAGGACCACCCACCGCGGCACCGCCAGTTGTTCTAAGTACATTGGGCTGCCCTTTAGCGGTCATGTGTGCTGTATGTGTGCTCTTCGCCATCTAGTGGCATTGTTAGGACATAACAGTTAGATTTCCGCCAGCCAGTTGTTCTAAGTACTTACGTGGATTGAAGGTATCAGTAAAACCACTACATAACCACTACATAATAGCCCTATGCGTAGAACCACTGTATAAACGGCCTACGGTTATAACCGTTAAATAACCATATTTCAGCACCACTACATAATAGCCCTATGCGTATAACCCCTGTATAAAGCCCTACGCTTATAACCGTTAAATAACCATATTTCAGCTGTGTGACGCGGCGGCTGAAAATGTGACGTTGGTGCCGCTGATGAAATATGATACTGGTGCCGCTAGATGCTGAGCCAGCCGCAGCGCGGCTCCTACTAATAAAAAGTATGTCCTTGTTAAACAGCTACCGCGCTGTTAGCCGCTGGTAATCAGCAGCGCCCGCATGCCTGGCTTGCTGTGAGTCGTGACGGATAGATGCTGTTTTCTAGTAAGCTGTATTTACAGCGTAGAGCGGCGTGTACTATAGCGTTTCATAAACAAGGCTGTTTTATCGCCGGCGGGTTGGCGCGCAGAAAGGAGAGGGCGTTTATACAGTGGTTATACGCATAGGGAAAAACAGACGAACAGACGGTCAGTTATGTAAGTGATTGTTTAATAACTACAGTTACATTAATCCCAGTTCTCTGAAAAGTCATTCGGTAAAGGCTGGTGTCCGTAAATGATTGGGCGAATTTCGGGTGGTGGATTTCCAAAGCCATTTCGGGGCGCTTCGTTTGGTGGTATTGGTGTGGTCCACAGTTCATCATGCGACTCTGACTGGTCCCACCAAAGCCGGGTGCGTCTTGGTGAGCGTGGCACTCCGCGCACGGTGGCTGTGACGCGTATCGTCTGCCGTGCCTGTAAGGGCGGTGGCGTAATGGGTCGCTTGATGCTCGAGCAGTCTGGAGGCGTGGTAGGGGGCTTAATAGGAGACGGCACCCTAGCTTGTTGTATGTAGCCTCGGCCCCGGGGTGGTGGTGGTGGTCTATAGGGCGGCCAGGGTAGGTTTGGCGGCAATCTGTGAATAGAAAAGATCTTAGCACATACTAATACAAAATCACCGGCCAGGGTAGGCTTGGCGGCAAACTGTGAATAGAAAAGATGTTAGCACATACTAATAAAAAATCACCCTACTAATAAAAAGTCTTCTTATCAGATTTTAGCACATTACTAATAAACCAGGGTAGGTTTGGCGGCAATCTGACAAGGGCGCGGTGGTATTTCTGCCTTCGTCGGTGAGAGTGAGGGAGTTGAGCGAAGCTGGAGACGGCGTCTATAAACTTGCAACGCCCGTTACAATCGACAAATGGCGCGATCAATGTACGTATGAGGGGTGCGCACGATGCCGTCGCAAGGTATACCCCTCCAGAGATGGCCCTATGATGTGTCTTTCGCACGGCGTCCAGGCCGTCCCAAAACATTATTTTTCGATGCGCCTAATGATAAAGGATGGGCCGAGAGGTGAGGATGAAATGTAGTTAAGTTTATTCGACAACGCCATGTCGGAACTCGTTGCGCATCAGGCCGACTACCTGGCCTCGTTGGAACAGGAGGAATTGCGTGACACTGTGCTGGCGCTCGTCGGCACGGTCATAGAGGTCAATGTGCGTATGATCTCGTGGGGGGAATGCCGTCGTACACCGTGCGTACCCTGAAGAAAACGACCGCTGAGTAATTGCATTTGACTAATGACGCCTTTTCTTTATGCTGTAGGAAGTGCATCGTATACTGGACGCTATAAAATCGATTACCGAAGCGCGGCATGCCAGGCGCGATCTTGCCGGCGCCTACATAGAGGCCCTTCTGGAAACGGCGGCCGAGTATCTTGCTTCGAAGCGCGCCAAGAAGAACGACGAATAAATTGCGTAGAACATTTGAGTGTTGCTGCTAATAATTCGCTTTATTCGTGTGCTGTAGGACAAACCGGAGGCTCGCGATCGCGCACTTGACACTGTATTAGAGGACGTTTTAGAGATGACGGACGAGGCAGCGCGCGACTTCGCCAAAGCATTCCCGGCTGCGTAGCGGACGATGAGCGTCGACGGTCCCCAAGACGAGGCACCACCGAGGTACGCGAGCTTATATCCCGTGGTGGCTATATCGTCCCCCTCGACAGCGTCGGCGGAGATGCCGACGTTGTAGCTGAAAACGCAACCGGCGGCCGACGTGCCGAGTCAGCTATCGCCCCTCCAGCTAACTTCGATCCAGGATAAGTACCTGATGAGCGCATTTGCGGAATGCCTCGGCGAAGCGATACTGGAGCGCGCGCGCCAGAGCTGCGGTGAGTGTGAGCCGAATGAAGGGTGCCCGTACGTGCACATGTACGGCTACCGTGCGGGGAGGCCGAACCGATTCTATCCGCGCGTGGACGACCAAGTGAGCGATATAGTCACGCGCTACTTTCAGCCCGTCCTGGAATCGTATCTTGGTCGATCGTTGATACCGTGCTTTACGAGATTCATCATGTTCATGCACGTTCAACTGAAGATGACCGAACCGGACCGAGCTGTTGAGATTGCAATCGTGTAGTTCGTTTCCGACTGGCTACTTGCCACTGAATGGCGAGATTGCATCGACAACGCCATGCTGCAGGGGGCCACTCATTCATACGTGCTGAAAAGGAGCGTCCTTGCTGATTTGTGAGACGACGAACATTAATTTAGACGCTATGAAAAGAGACGGTTATAATTGAACACTGCTTAATCGGTTATACTAGCCTGGAACCGCTGAACATTAATTAGAGAGCGTGAAAAAACGCTTGCTTAAACGAAAACTATGAACGGTTGAAATATCGGTCGCTTAAAAATAATAAAACAACGCTATGCTATCCTGTTTAAATGTGTCCCGACTCTATGAAGAAAAGTCGGTTGTAGCTTTGGTCGCTTAATAAAACGTTGAAAACGTATTCTTTCTGTGTACTATCCCCGCATATGTCGCTTAAAACGTTGAATTCTTTCTGTCCCCGCATACACGATCGTTGAAAACGTATTCTGTCTGTTTATTATCCCCGCATACACGATTAAAACGTTGAATTCCTTCTGTCCCCGCATACACGAACAGAAAACGGCCGTTGAAAACGATCCGCCCGTTATCTCCATCGCCTAGCGGCAACTAGGACAAAAGATCACCAGGTCAACGCTATCCTAGTGACTGCTTAAAGAAAAGTCGGTTGGTCGCTTCTTCCTGTTTACTAGTCCCGCATACACGATGTTGCCTAAAACGTTCAATTCTTCGTGTTTACTATTCCCGCATACACGATCAGAAATGTTGCTTAAAACGTTCCCACATACAGGATCAGAAAAACGTATGAAAATCCTATCCCCATCGGCAGCCGTTTAACTAGGACACCAGGTCAACTGCTTAATATTCTTCCTGTCAGAAATGTAGAACGTCACGCATACACGATGAAAATCGTCGAGGCAGCCGTGTAACTATATCAACCTACCACCACCACCGCCATTCTTTATAAGAGGTGGCGAGACACGTCCGGAGTTGATAAATCGTTTGCGCGGCCAACGCAGTAATCAAGTAAGCAATCTTCTAACACCATGCCAGTCTGTCCCGTATGCGGTTGAGAGCGTCTGGCAGATCACTCTTGTACTAAGCCACAATGCCCGAAATGCGGTCATTATTTCGCCCGTCGCTCTGCGTTCTTGAAACGTAGGAGGGATTCGAAAACCTGCGGAAATGAAAAGGCAATCGAAAATGATCGCGCGTGACCGAAATGCGGCCAGTCTTACTCTCGGCGCCCGAGTATGATTAGACATCTGAAGACCTGAGGAGCACCAACACCATCGCCGCCGCCAGCGGCGCCACCTAGCGATCATGACGAAGACATTAGTGAACTCGAACCCCGATTAAGACGAATGTTCGAGGCGCAAACGAGCGCATTTAAGATAAATGTAAGCTATCCGTTTATTCTGCGCCACAAGGAGTCGGGTCGCTACCGCTATTTTCATTCGACCTGCAATTGCTGCGGCCGCCTCCTGGAAGTTCCCGCCCTCGTTACCGACGCCCGCTTTTTTTTCGAGCGCTTCCTCGATGCCGTCTGTACACGCGACGTTCTTCAGTACATGATAGTACAGCGCCCCGACTCGGGATGGCTCGCCGAATTCGTGACGAACGCGACCTACTTTCTGAATGCAATCATAAACTACGCAACTCCCCGCCTACCTGCGCTAGTGAAAGATAGACGAGGCGCCCCCTACGCGGATAATCTATGCCTATTCCGGTATCTGGCCCTTCATAAACGACGAATAGCCACGGGCAGCGATGCCGACATCGCCCGTTTGACGGCCCCCGCCAAACGTCTATACGACGCCTACTGTAGAGCCACCGGCACGACTCCGTTCGCCGGCGTCCCCCTGAACGACCTCGACCGGGGGGAGGCGGTCTTTGGCGTCAACGTGGTCGTCTATCGACTGACGGAGGCCAACAATACGACGGCCGCCGAATTGGTCTGTCGGTCTGTCTACCCGCACCCCACGACCCTGAACGTAAACGTATACGACGCTCACGACTCGATGTATACGAAGACGTACGTATGCAGCAAGTGCGCCAACTCCCTGTGGCGGACCTCCTACGAATTACAATGTCACGAAGCGACATGCTACAGCGGCGTTCGCCACGTCTTCACCGGCGGCGTCTACCACCCGGCTCCACGCCGGCCGTCATCACGAGGCCGACGTGACCGTTCTTCGTCTCGACGAGGCGCGGCCTTGTCGCTCGATTGTCGGATTTGACGCGAACGCCCTCTACCTATGGGCGATAATGCAAAAGATGCCGACGGGGTTTTATACGCGCCGCCGCGAGGAGAACGCCTTTCGGCCGGAAAGCGTGCACCGCTTCTGTCGTATGGCCGTGCCGTGGCTGACAATGGAGGCGGAACGGACGGGGGCGCGCATACGACACCAGCTGAACGGGCGCGAGAAACGTTTCGGCAAGTAGCGGGTCGACGGTTGGTGTTCCGAGACGCGAACGGCGTATCAGTTCCACGGCTGCTACTTCCATGGCTGCCCGTGCACGTGGAGGCCGACGAACGACGTTAACGGTAAGCCGATGACCGAACTGTACGGTGGCGCGAGGTACGGCCGCCGTTGCCACCGTCGCCGCCCAATGAGTATTGGTGGGCCGTCGGCAGTCGCGCCACCATTACGCGCTCGACGATCATGGAGGCAGTACGCGACGGCGCTCTGTTCGGCCAAGTAGAGTGCGATATCGCCGTCCCGGACGCGCTGCGCGACACCTTCGTCTTTAACATCGTCTACATCGGTCGCGACGATCTCAGCCCCTTCATGCGACGCTACGCTGAAGCGCACGACCTCCTGAACCTACCTCAGCGAACGCTCGTGGGTAGTTTTTTTGGCACTAAGATCCTACTCACGACGCCCCTACTACGGCGGTATCTGGCGGACGGTCCCGTCTTCGACCGCGTCTACCAGGTGGTCGAGTACGTCCCGATCGCATGCTTTCGCCTCTTCGGCGATGCGGTGTCCACCGCGCGCCACGAAGGCGACGCCGATCCCGACAAAGCTATCATCGCCGAAACCTTTAAGCTTCTCGGGAACAGTTCCTACGGGAAAAATAATACGCACGTCGATCTCCACCGGGAAATAAAATACTGCACTACGGCCGGCGCCACGATGCTCGTCAACAACCGGCGTTTCCGGTAGCTCGACCTCGTCGTGCCCGACGGACTCTACGAGGTGGCGCTGAACAAGCGCACCGTCCGCTACGCGCTGCCTATCCAGATCGGCTACTTCGTCTACCAGTACGCCAAACTGAGAATGTTGGAATTTTATTACGTCTTCTTCGCCGCCTACATTCCGCGTCCTCTGTTCCAGTACTGCGCAATCGACACAGATTCAGCGTACATAGCCCTCGCGGGCCGCTACATCGACGAGCTGGTGGCGGCGGCTGAGCGCGAGCACTACTTCCGTCACCGCGGCGCCTGGTTTCCGGCCGAGTGCTGCGACGCGCACGCGGACGCGTACGTGCAATGCCGTCTCGCCGGGCGCGCGTGGGACGCCCCCGCCGACTGTTGCGCGCGACGTCGCAAGTACGATAAGCGAACGCCGGGCCTCTTCAAAGAGGAATGGTCCGGCGACGGCTTCATCGCGCTGTGCAGTAAAACGTACTACTGTTTCGGCGGCACCGCCGGCGGCGATAAGTACAGCACGAAGAAGCTGAGTAAGCGACAGAACGCTATCGACAAGGATGCCTTCCTAGCCGTGCTGTGCGACCAACGGAGCGGCGTCGGCTGGAACCGCGACTTTCAAGTAAAAGAGTCGTCCGTACGAAAAAACATGTGCGTTTTCATCGTTTTTATTTGCAGTAAGCGAATAAGGCAATAGTAAGCGAGAATAGTTCAATGCGGTTTTAGCCAGTCGAACATGAGACAGTCGTTAGCCACCCTATCGGGGCCGAATATGGACTGGTATCCCTTTAACGTCATACCGCGGCATCGCAAGAGCAGGTAGGCGACACAATATTGTCCGCATACGTTAGATACCCTGCTCTGCACTCTCTTGTCGTTGTACGGCCACGAATCGCAGCAGTTACGGCGAAGGAAGGCGCGAAAATAGTCGTGCAGGGGCGGCAGGCCGTACGAATCGAAGTAGTCGCATCGCCCGTCGACGTCCACGTAGAGAGCTAGCCAGAGCTCCCCCGTCGTCTGTGTTGCACACGAAGGCCGTCGTGAGCGCTGTGAGCCGTTTTTTCGGGAGCCCGTATTTCGGCCTGACACCGACGACGATGTGTTTAGCGAACGGGTCGATCCGTAGGCGGCGCATCAGTTGAAACGTGTCCATGCTGCTGCTACTGCTCGAGCACGACGTTCCGATTCTTGTCGATCTCCAGCACCGACTCGAACTCCCTCCCATTCACCGTTTGGGGTAGGGCGACTGCGAAGTGTAGCACGGCGCGCAGGTTTCCCCTATGCACGAGGTTGAAATGGACACCGTCGCAACAGTCGGACGTCAGTTCAAAACCGAAGATGGTGTAGCCGCCACCGAAGTCGGCACGGGTCAGGTAGTTCCCCTCGTCCTCGTACGCCTTTCCCGTTGCCCCGAAGAGGTTCATGTAGCTTCGGATGTAACGTCTCTGTGCAACGTTCGGCTGCAGTGGCTTGCTCGGTACCTGGCGTCCGTCGTCGTAGAGCGCGATAAAGTTCATGTCGTTGTGCTTCGCGTTGAACGGGTTTTTAGTGCAGGTCCCGTTAAAAGCGCCGCTGCTCGTACCCGTCGTTGTGATCCGTGGTCACCTCCATGGATCCGGCGGTGTCTTTGTACCACAGAGCATCCTGGAGCTGCGTCCTATTCGCGTCGCTACCGTAGCTCAGCAGGGTTTCCAGGTAGGCCCGATACGGATATGTATTGGTCGACGGCGTCACGAGCGTGCCGTTCAGCGATACGTCGACTTGACTGAACATGGAATGCAGAAATTTTTTTACTGGGGCCACGACGGAGTCGTTCGCGAGATCGGTACCGTCCCCCTGGAGCAGTTTGAAGCGGACGTACAGTCTAATACTCGACAGGTCCGTATAGTCGTCTCCCGAGCCCGGGATGAGGAATTTGATAGTCCCGCCGGCGTCAACGGCGTCAACGGCCGTCATGGTTCGAAGGGGGGAGGTGAAAATCGACACCCGGCGACGCAGTTGGTGATAGGGCTGTACTCCAGGCGGCCTTGACTCTATCGGTTCTCAGTTTCATCAGTGCCTCGTTGATTTTATGCATCAATTTGTAAGCGCTGTTGTAAAAGCCGTGCGGAATGTTGCCCTCTCGGAAAATCGCACTACCGTCGAAAGAAAACGGTAAACTTTCCTCCGTCTTGCAAGTCAGGTAGAAGTACGCGTCCGCGGCTCTCACGTTGTACCACGAATGCGGGTACTGTAGCGTTACTATTCCGCATTCCCATCGACCCGACAGGGCGATGCGTTGCGGCAGATTCGTGGTGTCAACGTGTTTTCGGGGTTCGCCTTCATAGACGCGTTGCTCGGCAGGGTCAGGTAAAAGTCAGACGATGCCGCCATTGTGACGACTCATAGACGGACTCGGGAGTAGGTAACCGAGACAGCTACTCAACAGCGCCTTCCACAGGTTGGAGTCGCCCTGACCTCTCGTCAGATTGTATATAATCACGACGATAACCGTGTACAGGACGACGATCTGGCACAGTAAGATGATCTCGGCTTTAGGGCAGTCGTTCCCGCAGAAACGTCATGGAACGTGTTCGCGGACGGAGGTGGTGGTACACTCGGTAGCGTCGCCGAAGTCTGCGGTTGTGGCTACGTCGACATTGAAGCAGTCTGCGGCGACGGCTGTCTCCTCGTCGGTCGTCGTAGCGCCACTGCGGTCTCTTATTGCAGCACCCTCCTTTATAGTCGTTGCACGCTGCTTCGAGTAGTCGACAGCGCCCCCAGTGTCGCGTCCACAACATGACTACCGTCCGACGCTACGTCATCCTACCCTTTATAGTCCATGAGCACCTTGGCGTCGATCCAGCTGTTGAATGAAGCTGGATTACCGCTCCTTTTCACGAGCACCTCCGCCGCACCCCCCTTACGACGACGCCGACGCTGTAGAACGGCCTCCACGCGATACAGTTTGTCCTTCGGGACGACTACGCGTTGTAGTTCCGATTCGTAGAAGGTGCCGTCTAGCGGCGTCCCGGCGTCGTCCTCCAGTCGATACACGGGCTGATCTGCGATGGTGAAGAGCTCTTCGCTCCAGTTAGCCATGTACCCTTTTTGGAACCGACCCTTCGCCTTGCTGATGCGTACGCGATTTCCCTCTCGCAGTTTCGGTTTGCTGCCGCCGCCACCACCACCACCACCGCCGTAAAACCGTTGCTATACGCTCTCCTGATTCGCGGCGTTAACGCTCGCCGGTGTCCTACCGATGCTTCGATGGTAGGCGTTGTTTTACGCCCGTACGAGATGCGGCTACGCCTCTACGTATCGCAGCGTCTGATGTTTCGTAAAATACCTCCACATGCCCGTCTTCAACGTCCGATTGAACCGTTCCACGACATTCGCTTTAGTCTCCTCTTTATGCGTCACGAAATGGTGGCAGCCGTAGTCCTTCAAGAGTTTCTGTAGAGGTCTGTTGAGAAACTTCGTCCCCTTATTGGTCTGCAGCGCGTTCGGCGGTTGTTCCTACTGCAGCAGGGTCTCGAAGGCCGCGACGAGCGCCGGGCCGGATTTACTCTTCAATGGGACGCACCACGCCCGCTTCGAGAAGACGTCGACAACTGTCAATATGAACGTCATACCGTCATTGTGTTTTTTCAGTGTAGCTACTTCGACCAAATCCGCTTGCCACTGCTGGTTTCGACCGCCTACGATAACACAACGTCGTTTGATATGTCTTTTAACAGGCTTGTGCAGGGTGTACGTATCCTACGCCGCTAGCCACCGCTTGACGATCGGTTTGCGTACTACGGCGGCCGCCCCCCTGTGCAACGCGTCGACGCCGCCGTAACTGCCCGCCTGTTTCGGATCGTAATAGACGCGCTTCAGGCGGTCGTCGTCGTCGTCTCGTTGAGTTCGACGCTTTCGTTTTGAGCGACGACGACGAGGCCGCCCGGACACCATGACGACGACAAACGATCGCCGACGAAGACTAATATACACATATAGAGAGCGACAGCCGCTACGGCGATGGCGAGGATGACGGTTACCGACCTTCTTCTTTGTGGAGTCATTGCGGTAAGTGACTCGGACGGCGATGTTTCATCCTCTTTAATACGTCTCCCACGCCGCCTCCAAGACTCTGCTACGCCGACTACGTTTTCCACCCGGCGTCGCCTCTTTTTCAGCTAGCCGCCGCTGCTGCTGCACTCACGCCGCCCCGAGACGGCTACTACGTTTACTACCCGGCGTCGTCGTCGCCTCCTCTACTAGCTGCTTCGGCCGCCGCTGCTGCATGTACGCTCGATACCGGGGGTTACCGACGAATTCCATAGTGATGTTCAGACCCCTCATACGCTCCCCGAACGCTTTCCACCCTACAGGTGGCTCCATCTTCTTTCTCGTTCGCATGAGATCGTTCACGAGATCGACCATTTTACTGCCTGCGAAAGTTTGTCCGTCGTAAACGAACTCGCCGCGGTCGTTCCATCGACACAACGGATCGGTTTTAATTTTCGCGATAAGGAGGCTGGCTTTCTTTTTCAGAGTTTTCGGCACGCTGTCCACGATCTCGCGTTGTATAGCGTTCAAGGGTGCTGCCTCCTCAACCGGTGCCGCCGCCGTCTCGTTGTTCACCACCGACACGCGTACTGGTTGCGCCGCTCGTGCCGCCTCTATCGCGGCGTTGTAACGACTCAGCAGTTGATTGTACGACGCCACCTTATCGCGTTCGGTTAAATCTGACCGGTCTAGAACATCCTTCATGTTGCTGTCCAGACAACTCATTGCGCGAGATTGGGTCGTGCTCGGCGGCTGGTCGATGAGCGGCAGGAGGCTCTCCACCAACCGCAGGTCGACCAACGCCATCTTCTTCGCGTGCTGTATCTTCACCCGATAACCTGTCTGAACAGGGGGAGAAGGACGGTGCTCGCTAACGGTGCTAGCAGCGCCGTCAGAAGACCTCCCGCTCCCGTTTGCAGGATGGCCCGCTTCCGTTTGACGGGCACTTTTTTTGCCGCTAGCTTATGCAAGTGGTTCCTGTATTTTAACAGTACTCTTTCTTTTCTGCTTCTTCGATAGTTTCACGTTCCCTTTCAGAATGTTGTACGCGCAATCGCACAGACTACAGATAAGGTCGGAGTCCGCGTGGGCGAGTACGGCTTTTCGCAGCTCGACGTTCCTCTTATATCTATTCAGCATCTGCAGGGCCAGGATGTGTCTGTTCACGCGTTCCGTCATCCTTACAACGAATGACACGCGCCGTGACGCCTCCCTCTTTATATACTCGCTTCCTTACGTAGACGTACTGAAGGCGATCGTCGGGGAAAATGCACGTGCGCAGGCGCATATCTTCCTCCGTTTCCTGTTTCAGGTCTACGAGGAGATAACCGTACGCTGCTGACGTGGCGTCTTTGAAGGCAACTATCATGTAGTTGACCTTGCCCGGATACATCTGTTTTGCTAGGTGACCTACTTGTCCGGCGTCCCGGGGGCTCATGAGTAGCACCATGTATTGGGCGTTCAGACTAATTGTGCGGTTTTCTTTCCTTTTTGGAAAAATATTCTGCAGCATTTGTACGACGGATGTATTACAGTGATGGCTTTTTTTGGTAAACAAGGTCGTGACCCTGCTACCGGAATCCTCCATGAGATCATCGAGTACTAGAAGCGTCCTCCTTTCGGCGTCTAAACGCTTCGGATCCGGTAGGCCGTCTACGAATTCTATTTTGGATGGCATAGTGGCGAAGGCGGATTGCCACTGGCCGTAGCACCACAGGAATTTCTCCGGCGGCTGCTCAATCATAGTGGTAGCGTGCTGTATTAGGCGACCGACGAAAGTAGTCTTACCGCACCCCGTAGGGCCGGCCACCATACACGTAAAGGGATGCTTCAACGGCGCGCACCTATTCACGACTGGCGCGTGCAGAAACGAGCGATGACTTTGTATTCGTTTCTTCTATACTCTTCGCGCACCTCCATCAATAATTTACCGAGCATATTTTGCCCCTCTCTGCCTCCGGGGCCCATACCCCAGAAGCCCTCGTACGACGGCACCCACTCCACTAATTCGGCTTTCCCTGTAGCCAATAGGGCGTCTTTCAACTTCTTTGACCCTCCGAACTTGCTCATCAGCAGGCTCTTCATGCACCCGACTCTAACGGCGTTCCATTCGTCTCCCGATCTCTTTTTCTCGATTATCCAACTTCGTCGTTTCGCAATATAGCCCGACCACGCCTCTTTGATGTACTCAGCGCATTTGACGTCTTCGTTAAACATCGCTTTTCTAAACTGATAAGCGTGCTCTACGAACCTGAAGCCCCGGCCGTACGCCGCGACTCAACACGGATACATGTTCGACAGGAACGACGCCGTCCCGCCAAAATGTATAGGAGACTCCATACCGCTGCCACTCCGCTACTGTCCACACCGCCACGCACGCACTATATATACACACTTCCGCCTCCAAACAATACCACTAGAGGGCGGAGAGCACAGCTCCAATGTACTTAGAACAACGGTCCTGTCAATCAAAGGTAATTAAGATAAGATAAAACTTTGATGTACTTTTTATTAGTAATGTGCTAAAATCTGATAAGAAGACTTTTTATTAGTAGGGTGATTTTGTATTAGTATGTGCTAAGATCTGATAAGAAGGTCAAACCCCTTTGATGTTCCTTTGATGTTACTTGTGCACGGGGGCCTCCACCACATAGATAGTACTGTCGTAGCAAACGGCAATTACGAATATTTCGGGAAACAACCACTTGCGTATGTGTTTATAGTGATATCTGTCATATATTGTTACGATACGAACCTTCTACTTCACGTCAATGTCAATAACATATTTTATACAATATATCTCGATTTGCAAGATTTTGTTATATTTGTTAAAGGAAAACAAAAGGCAACGTTTTGGTGTTAAGCATCTAAAAGAGTTAATACAAACTAACAATTTCCAACTACAATCAAATTTTTTACGTCAGCGGTTTACCAGGAATACATTTTTGAACACACAACTACCGAATTTCTATGGACTACGCCATTGTTAGAAGAAAGTGACGTCACAATGTCGTAACTCGCTTCGTAAATTTTCTGCGTACTATTTGTTCCCAACTCCGTTAGGTGGCGCTATGGTAAGTTTACCAATTAAACTATGTGCGCATGCGCTGTGACTGGGTAAACAAGATGGCTTTCCAATTCTTCGGAAGATGACGAAAACCAAATCGATTTCGAAGCAACTGGTTACCGGTTTGAACCACAAAAACAAGGGCCTGTGTTGGAAGATAGGACAGAGGTGCGTGCCGGTGGGCACGAACAGGAAGGCCCAAGGCGCATACCATGCCGAGATGAAATAGACTGGTGTCGGTGGGGAAAATGCCGCAGCGATCTCCGTGGCTTGTTCAGGAACAAGAACTGAATATGTCTGCTGCCAGGAAGCGCTTGCTACTCGACAGCAACGCTGTTGGTGAAGGTCATTATTAATCTGTTTTGTTTATTGTTTAAATAACCGATGAGCCTAAGTTCCGGGCTGCGTATGAACAGCGAGAGATGATCGCTCGGGTCGGGACACGTCACTTGTCTTACATTTGGGATTGGTTGACTTTAGACTTAGTTAGATCTCAGACTCAGTGCCACTGGACTCAGTGTTTGAACTTTGACATGTCCATTTTCGAATACCACCCATGACTATACCCTCACTTTTTAAAAGAAATGTAGTTGAATGGTTCCATGATTCATGTGAACCAAAATTGTACAGGGCAGAGCTATGATTGAAAATAAGCAGGAATTCACTCCCGTTTGTTCTATCCCCGTTGACACTTCACATTCGCAGTAATGGCTATGCATGGATGAACAATATGTGGCAGTACTACTTTTTAAACACATGGCAGCAGGTAGATAGATTATTTTAACTTTATGCATACTGCAATTTTTCTGCCCAGAGTTTACATTGGCTCTTATGAATAACATATACCTTGAACATTTTTCAGCCAAAGCCCTCATTTGTTTTGGTGACAAAGAAAATGACCACCGTTTTGTGCAAATATTGACACATTTCAAAACGGCCTTCCTTAATCTGCATGATATGTCTATGGACCCAGGTATAATACTGGGATGAATACAGTTAGAGGATCGTGATGCATTCTTTGTGAAATCTGTTCAGAATAATTATCCATGTTTGCTTAACATTTGTGTAAAACTATTATTTAAATGCTTAATTCTTTGTTACAGGTGGACTGCTGTGCATTACAAACAGCAGAGGATTTAGAATTCTTTGTTTGGAGCAGGTGATGCTTCAGAATGGGAATTAGACCATCCAACAAACAAGTACGTATATATGTGCATGCATTATTACAAGACCAGTGAAATGTGTTGTTAAATATTTATTGAAATGTATTAATAATGAACACAATCAATATCATAGTAGCACTACCAATACAAATATATATAGATAATTTGATCAGCAATCTCATGCCTGATGCCCAAATTATTAACAATCTTCCATGGAAATTACTTAGTGGACTTACCATACGTCATCTACTATCCACATGCTAAACAAATTCACATCATTGAACTAACTACCATTTGAACCTAACATCAAGAAAGATCATGTATTCAAAACTAACAAGTATGTCGCACTAATCCATGATGTAAACAATAACGGAATAAAATCAGAATTAACATGTATTGAAATAGGTTGCAGAGGCTATGTATCTGAACCCAACAAATCTAAGACTGACAACCTCTTTAAAATCTCTTGGAATATAACCACCAACAAAACAACTAATTCAATTGTATGCTTGTCTAAACAAGCCCTGCTAACGCCATTCACCCTTTTTAAATGTCAAGACGAACCACACTGGTTTGACCCAAGACTAATTTAAATATGATGAACATCACCCTAATACGACAGTAATTACAAAATAAAATTTCCCTCAACAGCAAGTAGTCCTATACATAAATGTGTTCATTTTCAATACGACTTACTTTAACCGTTAGTCATTATTTACCTTAGCCTGCTACAATATACTACTATACATAGCTATTTACTGTATTCACACATGTACTTGGGTTATCGTTTCACACTTTATTGTATTCTACTGTATGAATAAAGTGATACTCTCTCACTACAGACCAAATTATAATGGTTCCACTTAAGTTATCATAACGTATAGATACAATGTTTGTTGCACCGTCATAATTTGTTCTGTAGTGCAAAATTACCAATATTTGCCATATTCAAGATGTTTACATGTTTAATGGTAAACAATTTATATAAAGGAATGGTGTCGTTATAGAACCGATTTTTATGTCATTTATTTACAATGTCACATGTTTATTTGAGCCTAATTTATTTCAGGTCTCTCAGGTGGGCTGCATACAGACAGTTTACCTGGTGGATCCATGGCAAGCTGGGACGAAGGTATAGAGAGTTCTACCAGCATGCGCCAGCCATGGAATAAGGTCAAGGTTCCCTGCCCCCGATGGGGGACAACACGAGGGATACCACCCTGAACATGAAAACTAAACTAGACAATGTACATGTGACCTATGAAGGTGTAGGTGGGTGGTGGCAGTATTTACTGTTTCTTTACAAATTGACTGACTCTTGCTGCCAGCAGATCCTCCTTCTCTGGTTTTGGGACATCTGCCCCAGTGACTGTGATCGGATGCAGTGTGATATTTCTTTATAAACACATCTGTCACTCGATCCGTGAGCATGTGTAGGTGGGTACGTGGGTTCACCTGTTGTGGTCTGTTATGCAGCACCCATTGCTTGCGTCTTTTGGACCACATGACACCAGTCTCAACAGGTTTGTATGGGACGTGGTCGGTAGTTCCACGCCAGAGCAGACAGCATCAATCTAGCTTTCATTCCTACAGTGAAGAATAGTACATGCAGTATTCTAATAAAATTTCTGCAAATAACTGGTGTAACACACCAGTCTATATTGTTAGTAAGCTGCTGTTATTGACCTTATGACTGTAGCATTCAGTGAACTTTAAAATGCTTTTCCTGTGTACTGTAAAGTGTTGGTTGTTTTTAGTAACAATACAATGACCAATCATGGTAATCGTACTGGTACATTAGTAAAACAATACTGATCCTTACAAATAAGGCATTCCATCATTACGTAATTTATTATAACTTGTTTTTTTCTTCTGTATTTATGTATATACAGTCACTGTATTTTGATATCATGTTTTGATTTATATTTCTTTAATAAAATTGGTGATAATGGCACAAGTGCTCTTATTTTTTTTCATTACAGACAATTGCATTCTGGAATGTAACTATTACACGGATATGTAATTTATTACACTCAAGTAACTGTACTCATAAATGTACACAGCAACTGATTACAAGGATTAGGTAGGGTGATACAGAATGAGCACTATCCATCTGTGTATTCGCCCCCTCACATCTGAGTGACTAAACTACTGAAAAATTGGTCATCAGGAACTTTGACTATGTAACATTTTTGGTCCCATACATAAGTCGGTTGTCCACATATTAACACATAACATGTAAACAGCATTTACATTATCAGTTTTGGAAGTCTGAATAAACACATTTACTGATGAGGTAGTAGTCGTGCTGGCTGGTACTTTTGAGTAGCCATCCTGAAAAAAACGAGTTGGATGCCTATGAAATGCAGTAATTTCGAAAACTTATTATAATGTTAGTTATGCATAGGAGCTGATTTAGTGTATTTGGGATTCAAGTCGGTGACTGGAATTCACCTTGCACTACTTGGGTCGTGGTCCCTACTCATCATCTACTGATTGCAAATCTAAAGGTTACTTGTTGCTTTGGACATGCCTCAGGTATAAAATGAATACATATCAAGTTTGGTACTTACTTCAGCAACTGTGCGTCACCGTTGCATGTTGCACAACACCACCACATATGGTTTGATACATTCTGTATCCACTGAAGGAGGTCCTCGCATCCCTTGCCTCGGCCCTTCGCAGTAAACTTGCGGTTGCTGCCTTTCCCCATGTGCCACATCATGTTGGTGATCGAGCTGAAATGCAAATTACAATTATTTATATTTTTGATCCAAATTCTAGATATTTTCACAACAGCTGTTACCTGTTTTTGCTGTTAGTGTACAAAAAAAACAAGTTAGTGAAGATGTGTGCACATGGTATATTATTAAAGATATTTCGACAATATTTGATTATTGAGTGATGCCAGTATTTTTATAATACAAACATGGTGTATCTGGTGAGCTCATTGATAACTATATTTGGATCACATAATTACTCCTAGAGATATCCTTCCAAATGCTGAATTTAAATGTTTTTTTAGAAAATGGCCATCAAATGTGGCATAATGGATACAAATTACTTGATATTGACACCCTTATTCCATGGATAAGAGTGGTTTAAAGGTATGTAACTGTTGTAAAATTATGTATATTCACAGTAAACATAATAAGTTATCATAATCTGGCATGAAAAACATTTTAGTATTTTTTTCTAAAAAAAACACTTTCATCTGGGTTGTATCCCCTTAACTAAAATTGAGTAACATTATGTAATTTTACTAAATACAAATTTTAAACGTTTTACAATAGAGTATATAGTGATATTCTTCGTCACATAAACAGTAGTCACACATAATTATATACGAAGTCCAATTATATAATTAACATTATGACATAAATGATAGGCCAAACATTTCGATATATGACAATGTCTAATGCAATATTATTGGATGCAGAACGTATTTTTTTTCATTTAACACAAAATACAGTAAGTTTGGCAATGTTATATAAACGACAATCATTCCAGCCCATGTTAATCCGTTACTGTAACATCGCTCACGCGACTTGATTGCCGTTAAGTTTTGCTATTCGGCTATCTTCTAAAGTCTAAACTCTAAATTATGATGCAATATAGTACATTATGGCACTGTTCTAGCTTGCCTCCAGCATATCTTGCATCTCAAATGTCAACAGATTATAATTGAATACCAAGTAACTCGGTACTAACCTTCTTGCGATCGATTTCTCGGCGGCGGTGCGTTTGATCGAAAATATGCGTCGCTTCGACGGCTGAGGTCCGTGACTATATATCGTAGGCACTGCACCTGGCTTCAAACATCGACGTCGGCGACGTTTTGTCGGATATTGTGTCATTAACTGACGATATAGATTTCCTTCGAAGCACGTTTCTTCAAAATGATCTGAACATAGAGTGACATAGTGCGTTGTATTTCGAAGGCTTCCAACCAGCCCGTCCACAGTTGTGAATCCACTATTTCACTTCTGGCTCATTATCCTTCGCTGTACTATTGTTACAACCGTATGTAGAGCAGTATGGCACATTGCAAGTCACGTTTTCACTGGTAAGCTCAACTTATACTAATATAACGAACCGCATCCCATGAACATGAACCAACTACGCGAACTACACAAGACCGTGTGTCGTACACGGACAAAATAATGCTGCTCGTTGATTGGTTGCTTTCGGCCAAATGAACGCGTCATCACTAAGATGGCAGTCTACATGTTATCGCAGATTTCGTTAGAATCTTCCACTTTAAGACTACATTCCGAGTAAACCACTTAACTGAAAAGTTTGATTGTAGATGCAAATGGTTAGTTTGTGTTAACTCTTTTAGGTGCTTAACACCACAACGTTGCCTTTTGTTTTCCTTTAAGTATGATACTTATTTAACGCTACAAACCTTCGAGTAAATGTATCAAAGTGTTGAAGTCGTTGGTTGGTAGATCTTCGTAGATGATGTGAACTTGCTGATCTTCTCCGTACGTCTTCTGGACCCACTCTGTAAAGTGTGTACCAGAATGAACACAGTAAAATATAACTATTCGTGGCTCGACAAATTCCCCCTTTCCCGTTAGCCGTAGTCGTCAGTCTTAACTCACTAGTTTGTCATCCATTCTCTGAAATATGTTATCTGCTGTTATTCTGACTACAGTGCAGTTCGTATTATTAATATTTAGCGGAGTACCCCGCTGTTCGTATCTTCCCGATATGCAACGGTATTGTATTTGTCCGTTGTTATTTGACTTGTACGATTGTCATGCGATACATCATGGGATCGCCACGGGGTTTGTCTAAATTGAAGTCGGTTATATTGTTATTTTAACAATTCAACGCGTAGTCTGGTTTGTGATATTTCTTAAATAGGGTTCTGTGCAATTCGCTTGCCCAAAACAATTTCTCTTATGAGTATTATCGAAATGGTCACAATCAACAGAACAATGACGTTGGATATATTATGACAATAATGTGTAAAAGTAAACAATTTGATATAAATTAAGCCCTGCCAATATATTACCTGCACTACTTATATTAAATAACTATAGACACTGGCAAATTAATAGTATTACATACTATGCAGCTATGTTGTTGCGTATGTCGACATGTAAAATTAGCTTAAAAGATCATTACTAAAACAACAGGAAAAGGTAAAATCTATCATAATTTATTCGCAAATATGTGACATCAATACTTGCTGGAAGAGGCACAATATAGGCACAATACTTACCAATACAATTTGTCATTAGGGAAATCGAGCTGATACCGTCGGCTGATCCATAGTCACATATGACAAACGGGCCGTGTCCAGGCGTGAACGGGATGGAACCTGTTTAATATAATATTAGTGAACTTTATGTCCTACATCATTCATTAATGCATTAGTCATTAGCCACCGCCACCACCACTGCTAAAAATACCAAAACTACCACCACCATTGCACCACCACCACCTCGGCACCACCACAACGTTGGCACCTTCGCAGCACCTTCGCACCACCCCCACCACCACCCACCACCATCAACAGCAAAAACACCACCACCAGCGCCGCCGCATCCACCACCACGACCACGACCAAGAGCAACAATAACACCACAAACACTATGAACAACAACAATAACAACAACAATAATAATAACAACAACAAAAAAACAAATAACACTAAACCGAAGTTATCAAACGAAAACAAAGTAATGCCTACCCAATAAATCCCTAATCATTGGCCAAGCATACTTTTCAATTTCCCGATGCGAGTTCGCTTGATCGCCATAAAGACCGTCTTCAGTGTACAAATAAGGTTTTCGTGTAAAGTCGCCTTCTTTTTCGTTCTCCATGATTCACAAGGAAACCTACAACACGTGTAAATAACACTACACACGCACACGCACGCACGTATATTCGTATCGCATATTTCTGGTAGAGCAGCGTAACAATAAGGACAGTCACTAGAGAACATTGAAACCCACTCGAAGTAACCGTTGTACAACGTAGTTAATATTATAGTGATCTGTACCCTGGTGTTTTTGTAAGTGCTGGAATGATTCGACAGGGGGCACGTGTGGCTGGACCGAAAACATGTGACTTAACGTGTTTCTTGCTTGTCTCAAATACGTCCTTTTGGCAAGATATAACATGCTGACAGAATTGGGACGTACACCAAATACTGCAGACAATGTCTGTCTCAGAGTATATTGTACGGAAGAAATGTGAGAACGTTGCGAAGCCAGTACATGCAGAGCCGGCGAAATAGTACAACATAGTCATAGCCAAGCGACTCGACAACAAGACAAGATGGCGGGAGCATCCGTCAAACCACCAGACATTTTAGAAGTGACGATGACTGGCAACCCATCACACTCGTGGGAAAATGGAAGAGGAGATTCCAGATCTACCTCCAAGCCACAGAGTCAGCCGACAAGCCGATAGTGGAGTGATCGAACCAGTCAATGACCCCACCGACTGGTGTGCTCCAATCGTTGCAGTTCCAAAACATTCAGGTGCTGTCAGAATATGTGTAGATTTGACGAAACTGAATGAATCAGTGCGTCGAGAAAACTACATCATTCCGAAAGTTGAAACGACACTTGGCAGCATTGCAGAAGGAACAGTCTACTCCAAACTTGATGCATACTCAGGATTTAATCAAATCATGCTCAGTGACGAGAGTGCTAAGCTGACAACTTTCATAACGCCATACGGCAGATACATGTTCTGACGTCTTCCTTTCGGGATATCCTCAGCCCCGGAGTATTTCCAGAAGCGCATGGACCGTGAACTGTCCGGGCTCAGCGGAGTCGTTTGTCATCTGGGCGACATATTTGTTGTCGGACGTGACCAACGCGAACATGATCAGAGGCTGAAAGCTGTTCTCGACAGACTGACAAAGAGTGGTCTGACGCTCAATCTGGAGAAATGCGTCTTCTCACAGACCAAACTATCGTATCTCGGACATATCATAGACTACCACGGAATCCACAAAGATCCAGCTAAAGTGAAAGCGATCGTTGAGATGGCTGAACCAACAGACATTGTGGATCTCCGACGATTTCTGGGAATGATAAATCAGCTCATGAAATGCTGTCCGAACTTAGCAGAGATGACACATCCGCTAAGAGAGCTACAAAAGAAGAAGAATGCATGGCAATGGGGCCAGACACAGCGGCAAGCCTTCAACGACCTGACATCGGAATTGGCATCTGAAAGAATACTTGTCATGTATCGCACCGAGAGAGAAACAGTTGTCTCGGCGGACGCCAGCAACTTCGGTCTTGGAGCTGTGTTACTACAACGACAGTCTTCAGGGGAGATGCGACCCGTTGCATTTGCAAGTAGATCAATGACCGAGACCGAACGTCATTACGCCCAGATCGAAAAAAAGGCGTTGACAACCAAATGGCCACTCGAACACTGGTCTGACCTTCTCATCGGCATGAAATTCAAGGTGGAGACGGACCATAAACCGCTCGTTCCTATACTCTCCACGAAGCTTCTGCACGAACTTCCTGTACGTATTCAACGTTTCAGGATGCGCCTGATGAGGTATACGTTCAGCATCGACCATGTTCCAGGAAAGCATCTTACACTGCTGATGCACTGTCACGTGCTCCCATGAAACACACTGGCGACCAGCAGACAGAGGAGTTCCGTCAGGAGGTGGACAGCTACGTCAATGCGGTTATGCTGCATCTACCTGCATCTGACCAAAGACTCGAAGAAATCAAATGAGAACTCAACAAAGACGACATGTTAAAACTCGTCATCCATTATGTCCGAAATGGATGGCCAGAAGACAAGCGGAAAATGCAAGGACCTATCGTGAAGTACTGGCAGGAACGAGGCAATCTGTCAGTCAATGAAGGACTTTTGATGCATGGACAACGACTGGTTGTGCCGCCTAGTTTGAGAGTTGACATTCTTAGATATCTTCACGACTGCCACCAGGGAATCACGAAAACTCGCGGGAACGCTGCATCATCCGTGTGGTGGCCAGGGATTTCGCGAGGTATCGAGAAGATGGTAACAAAACTGTGCCATATGCGAACAATACCGTAAAGATCGCATTGAACCCATGAAAGGAACCGAATTCCCTCACTGACCTTGGTCCAGAATTGGTGCAGACTTTTTCACACACAAACGTCATATGTACCTACTGATTGTTGACTACTATTCGCGAGATGTCGAAATCTGCATTGTGTCAACAAACGTTAACACTGGAAAAACAGTGACCAAACTGAAAAAATGTTCAGTTGTCAGGGAATACCAGATATGCTCTGCTCGGACAATGGGCCGCAGTTCGATTCGGAGGAATTCAGAGACTTTTCGAAATCCTGGGGATTCGAGCATGTCACATCATTCCATAGATATCCTCAGTCAAACGGCGAAGTCGAACGTGCAGTCCAAACGATGAAAACTATCCTGAATAAATGTGATGATGAGTACCTCGCTCTCCTAACATACCGGAACACTCCCCTTCACAATGGATATTCTCCAGCACAACTGAACATGGGGCGGAAGTTGAAAACCAGAGTGCCAATTTACCCAGATGAGTTAACTCCGAAACTACTGGACTTCAATATCGTTCGAAAAAGGGAGAGACAGTATCGGGAGACTATGGCTCAGAACTACAATCGCAGACATAGAGTCGTGGAAGGCGAAACCTTATCACCCGGAGACCGAATGTGGGTCCCCGACCTGAAGACGAAGGCGAAGTGGTTCGCAATCTTCAGCATCCTCGATCTGTACTCATCGAGACACCGAGAAGTCGTGTACGACGTAACCGGCGAATGATCCGCAGGTTGGACTTACCACATCTATGCCAACCCACATTAAACAATGGTCAAGATGTCATGACTGAAACACAATTAACCTCGCTCCAGCCAGATGGCATGCTTAAGGTAGACGACCATGACCATCCTCCTGTGATCGGACGTTACCAGGAACAGTCGGTGCCAGTACAAGAACCGCTTGTGTCTAGGAAGTCTGGCAGAGCAAATAGGAAACCTACTAGATATATAGAAAAGTGTTAAATTGCACTCGGACTCTTAGAATAATGTGAAATGAACGTTTTTGAGTAATTGGAACATTTATGTTAAAATGTGATTGCGCATCTGTCTGAATCAGTGAATGCGAAAAGAACTCTTTAATTTAAATGAACATTCGATTCTAATTTACAGGGACATTTCATATTATTACTGAAAAGAGGAGATGTTGTATAACGTAGTTAATATTATAGTGATCTGTACCCTGGTGTTTTTGTAAGTGCTGGAATGATCCGACAGGGGGCGCGTGTGGCTGGACCGAAAACATGTGACTTAACGTGTTACTTGCTTGTCTCAAATACGTCCTTTTGGCAAGATATAACAGTAGCTAGGTGAAATACTTTCGGGTAGCACAGACGGGCTACCAATCGTTTATTATAGCACAAGGCCCGTATTCTCGAACGACTTACGAATTTCTTACCGCCATTTTTACATAAAATGACGTCAAAAGAGTGTACGATTTTTCGCAAGTGCTATTCTCGAAACATTTACGATACGAACAATCGCAAATATGGCGTATATTTCACCGTTACGCCAACGCAAGAGGTCGCGTCACTTTTTCGTAACTTTTGTGGCACTGTTTTCACATGGAGATTTCTAAGTTATTTGCTGTTACGACGTCGCAAAAACACATTAGTAAATTGTGTGTGATTCAATGACACTGATGATGTGTTTCTCAATTTTTATTGCCCGCTGAAATTGCATAAATACCGTCTTTGAAAGCGGCGCCGCGCCTGCACTGCTAGCCAATGCATAATTCCACAATAAAAAGTAAACAAGGGGGACCAGCCAACAAACGGGACCGATTAGTAATTAACCGCAGTAATTTATAGATTGACTGCGTACTACACAATTACAATTTGTGTTGGCACGTTTAACTACACTTTAAACCACAATTTCTATTTCAGAAGACCGCAGTATTGCAAACACTAATTCGATGGCATGAAAATATATTTATTGATGGTAAACAATGTGTAAAAAGGACAATATTTCTTTATATAAACATATTTCATTTTTATTTGTTTAGTTATCATGGCCATGGGACACAGATTTCGTCAAATGTATTTAATGTTTCATATGTACATTATGTTGTTCCACCACATCTACATAAAATTAATAAGTAAGTAAGTTTAGGCTGCCACTTTCAGATATATATGCTGCTTGAGAAATGCTAGATTAAGTGCATCAATATTAAGACAACCCGTGATAGATTGCATCATTTATTCAAGCATTGAAAATACCATCCAAAATAAATATGTAACTATTATAATGTACATGATAATTATGTATATACATTATATATATATATATACTACGATATGATATATATATGTTTGAATACACCTACTTTTGTGTCTACAAAATAACATAACAGTTGTAAATATAATGTGTGAGTACACCTGTATTGTTGAAATAAGTTTGATCTTGTAATAGTTCCACTACACTAAACCTCAGATATAACAATATGTACACACATTCCAACCTAGCAGTCATAGTTATGGAGAAATAAATTGTGTCTGTTTCTATTTTCTAGGTAGTCATAAATGGAAAATATTGTTGAATATGACAATTACGGGCTGATATAAAATTACTGTATATTTTTGGCACATCCTAATTTCCAGGTGCCAATAATCCAATTTATTTTCTCACCAAACCGACTTACCATTAGAAGACATAACATTTATTTTGACCTCGTAGTTATTTTATAAAATGTAACAACTGAATCAGTATAAAGAAGATTGCTAACATACTGCTTTTACCAGTAGATCTTAGTACATCAGGTCATTGATTTTTATATAGTTCCAAAGTGATTGATCTGCATCATAGAAATCCTGTATATAATTTATTTGAAAAATAAATACCACTGTTAATAATTTATGCAATCAATGAATATTAATTAAAAGTATTATAATAATTCCAGATGTCATAGGAAAACAAGAAACTTGTCGGTATAATGTTCGTACACGAATTAGTATTTAATGTATTTGATGTATAATTGATGTAATGTGAATTTATGGTGGTCTTCCTTGTGTTCATAGTATGTTCGAGTTTCAATGTATCCTTGAGACACTGCAAAGAGAAAAAATGTGCCACATCCACGCAGAGCATTGCAGAACATGATGTTAATACAATCAAATGTTGATGTCACTGCAGCACCAATACATGGGGCAGCACAGGCTATTCATGCTTCGCAGATTGTTTAGCCACTTTAGATTTTTTTTCTCTGCAGCTATATTGTCTTCTTGGTGCTGCATCATATCCAGTTGTATCTTTTGCATCTTTTAATTTCAAGATGCAGCAGTCATTCCAGTCCATCAATTTTCTTCTGAAAACACATGTAGCACACCATAAATATGTTATGTTTTATTGTTATATACAACCGTATTAGACACACCATATTTCACTGTGCTACTGGTGATACCTAAAACATATATAATAAATGTAGACATCAACTCTTCACGCATGGTACTCGGACGCTCGACCTTGCCCTCCATACAGGAAACCCTGCTCCAGCACGCAAGACCAGGCGGGCAAGACAACGACACCAAGATGCTTCAGCGTGGATGCAGGACGTGAAAACGAAAGTCTGGGCACCATTCTGGACAGTTCAATCTGACGCAAGTAAAGCGTGTGCCCTCCTTCACCACTGAGGGTTTTGAAAAGCCTGCAGAGGAAACATGCAAATGTGCCAGGGCAGGTATCAAATGCACTATTCTTTGTCACTGTGAAGTTGGATGCATCAACAACTGCGGACTATAAATAATAAGAGATATCATGTATGCGAGAAGGATTTTGATGCGATCCTGCAAGTTGATTGCCTGTAAATACTACGTACATGTGTAACTGGTGGTTCCTAAGTCCTATGTCATGGTCTTAAGGGTATTCCTTTCACTGGTTTGAAATAAACTTTATGTTTTCCACTACAATATTTTATATTTAAACGTTATATTGTCCACAACCAATATCATGCTGTGATATCAACTGCCTATATCATATTCCGTGAAAGACCCAATGCCACATACACGTAGCTTTGATAAACAGCAAAGTTATGAAACCATACTGACCTTGGTCCCGAACATGGGAACTTTACCCCAATATAGATGGAACGATCTCATCGATGGACAAAGGATACACGAAGACCCCATGAAAGGCATCAATATAATAATAATCGTACTGGAGGACACCAGAGGTAAATAAGAGAAAATATTAAGAACGTAGTGCTTTAGCGGAAAATTGACCATTGACCCATAGCATGTGAACATTACCCTAAATCGAATCAAAAATTTCACCAATCACTTCAGCACTCCCAAAAACCCTATAAACGGCACTAAGATTATCCAAATCGGAGCACAGTTTCCAGAGATCTGGCGATTTTAGATTTGGGTGGCGGTCATTTTGAATGTTGGCAGAAACATCAAGATCTCAGGATGCTTCCACCAAAATTCTGAAATAGTATGGTATTAAAGTCATCTGTGCCAAATGTCATGCTTTTGTCCAGATGTGAACATTTATTACTTTAATATCCCTCACTACAAACATTTATTTGAAAGTCATTGTATGCTGAAAGAATTTCACATTGTTCATTTTCTTAGCAAGCACCCAAAACAGAAGTAATGATTGTTACGTTTGTATCACTAACTTAACATCATGTAGAAAGCTGCTAGAAATTGTCGACCAAGGAGTAGTGTGACTTTATAAGTATATTTTCTTCTGTGTTTCTCCTTTCGAACTTTTCACGAATATGCTTTGTATATATCATTTGTACATCTAATTTGTTTTATTTGTCCGAATAAACGCTTATATATATATATATGGTTGTCTGTCTGTTTTCGCTCTTGACCTTCCTCTCCCTCTATCCCTCCATTCCCTCTCCTCTCCATCTCCCTTTCCCTCTCCTTCCATAACGTACGTACGTACGCATGACTGCACGAAATGTACGTGCGTACGCATGCGTATAAGTATATATACACCTGTATATATATATACACATATATATACACACACATATATATATATATAGTTCGTGTTTGTCGACGCAGTAACGATCGAATAGCACCTTGTTGCGGATGGATCTAACGTTGACCAGCGCGAACTTCGCACGAAGGTTAGACAGTACTGTCAGACATTATATTAAGTTTGATGCGTTCACCTCCGATTGCTTGTTAACGTGGCTCACCTCACCCGTGACATGGCTCATCGCACCAGTGATGTGCCACCTGCTTGGCATGGTTGTTATTTGCCGAGTTCGTGTGTGTGTGTGTGTGTGTGTGTGTGTGTGTGTGTGTGTGTGTGTGTGTGTGTGTGGTGTGTGTGTGTGTTTCCGATATTACTATAACAGGTGTTTTTCTCTTTCCTAAAATTATATGCATAAACACTGCTTTCAAATGAAACAAATATACGACTGTAACCTACCGATTTAGTACACAAATGTTGATACAAATATGTGATGCAATACGTTTACCTTCAACATCGATCAGCGGCCTCGACATGTATGTTTTTCACGTCGTTCCGTCAATATTCAAATAACGAGTTGTTGGCAATGTCTATATGAACAGAAATACCACCGCGTGCAAATGCTTGAACTTTAGCATCAACACTGGTAAACTCCTTAACACAGCCGTTTTGAAGACATCAACGGATTCATGATGTGATTAAATAATCTTGGTATGCTAAGCGGCGTGTTTGATCTAGAAATTTACATTATTATGACAATAAAACATAACCAGCAAGGACATTAACGCATGGAACATATGGGAGACATTGAGACATGTCTTGAGGTATTCTTGAGATTGTTCCTTTCTGGTGTGACGGCGATCTCCTCTTTTAGCGATTCATAACACCACATTCCGCGTAGCAACCAACCGACCTGGGTGTAGAAGAAAGGCGCCACTAAGCGCATTCGACCTCAAAATAAGGAAGAGCTGGATATTGAGGACGTTAAACTTTATAACATATACCGTCTTGCCGACATCAGAAAGAGCTGTTTATAGCTGTTGCTGGAGTATCTTAGTTGCGAGGGCGTATTTATTAAACATGCACATTTTATGACGAATCATTCACTTCACACGAGCTGGGATAATGCCACGTATGACCGGTGTGTCATCAGCGGTACACGCACACATATTGTTCTACGACTGTCCACCCGCCCCAAACCACGTGCAGACCTCCTTTAGAATTAAAATCTACTCCTACGAAAATAGCAAGTTCAAAACTTGGTTGATGACCATCTAACAACGTTTAATTATGTTTGAAAATGATATGCTTTCTGTGAGACTGAGGATATGGACTGTGTCTAGTGTCGTAGTGTAGTGAGTAGATTATAGTGCATTCGCTTCACATATACCAAGTCAAACACATGGAAAGGACAATTTATTGAAATAACATCAAACACCGTCAAGAAAAAAATCATCATGTTAATATATTCTAACCTCCTAGAGATGTCATTGAGAATTACGAAACATTCATAGAAGAATTGTGCCCTAAATTAGAAAAAGCCAGCACATGGTATTTTTTCCTAAATTTACCTTACCAACACGTTTTTCAAATACTATCTGCACGCTTATTGATAATTTACTATGCAAACTCTCAAAAGGTCTTTTTAAGTCAACAGCCGGTATTTTAATTAGCAGCATTTCTGATCAATTTCCATATTTCATTTGCCTTGACTGCAATGCAACTGTTACAAATGTCCGTAAACTTATGAGAATTAGACACCAAAATAATGACAGCCTTGAACACTTTAAAGTAGAATTGATGCTTTCATATAATTATAATAAATTAAACAAGGATAGAGATATTAATTCCAACGACAATTCAACCTCTTTGATGAAACTATAACTATTACTATGGATAAATTCTAACCTACTAAAGTCATTAAATATAATAAACACAAACACAAAAAGTCGTGTTGGATTACACAAGGTATCATTTGATAAATAAAATTTATAGATAAATTGTATTCAAAACTTAAACTTACTCATACAGATACAGCAGAATATGTTTCGCTCAATACAAATATTCATACATAAGTAGTATATCGCGTAAATCAGCGCGTAAGCTGTCGCGACGCGCAGGAAAAGGAAGGTCAAAGGTCTAGGTCGAGAACTACAAATAGCCCCGTGGCGGATAATTGGTGAACTATCTATATAGGTCAAAGTTCAGTACCTTTTAAATTCGTGACTCTTATTTTTGTCAAGTGATTACTTCTGGCAGTTAGATCATGAACTACAAATCATGAACGAAAAGTGTCCCTAACGTATAAGTAATTAACTAAATATCGATACTGCTTAAATGCGTGCCTTTTATTTCTTTTTAATATAAAATTAAGTAGAACACGTCAATAGATATGTCATTGCGCATGCAAAATGATGTCTTGTCTTATGTTGCATAGGTGTTGGACTATTTAATCAGGCACAGCGACCCCTGGTGGGTACATCAAGAACTATAATATATATATATATAAAATAGGTCGAATTAAAACATTAAATATATCAATAACGTGTTAAATATGTCATTGCGCATGTGCATTGGTGTCTTTTGTTATTGTGCATAGGTGGTGAAACATTTCAAGTATAGCGTCCCATAGGCTATACATTTAGAACTATAACATACGTCAAATCCTCATCTTTTTCCGTGTTGTAGTGCTTAAGTCAGTCGTTCTTATGCAGTGAACGACAAATAATATGTCCGCAAGCGCCCCTTGGGGATTATATTGTGGTGATCTATTGAACGAGGTCAATAACGTTATTAAGTAGGTCATCAACGTCATACAGTAGGTCATTGCGCATACGCAGTGGTATGTTTTGTTTCAACGCATAACTATACATTTTTCATGTATAGTTATAATAAATACGATCATGGCGAATAGTTAGTGAACCAGAAAAAATGTCAAATTATATCATTTCTGGTTACTATACAGGTCCACGACCTTTCCGTCATGCTCTTCGTAAATGTATGTGCCTATGTCTCTTATTAATAGCATAGGCCAACTGTTTCCTGTATCAACAAAGAGGTTTTTGTTAATTTATGCGTACCTATGTCTTTTATTTATTACGCACTTGAAGTGATTTCTGAACATATAACATTCTTTGGGACATCTTTTAACATTTTATCGATGCTACAGTTTTTACATAGGACAGTTGCACTTGCCTCAGTTTGTCGCCTGGTTTGAACTTGTATTCGCTGTGCAAGACTGATCTATTGTACAGTCCGTGCGTGAGTACTTTCTACTCTGCAGTCCGTGCTTATTCGGCACGCCCACGTGACCTTTCGGCACACTCGCTAACTATATAAGCAAGGTGCTTAGGTCAGTAGGGTCAATATTCGTAGTATAATATAAAACATACGTTGGGAACCTTACTAACTGTCTTACACTTCACAACTAAAGAGACTATCCGTATTGTCAATATCAAGGTAATCGATTTGCTTAAAACAGGTTCGTGTACGATATGCAAGACACATGAACTGTACCATGGATCAAAACTAACCAAACTTGGACCAACAACTTCTACGAATTAAACAGTGATCATAAAGTTGAACGAATCAAACTTAGACCAACGAGATACACAAAACAAACTTAGACCAACTATTTCCATGGATAAAAATTAGACCAAAGAGTTACAGGAAACAAACTTAGACCAACGACTTCCATGAATCAAACTTACACCAACTATTTGCACGAAACAAACTTAGACGAACGATCTTCGCTACCAAAACTAGACAAGAAAGGTGCACGAACCAAACTTAGACAAACCGTTACACGAATCAAACTTAGACCAATGAATGGCAAGAACAAAACTTGGACCAGAGAGTCACACGAATCAAACTTAGACCAACGTTCACCTAGATACACAGGTCAGTTCAGAAATTGGAGTAAATAGACACGTAAAAGGGAGCAATGGAGCAAATAAACAGGTAAAGAAGGAGCAAAGGAGCAAATAGACAGGTAAAAAGGAGCATTGGAGCAAATATTTAGAAAAAAGTGAGCAAAGGAGCAAATAGACAGTTAAATAGGGAGCATGGGAGCATGCAATTTCAGCAATATATAGCAAATAGACAAGTACAAAGGGAGCAATGGAGCAATTAGACAGTAATATGGAGCTAAGGTGCAAATAAATAAATAAGGAACATGGGAGCATGCAAATTTAGCAAAATGGTAAAAAGGGAGCAATGGAGCAAATAGACAGGTATAAATGGAGCAAAGGAGCAAATGGACAGGTAAAAAGGGTCCATACAAATAGAGCAAAATTAAGCAAACAGACAGGTAAAAAGGGAGCAATAGAGCAAATATACAGGTTAAAAAGGGAGCAATGGAGCAAATAGACATGTAAAACGGAGCATGGGAGCAAACAGACAGTTAAAAATAGAGCAAACGAAAAAATAGACATGTAAAAATGGAGCAACGGAGCGAATAGACAGGTGAAAATGGAGAAATTTTGCATGATGATACCATGGCTAACATTATGTTGAAAACATGATATTTTTGTTAGGTAAATTAAATTTTCAGAAAATTGTTTGAACATTTTTTTCTCTATATAATCCTCATTAGTTCATTTTGTACCCGCTAGATGGCGCCATCGTGTAAAGTAGTACTCCAGTTATCCACTAAGGGGCGCTTCGCCGGAAGTGACGTCGTACCGGAAGTCGAGTGACTGTCATGGCGGCCTCTACGGTTCCACCATTCCCAGAAGTGTGTCAACGAAGAGAGATTCGGTATACACGAAAGATGGCGTTACTCTAACTAGTTACATTTGTGGCCGTTTGGTGGCGCCGGATGTCGCCTATCTCTCAAGGTCGCATTTATATTAATGGAAATCGTGCATCTTGAAGTGAATAGTTTGAAAGATGGCCGCTTCCTAATAGTGTGGCTTCTTCAAGATGACGCGTCAGCTTGCATAGACAATGCCATAAATCGTGTAGATGGTATGGACACATGTAGTGTTTGTAAATACAGAAATTTCAATACTGGAAGTGTACCAACTAATAGAGATACGACATCCACGGTAGATGGCGTTACTCTAGTTACTTAGGTGTCCGTTGAGTGGCGTCAGAAATCGCTTCACGGAAAAACACACAGTGTTTATATTATAAGGAGTCGTGCAACCGGAAGTGAATAGTTTGAAAGGTATTCGCTTCCAAATAGTGTGGATTCTACTATATGGTGCGACGATTCGTGTGGGGAATTCCCTAAGCCGCGTGAATGGCCTGGTCACATGTAATGTAAATAGAGATATTTCAATACCGGAAGTGTGTCGCCAAAAAGATGGCTGTTTCATATAAATATGTTTTCTGCTAGGTCATACTATATCACATACTTTAAATTTCATAAAATCATACGAATGTCATGGCCGTCAACAAGTTATTTTACTGGAAATGAAGCCTCGAACAGATGGCCGCCTTTTTGAATGGAGTTATGTCACGTGATTTTCTTTAAATGTTGTGGATATAGTCGTTTTCGCTCATAGCAGTTTTCAAATTCACATAGGTAAATTGAACGCCACCTACACTGACAGGTTGACGAAACAAGTGTTGTCAGTGAAATGGGGAAATGTGAGTTTTTGTCGACAATCGGTAGTACTATTATGGTTCCCGACGTATAATTTGCAAAGGTGTCGCCGAATGAGCTGCTCGCCGCGACGATGCAGGTCGTGTACAATGCTGATGACGACCGCTGCAAACGGAATGCTGGTTTCCTTCGAACCGTCGTCGTCTACTGACGCTGTCTGCATGTAAATCCAACACTCTGAGTACTCAAATAAATCCGTTGGCGTGTTAACGTCCTTGATACAACGAGCGAAAGTTTCCCATCCCATCGGTTCAAACGACTTCCGTTTTCTCAGCACCTCATTCTCAAGGTCCACTATGTTACTTCCGGGAACCGCCTTGTTTCTTTACACCATTTCTCCATGATCGTTCCATCTTATGGCACCTTTCGATATCTACTGCTCTACAATAGATGAGGGATCACCAGTAGATATCGTCTACTTAGATTTTCAAAAAGCTTTCGACAAAGTACCACATTAAAAATTACTGCTTAAACTAAAGGCCCATGGCATAGGAAATGGTATAATAAATTGGATAGAAAAATGGCTGATTGACAGAAGACAACGTATAGTAGTTGATTGGGAGGCTTCAAACTGGAAATCGGTATTGAGTGGGGTACCACAGGGATCAGTACTAGGACCTATATTATTCTTAATATATATCAACGATTTGGATGATGAAATAACAAGCAACGTGTTTTTAAGGGAGCAATTTGCGGATGATACAAAAGTGTTTAGAAGGATTAAAAGAGATGGAGATAGACAACATTTACAAGATGATCTTGACAAGTTTATTAAATGGTTTGAAAAGTGGCAAATGCTGTTAAATTTTGGGAAATGTAATTGCCTCCACGCAGGACATGGGAACGAAGAGGTATAATATACAATGGGGGGTGCTGTACTAAGTATTACTGTAAACGAAAAGGACTTAGGGTTATCCATTAGTGCAGATATGAAGGTTTCAGAGCAGTGCGGAATTGCAGCTTCAAAGGGAAATCAAATCCTTTGATTAATTTGGCGAAACATAACATATAAGGAAAAAGAGCTAATGATACCGCTGTACAAAACAATAGTTAGGCCTCATTTAGAGTTTATTGTATTCAAGCGTGGAGGCCATATCGCAGGAAGGACATAGATATGCTAGAAAGAGTGCTTTGTTTTCTCCTTCACTGGGAATTTTGTTGACGGTCATATATAATGATTCCTGCATACGTTTGTCGGAAAGATCGTTTTACCGATTCACCCATCTGGTTATACAACACAACCTTTCCCGTCTCGTGTATATCGCTTCGTTCTAATATGTATCGCATTTCATTGTCGATAGGATTGGTCGAAGGACGTTGCGGTTGAATGTAGTCCAAAATACGGGCATCGACCAGGGACAATTTCTTTGTATGCTCCATGGTCACCTGAGATGGTGACAGGAATGTCGAGCTTGTTGCTGGGGCCAGAGACGTAGGTGTCTTAGTGGGCGCCGGGACAAGTGAATTGAACAACGTAGTGCTTGCGACGTAGTGTTTGTCTATATCCTACAGCGACTGTGGGCAAAGTGCATTTTCAAGTTGTTGTTGTTGAAATTTCTCTTGGAATCTAGGCACTGGAAAGGTGCCAGGGAAGGGTGACGGTTAAAGTTTGTTGGCAGCTAGTAGAACAGTTGATAAGATCATGATGCAGATGTTCATTGTTCAAATGCAAAGAAAGAAATTAACTAGGAGCTGAATTTGTATGCATTAAAACATGAACTTATGCTCCCTTTATACCTGTCTGTTTGCTCCATTGCTCCCTTTTTACCTGTGTATTTGCCCAATTTTGCTCTATTAGCATGCTCCCTTTTTACCTGTCCATTTGCTCCTTTGCTCCCTTTATATGTATATTTGTATTTTTCCTCCCTGCATGCTCCCATGCTCCTTATTTACCTGTCTGTTTGCTCCTTTGCTACTTTGTCCCTGTCTATTTGCTCCATTGCTCCCTTGTTACCTGTCTATTTGCTCTATTTTGCTGAAATTGCATGCTCCCATTTTCCCTTTTTACCTGTCTATTTGCTCCTTTGCTCCTTTTTAACTGTCTACTTGTTGGTCATAGCTATCGTTATACCGAACAACCAGTGTCAACATTCATCCTGTGGACACCCACACACGAAAAGAAAAGTAGAGGAAAACAGAAGAAGAGATACACCGAGATGATCTGCGAAAACCTAATTATTGAAGAAACAGACCTTCCATCCCTGATGAAGGATCGACCCATATGGAAAAAGCTTATCTATGATGTTGATGATGATGATGGACAATTTCATAAGGTAATTATTCTCCGTCGTGAACACCACAGAGGGGCTGCATATTTATGTTCAGCAAACCAATCGCGTGAGAGCACGTGTACATTATTTGCGAAACATTATGTTAATGAATATGGTAGGATGTGGGACGTTGGTGGTACGAATTTCTGGGAGGTGGGAAATCGAATAGAGGGAGGGAGACTCCAAATTTGGTGATATATGGGAGGTTGGTTCAAAACAGGCGGGGCATTGGTTGAGACCCCTGCCAAGATAGGAGCAATAAATAGTATAGTCTAGAATACTAGCTGTGTGACGTCCTACATTTGTATAGTACCGATAACTCACCAAGGATAGAAAATGACTTGCCAATGTTATGCTTGAATGAACCTGTATCAATCACGGTACGGGGCACTGGTGATGGTACGGGGAACATGATACAGGGAACCGCGGACATACGGGGAACTTGGTACAGCGCACTAAGTACAGTACGGGGAACTTCGTACCAGACACTGGGGACAGTGCTAGAAACATGGTACGGGCAGACATTGACATTGGTTAGGTTGGGTTATTCAGTTACTTCGCAAGGCATGACGGATTAGGTCGATATAGTTTTGAACTATGGTTGCTGTTATAAGAAATTATAATGACAATTCATCAGACGTATATATCATGCAGCTTTAATTGGTGGTAGACGAATCAATGGATAAATGTCATGACTAATGTATGCCGATATCTTTCTCCAAACTCCTTAATATTGTAACGAAACAATATGAAACGTCCTAACTATGACAACATGAAGCCACATTGTATTACCTCACTAAACACTAATCAATTGTAGTTAGTATATGACAGCTATCTGCATCGGCCTAATTGTTATTCACCTTAGTCCTAGCTCAAACCTCGCTTGTGTTTTTTACCGTGATGAAGTGATCGACACGATTGAATCCTAGATCTGCTGGAGCAATTGCCACTTGATCCGTCAAACGCCGGAACAACTCGTCTAATGTCTTATTTTGCTCTTCCTAGTTTCTCTCTCTTGCATGACGCAATAGTATTACCATTACGCTTACAACGTTTTAAGAAAATTACACCAGTCAAGAATAACGTGTGTATGTGTGTTTGTTTTTTGCGTGCGTGCGTTCGTGTGCATGCATAAGGAACAACGTATTCTGGAAAGTTCGATATATGTAGCTTTGTTTCAACCAAACCAACCAACCAACCAACCATCCAACCAATCAACCAATCAAACAACCAACCAACCAACCAGTAAACAAACAAACAAACCAATCAAGAAACTAATCATCTAACCAACCGATAAAAATAATCGACTAACCAACAAACCAGTCATCCCCGATTATTAAGATCTTTGAAGGGGCCGGGTGTTGTTTCACCTTGTTTGTTGCACGACTTCCATCGTTCTCGCCATAAACATTTGATGTTGTGCGTTTCAGTTGCAAGGAGGTTTAGCCCAGATTTCCGAACTCGAGAGTGTTTATCTTCGAACGGGGCTGAAAGGCATTTCTCTGTGTGATAGTAGTAAGGCTCTATGATGGCGAGGTATTCGTCCTGAAAAATCCTTGGGAAATATTATGATAGGAAAGTACTAGCGTGACATATCCTGACAAACCTGCGACGTATACCTACGTGAATGCTAAGATATGAGTTTGTGTTGTGTTGTTAAGAACTGTATATATATACGAAATTGTGAAATGACAAAAACATACAACATTGAATAAATCCTGGCTCACCGGACAAAATTATGCTATGTATTAAAACGATATCAAAATAGTAATCTGATTAAGCTTAGACGATATATTGCACGTTACACTGTTTATCCCCGTTATGGTCTCTTCCTGCATCATCTCTCACCATATATTCGACATTGCTTTTGCTATGCACCAGACAGCAGGAGCCATCTTTGTGCATGGACAATTTGATCGGCCCACTGTCTGAATCATCAGACGCCCGCCTGTCAGACAGACATATTTTGATCATAGTAATTCATTTATATATCATTTATATGCAATCAACAGGTTTCGAAATAATATACATATTATGTATTCTGACTTTGTTGGCCATTGGAATTACATCGTCCAATTTCTCGTAGAATAAAATACATCTCCAGTAGAACTTTACAAAAGTAACTGTTCAACGAATAGTCTTCGAGCATTAATTGCAGCTTGGCTGCATGCTTCCATTAGAAGTCGAGATGGTGTTCGATTGAACAAGTATACCAAAGAATAAAGGGTAAAGTACTTGGAGCTGTCCTGAGGAATGGATACTGCGCTATATAAGAAGTTATATAAGAAGACGCTTTATAGTGTTTCTACTTTCTAAGGAGAACACTAAAGTGATTGAAATAAAGTGTTCAAGTTAAAGGATTGTCATGGCTATCCTAGCTAGCCATGATTACTAACTGAAAGACAAGTGTCGATGAACATGTTGAAATCAGCAGGGTTTTTGTTGCAATTATTCAGATGATTGAATAGTTACAGTGCTATCTGAACAACCTATTCAATGCAGGTAACACATCCACGAGTAAAGACTATAATAATGTGTTTCTTACTGTAATGATCAACCAAAGTGAAATTTCGCAATGAAAACACGACGCGACTTTCCGACTGTCAATTTTCCGATTACGCAAAACGTGGATTTGCAAAACATACACGTAATTGTTACAATTTACATGTCGTACCAAGAGTAGTGTATCATCTAGAAACACTGTGTTACTCTTACGAAGGCATGCACACACATGGGACCATACCAGATACAAGCTCTTTGGCTCTACAAAGCAAAAATGGTTCTCAGTCACAGGCAGATTGTGCTTCAAACACGTGCATTTCAGGACATCCTTCCACGAAATGTACGGGAAAGACCTAACCTTTGGGCTGAAAAGATTCACATTAACTGTAATTTATAATAGAACGTGCTGTAAACACTAGAGTACACGCAGGAACATTTGTGAAGGAACATTGTTGATAATACATAAACACGTATGTATTAATGTAGCGGATCATAGATGACTCAAAACAAAGTATAGGTTGATTGTATAGAAATGTTAGCAGCCTAAATATTTATATATATATATATATATATATATATATCACCCGATCTTCAGACATATTTATAAATATTATTTTCAAAATATTTGCGCTGCTAACATTTCTATACAATCAACCTATACTTATATATATATATATATATATATATATATATATAAACATGAATATATTGGACACTAGGGAAGACAGTCTTTCGTGTCCGTTATTCATTCAAGTTATATATTTTTAAAGAATTTACTCATAATTTTCTGAATAAGGCAGTGATGATCCTACTTCGCTTAGCAATATTTGCGTATATGGAATTGTGTAAGCGTTCAAATACGTCAATTAACGTAATGTTTTATTGTTTCATCATGGGGCACTGGGGTGGGATTTTAAATATATCAATAATTCTCAAAATTGTGCCTGAAAGTGCAGTGGGGAATTATATAGTTTGCCTTCAGAAAGAAAATTATGTCATGTCAAAATAGGTCGCTGGATGTATTGACTAATGTTCACGTAATTACAATTTGGAAACTTGTGTGTGTTTGTATGTGAGTGGCATTGATTAAAGTTAAATAATTAATTATTAAATAATATTTAGTAATGAAATATTAATAACCGCGCAAATGACCACATCACGGCTAACAACGAAATCCCGAGATGAACGGATGCGTCCGGCAAACACTGTTTGTAGAAAGTTATTCCGCAACACGTCACATAGATGTTCTTGTGATGTAGAAATGATCCAAGGGGACCATCTATATAGAAAACTGTTAAATTACATTTCGGTAGGCTTACTTATATTTCTGTGTTTTAAAGATACCATCACATAATTGAACTATTCAAGCTAGCATACCGAGGTTTTCTTGCTAGACGGTTTGCACATCCGGCAACAAACCTCCAGTGGTTCATTTACGACCCTTCTGTAGAAACGTAACCGGTTTATTTTTTTCTGGTTTTGGAATCGTACTGGATGTCATGCGGAAATATTGTTCACAACGTTACGTTATTGTTCACAACGTTACGCATATTGCAACAAATGGCCCGAGCTTTATAAGCTGTCCGCAGATCAGCGGGGAACATTTTGCGCAGCTTGCGTTGTAAATAAACTGAACACATTTACATCGTTGCAAAACGGCAATTACGAATATTTCGGGAAACCACCACCTGCGTATGTGTTTATAGTGATATCTGTCATACTTTGTTTCGATACGAACCTTCTGCTACACCTACCAACTTGTTGAAGTCGTTGGTTGGCAGATTTTCGTAGATGATGTGAACTTGCTGAGCCTCTCCGTACGTCTTCTGGACCCAGTCTGTAAAATATGTACCACAATGTACACATAGTGAAATATAACCATACGTGGTAAAAATAAATTCCCTTTTTCCGGAGTCGACAGTCTGAACTGACTAGTTAGTAGTCCATTCTCTGAAATCGTCGTCACAATTTTTCAATAACATTCTTATGTAATTGCTGTTATCCTGGCTACACAGCGGTTCGTATTACCCGTATTTATTGGAATACTCCGCTGTTCGTATCTTCCCGATGTGCATCGGTATCGTATTTGTCCGTTGTCAGTTGACTTGTACGATTGTCATGCGATACATCATGAGATCGCCACGTGGTTTGTCCAACTTGTATTTGTTATATTGTTATTTTAATATTTCAACGCGTTGTCTGATATGGGATATCTCTTAAATAGTTTTCCGTGCAATTCGCTTGCTCATAACGAATTCTCTTATGAATATTATCGAAATGGTTACAATCAACAGAACATTGACGTTGGATATATTATTTTGTGTTTTTAATGAAATGACAATAGTGTGTAAAAGTTAAACATTTGATGAAAGTTTAGCCCTGCCTAGGGGAAGAGGAACAATATAGGCACAATACGTATAAATACAATTTGTGAATAGGAAAAACGAGCTGATACCGTCGGCTGTTCCGTAGTCACATATGACAAATGATCCGTGTCCAGGCGTGAACGGGATGGAACCTGTTTAACATAATATTAGTGGACTTTATGAACTCCATCATTCATAAATGCTTTAACCATGAGCCACCGCCACCATCACCGCTAAAAGTACAAAAACTACCACCGACATGGCACCACCATCACCTCGGCACCTCCATCACCTTGGCAACACCACCACCCACCAGCACCACCAGCACCACCAGCACCACCAGCACCACCAGCACCACCAGCACCACCAGCACCACCAGCACCACCAGCACCACCAGCACCACCAGCACCACCAGCACCACCAGCACCACCAGCACCACCAGCACCACCACCACCAACAACAACTACAAAAACAAAATCCCCACCACCACCGCACCGCCGCAGCCACCGCCGCCTCCAACACCACCACTAACATCACCACCACCAACACCACCACCACCACCACCATCACCACCACCACCACCACCACCACCACCACAATCACCACCAACTACACCAACAACAACACAACAACCACTATGAACATTAACATTAACTACAACAATCAAACATCGCATCACCACCACCACCACCCCATTGGCACCACCACCATCTTGACACCACCACCAGCCAACATCACCACCACCTTGGCACCACCAGCACCCACCAGCACCCACCAGCACCAACCAGCACCCACCAGCACCCACCATCACCCACCAACACCCACCAGCACCACCAACAACAACAAAAACAACACCCCCACCACCACCGCGCCGCCGCCTCCACCACCAACACCACCACTAACAACACCACCACCAACACCACCAACACCACCAACACCACCATCATCACCACCATCACCACCTACTACACCAACAATAACACAACAACCACTATGAACATTAACAATAACTACAACAATAAAACATAAAAAACAACAACAATTTAACACGAAACAAAAGTAGTCAAATGAAAAAACAGTAATGCCTACCCAATGAATCCTTAATTATTGACCAAGCATACTCTTCAATTTCCCTATGCGAGTTAACTTGATCGCCATAAAGATCGTCTTCTTCGACGATTGACAAGGAAACCTACAACACGTATAAATAACTTTACACACACGCTCGCACGCAAGCACGCACGCACATGCACGCACATTCGTTTCGCATACATCTGATAGAGCAGCGGGTCAATAAAGACAGTCACTGGATAACCTTGAAAACCCACTAGAAGTAGATAGGTGAAATACTTTCGGATAGCAACGAGGGGTTACGAACCGTTTATTGTATCGCAAAGGACGATACATCTACGTTGGAATTGCGCGTCGCATGCAATGTTAAGGGTATACGACGGCAATGACTCGAATTATTGTGATCCATCAACTACCAGTTCTTCCATCATCTTACGTATCGGTAGTTTTAGTATTCAGAACTACTGATCATTGGTCAATCCAACCAAACACCGGACACGTGGTATTTGCACAATCGTGATTTGCGGTTAGTGAACGTTTTCGCCACCTGGAAAAGCGTGTTTGAGCAGACTAATTAGCTAATAAAATGAAGAGTGATGTTACTAAATGTGAATGCTGTCGATATCTCCAAAGGCCCTACATACTCGATGATAATGGATCGTATTGTGTCATAGTGATATATAATGATAATTAGAGCCGCAAAACATCCAGCAGTACCAACAATGGCATACATATTAATAAGGCAAAGAAGTGTTCGGCAACATCATCCAGAGCAATGCAACTATACAGAAGGTAGAACTAATTCCCTGTACAAGGGAACCTGCGGGAGGTACAGCGAGCTCTCATAAAATATCGATGTGCTTCAGCGTGTGACTAGATTTGTTCGACGATACGCCACTTTCCGCGATTAATATTCGTGGAGACTAATGCTGTAAACGTTTTTCACCTCCTTATCGGTCGGAGCATGATAATACTGCTGGGAGGTGCTAATACTGGGTTTAACAGTTGAGTCTACACATATGGTTCCCGCACACATAGGTCACTGAAAGTTCAAGCAAACAATATTCTCTCTCTCTCTCTCTCTCTCTCTCTCTCTCTCTCTCTCTCTCTCTCTCTCTCTCTCTCTCTCTCTCTCTCTCTCTCTCTCTCTCTCTCTCTCTCTCTCTCTCTCTCTCTCTCTCTCTCTCTCTCTCTCTCTCTCTCTCTCTCTCTCTCTCTCTCTCTCTCTCTCTCTCTCTCTCTCTCTCTCTCTCTCTCTCTCTCTCTCTCTCTCTCTCTCTCTCTCTCTCTCTCTCTCTCTCTCTCTCTCTCTCTCTCTCTCTCTCTCTCTCTCTCTCTCTCTCTCTCTCTCTCTCTCTCTCTCTCTCTCTCTCTCTCTCTCTCTCTCCCTCTCTCTCTCTCTTTGTTTGTGGACGGGTCTGTGCTTGATCCGTAGTTGTTTATTATGTATATCAATGACATGTGCAATGTTTCTAAAGTGACAACAATTCTCATTTGAGTTATTTTGCTGATGATGACACGAACATCTTATGTTCACACGATGATAAAAAACACCTTCAAAATATTGCATCAGTTGTGGTTCTTAATCAATAAATTGTATCTTAACTTAGCTAAGACTAATTACATGTTATTTTTGGTAGTGCACAATCGTCTGATGCAAATATCAAGATACAAAATACACACATACTAAGAGTACGAGTTACGAAATTTCTATGCGTGCATATCGACGAATCATTCAAATGGAAAGACCACATCAGTCGAGTAAAGTCTAAACTGTCAATAACTACTGGTGTTATATGTACATATGCAGTAAAGTAATTGACCGCCATTGTATGTATATATTATTCTCCACTCTATTTTGCCGTATTTATTGTATTATGTGGAAATATGGGGAGTACCTACCCTACTAAGCCCTAATGTATAAATTTGTTACAAAAGAGGGTAATACGGATTATGCACAACGCACAGCGATGTGATACAACAACTCCACTGTTTTACAAAGCAAGCATTCCAAAGTTTACCGATTTGGTACAATTTAGGAAATTACTGTTTATGTATCAAGCCCATAAACAAGAATTGTCGTCGAAAATTCAAATGTTGTTTGTTAAACATGTCAACAAGCACTGCACATGAAGGCAAAATCAATCGTCACGATCCCGTGCATCAACCATCTGAAAGGTGAATGTCGTCAATTGTCAACGGAACCAACCTGTCAATCTCGTTCAATGTGAATTTTACCAATATCAGCTCGTTTCACCGTTTTAAAGTACACTACAGAAAACATATATTTTAAGCTTATTGTATGTTGGCATAATTTCATATTGTTAAGTTTCATAGCAAGCACCCAACATATAAATAATGATTGTCATGTCTGTATCACTAATTAAATTAACATCTTGTAAAACGCTGCTAGAAATTGTCGACCAAGGAGGAGCATGACTTTATAGGTATGTTTATTGATGTGTTTCTCTTTTCGAACGTTTCACGAATATGCTTTGTATATATCATTTGTACATCTAATTTGTTTTATTTGTTTCAATAAACGATTTTGACTTGACACACTCTCTCTCTCTCTCTCTCTCTCTCTCTCTCTCTCTCTCTCTCTCTCCACCTCCCCCCTCTCTTTGTATATATATATATATATATATATATATAGTTCCACTAATGCGATTATCTGGAGACTTTGTTGCGGTTATAGGTAGACAATTAACTATCGGAAGATCTCGGATTTGTTATATTTAAACACGTGTTTTATAAAAGGTTGTTAGTTTATGCTACTGAACATTTCGTAAACAAATATTCTGATTTACAACGATGCTATTAACGATAAAGAGCGTGATCTATTTTGATCACATAGACTTTCGGGAGACCTACGAAATATGGAAATAAAATTCGAAAAATCATATATATTCTCTTTGAAATTTAGTTGTGTATGTGTATTTACCATCAATACTTTGATGTATGTGTAAGATTTGGATAGTACGTCATTTACCGCCCTTGCCCTGTCTAACCAATAACTGACGAGCTCGCCATTTTTGGGAAGTACTGTTTGACGGTAAGTTTTGTCAGTTGTGTTAATATGTACTGTTTGAAATGTATTTTTAAGCAAATACGGCTTTGTGTTTAAATCAAAGCACAAAAACAAAGTAAAAGAATATGCGTGGATGTGCATCAACTGCCACCTACGCATTGGATGTCAATGCTAAAGTAAAAGTCCAATCAGTATAATTATATTAAGTCATGGTTTACACTTATAGCATATAAATTATAATAAATCATGTATAGGAGGTCCTACATCAATAACGATTTGTGGCAACTCATCATATTATCTCCTTATCGTCCCACAAAACATTTGGTAAAGATGGGTTGGTTCCCCAAACAGGTGGGAGATGGGAAGTTGACAGCTAAAACTAGTGCAGACATAATAACAAACAGAAAAGTAATACAATGTCAATTATTGATTTTGTGCACCTTGTCATCTATACAGTTATGTCTTGCATATTATAAAAGCTAATACACCAAATTAGGCTAAAACAACTTACACTGATGGTAGCGAATGAAGGTATGCCCGTGGTTATAAACAACGTTATGTAGCTGTCAGTTCAGCATATTACAGGTGGAGGCACAAATCGTGCGCCCTAATGTTTTATGCCGTTTTAACTCAAACCTTATCACATTCTTCCAGAAGATCTGTATGATATGTATGTGCTAAATCTGGAATACCTATTGTGTAAAATTTGTTCAAAAAGACTTGCAAAAGTTGTTCTGAATGAAGTACTTATGAAAATAGACCGGCGGAATCCAAATCTCGTAAAAGACGCCATGGTAAAAATCTTGCGTTTTATCTGCGCTGTGTAAATCCGTCCGTGGCCAGAACGTGTCACGGGAATCAGTGCGATATCAGACAGTGTATTAAAATAGGCTAAATAGGCCAATTGGCAATTCCTGAACAGCTGTTTTATCGCCCACATACTGTAACACAAACCTTGTCAAATGTAGTCGTATTAAACTTAGTTGTTTATGTTTTACAATCATTATATTTTGTTTTATATGAAATATTGTATGGGCGGGTGATTATTAATGTACACATATATGTTTGCACATGGATTACCCAACACCATCAGTTAAATGTGAAAATAATGTTTATTAACTATGAAGTGCCTTCATGGGCCATAGCCAAGCAGAACTAGCAGAGCTGCAATTCATCTGTTCGACAATGGCAATGACTATTCCGCTTGTTTGTTAACATCCCCCAAACATTTGTTGTAATTTAAAGAGTACGCTCTACTTAGAGTTTAATTCAGGGTGAATTTTATGTTTAAGTTTGGGGTTATGGTTAAGATTATAGTTGAGACCTATAAAATCCACTTCCCTATTTCCTGGGTGTCAGGTCCATATCCCTACACCTAGTCAGTTTGACTCTACAGCTATTTCACAAATTTACCTGGATGTCGATTGCTAATCTACTTAGATATTAGCACTAGACATTATTTAAACGCTTAACAAAAATAACTATAATATAAGTTTATTGATACATGCAGGTTCTTTCTAATGTTAGTGTACATAGCCAGATATGTCGGACAAATTTCCCTTCCTCTAATATTCATTGGATATATTTTAAGGCCAACAACATTTAGTAGGGTTAGTCGCGTAAACGTACTCACAATAATCTACAAAGTGTTATCAGTATTTTGAAGTGATAGTTTGCATTCATACTACAACATCAAGACATTGGACAACACAATATATTTATTACTGAAGCAACATCAACATTGTCAGAAATTGTAATAGTGGTGCCATGTCTGACAATCAGACTTGCACATTTTTCATTCAAATAATTGGTGCATGCCACATGAATTAATTAAGACACAATGTCTGTTTCAGGACTTCTGCATCGCACAAGAATCAGAGCAAGAACTGTTCTGTGCAATTTGATCAAGCAATATTAACAGATACGTAAACAGGCATGTTCAGCATTACATTGCAAAGTGAATAACACACATGTTGCTTGCAGATTCGTATAATATTGTTGTTATGACATGAGAATTAGATATACAGAAATGCATAGACAAAACTGCATGTAAGACAACATGGACGTGTTTTGTACTGTTAATGAGTAATCGTGTTTTCACATACTCTCTCCCGTTGACACTCTACACTGTTCAACTATGTAATGTGAATCGGAATATTACTAGTCCATATATGTTTACATGTCAGGAACCTGTTAAAGGGGCAATGCTTGTCAAACCTTTCCATATAATAGATGTTACTAAACACAATTGTCGTTTTACTTTTTCGATTGTCACCATCTTCATGCAGATGACGCCCAGATGTACATTTATTTATTTACTCCTAATACTAATTGTTCCTTAGATCAGCTCGGAAATTGTCTTAGCAACATTTTCATTTGGATGACTGGGAGTAGATTTTAGTTAAATGCCGATTTAAGCAGAGTTTCTTATTATTGGCCGCGTTCAAAATTAAAAGTTTGTTTACACCTATGCATAGGCAGTACGGTATGCTTGCAACATGAAATGTAGGAGTTACTTTTGTTGATAATTTCTAATGTCAGTTTTAGACGGCACATTTATTAAACTTGTCGCTGTTGTTATTATCATATTCTTAATTTACGAAATATTCGCCGTTATTTGCCTTTTACAAAACCATTGCAACTGCATTTGTTACTATTATTTTTTTAATACATCGCAGCAATTCCCGTTTTCACAATATTCACTTTTACAAAAATAAATCTTGTATTGGGAGCATGTGTTATCAGCAAAGAGAGGGTCTGTCTGTACAACTCAGTTATTATTGCAAATGAAGCTCCGCGAGAGCGTGATCGAAGGTGTACATGATTCAATCCTAGGCGGACATCTAGGTGGGACTAAGAGGCTGGACAGAGTGACATTAAATTTCTACTGGCCAGGTTTAGCTGGAGCTGTTCTACGATACATGCAGTCGTGCGACATATGTCAGAGGACCGTTCCGAAGGGTAGGAATACGAAGGTACCGTGGGGGATATTCCTATCACAGGGACGCCGTTCGATGAAGTTGCATAGATCTAGTGGGTCCATTGATTACATCAGCTCGTAAACATCGCTGAGTGTTAACCATGGTTGATTATACTACCAGGTTCCCTGAGGCCGTGCCGTTAACGTCAATCGATGTGACAGATGGGACAAAGAGGTGATCTTGTTGCCGACAGACAATGACAAATCGTTACTTCAGTGGAAGGGTCCGTATGACATCGTAGCGACTGAGATACAGAAAACAGAGACGCGGCGGTTGCTGGAAGAATACAAGGATGCATTTTCAGACTTGCCAGGCCACATTTAATCGAGTTTACCGACGAATTAGTTGATGACACGAGGATTGTACCGTTCGCCTTGGAACAAGTAATGAAGGAGGAAGTAGAGAAGATGGACAGAATGGGCATAACAGAACGGTCGACTTCTGATTATGCTAGTCCGTCAGTCATCGTGAGAAAATCGGATGGTTCTCACAGGTACTGCATTGATTTTCGCAAGCTAAATGCAGCGACTTTGACAGACGCAGAACCAATACCAAACCAAGAAATGGTTGTTGGTACGTTGGGTTCGTCCGGGTACTTCACCAAACTTGATCTCTCAAAATCAGATACCGATTAAAGCGGAACACAAATATTTCACAGCGTTTCAGTCGGAGCTTGGCCTGAGACAGTTCAAGTACATGTCATTCGGATTAAACAAAGCAGGCGAGGTATTTTGCAGAATGATCAGGAAATTGCTGATGGGGCTAACAAATGTGGAGAGTTATATTGAAGACCTAGTCATCCATACACCCAATTGGGATGGCCATCTAGAAGCAATGGGAAATGTACTCGATCGATTGCGTACTCATTGTTTGACCGCGAGACCAACGAAGTGTGAAAGTGGATGTAGCGAGATCAAGCTGTTGGGTCAGGTTGTGGGTCACGGCACCGTTAAGCCACAGGATGAGAAGGTTGGTAAGATGCTAGATGTCACAAACCAGCAACAAAGAAAGAGCTAAGATCATTCTTAGGAATGGTAGGTTACTTTCGCAAGTACACAAGCAGATTCGCAAAATTTGCTAAGCCGCTGACAGACATGACGAGAAAGAAAGAGAACAACACGCTCCATTGGAATGACCATGCGGAAAACACATATGAGTTACTGAAGATGATATGTACGACCTGTGTTTCGCTTACCGCAGTTCAACAAAGCAATGACATTATGCATTTGCACTGATGCTTCAAATGTGGGTATCGGAGCTGTGCATGACTTCGATGAGGGGCGAATTCCTATTGTATACGCAAGCAGAATACTTAACACGGCAGAGACGCATTATTCGGTTATTGAATGAAACAATTTCATCCTTACTTATATTGGTGGGAGTTCGTGATCGAGTGCGATCATAAGCCACGTTTGCTGCTAAACAAGTCTAACATCGAATGGTCGAATAACCATGTGGGCACTGGGGTATCGATATACTATCACATCAATGAAGGGTACAGCCAATCAGGCGGCCGACTTTCTATGTCGATGCAGCACTGTCTGACGTGTGCAGCCGCGCTATGCTGATTGTATGACGTAGCATAGGCAGTGGGTTATGTACTATTATGTTTGTGTGAAGTTATAGTTTTTGTATCTAAATCTATGTTGATAAATCAGAGATTTTTCTTAAAGAGGGGTCATTGTGGCGATTTAGATGTGCACGTTATGTTGCGCAATATAGTGCGGCGAACAGAAAGGAACGTGTGTAGCGCTGTTATGCAAAATTGTGCGGCCGAACGTGTGTAGTGAACTCTCACTCGACGCTGGGCAAGTGACAGGAACAGAAGCTTGCCGGTCGATGTCAGAGAACATGAGCTGGGGTATTTAACGCCTGCCCTGGCTGCGCTGGAGTAAACGCCATGGAGCGTCACACGCTTGGAAAGACGACCGGGCTGGCGAGAGACAAGGCGAAGCTTCAACGATCAGCCGACGATCGACAGCGTAGCTAAGCGGCAACACCTCGCTTGTAGTTGCAACGCAGACATGCGGGGAAGTGAATCAAGCAGTGTGTTGAACTGTTTGCCGCGACAGTGTGGATGGACTGTTAACTTTACAGTGTGATTATTTATATCAGTGTCACAGAGTAATGCGTATATACTCTATGTTTATGTTTCATTAAGCTGTGTTTGGCTAATTTATATTATAGTGATATTATTACAATCCAGTACCATCCCCTAGGTGACACTGAAAGGGGTACTTTTGTTGTTTATATATTGATCTTCTTATACAGTGTTAACTTACTTTATGTTTTATAAGGGGTCACCATCCACTTGATAAACAAAGCTTATTACTAGTTGTTGTCAGGGATTACAGTTTGCATTCGCCACGTATTCTCTGTTGACAGTGCATTCGGGTCCTCGTTCATGTTACAAATCTCTGATATGGAAAACTACAATCTAGTACACCTAATTTCCAGAATACATACAGTGACGACATCTAATTTTCTACAAAACATATCCCATGAAATTTATTCACGTTGTTTTAAAATTCACTCGTTTTAAAATTCAACATGACATGTAGGCTGTATCCTATAACGCTGTCTATATATACCTGCATCATGGTTTCTAAATATATGGACATATACCTAGGCTGAAACGAGCGAAATTTGAGTAGATCTAGTGTATATATGTACGGTAACCTGATAGATGGTGATACTGGATGTGCGCAGGATATCAGCAGATAGCTAGCCTCGTTTACCCAAGTTTCGTGGTGTGCCAAAAGTGGCAATGTGGCTTAAACAACAATTTTAAACGCATTTAAAAATGAAAATGTGGTTATCTACAATACGGATAATACTTATTAGATCATCTTTTCCGTTCAAACACGTATCGCAAACTGCAATCGCCCACACCATGATAGTTTCACTAACGAAGTAAACTATGTTAACAATAAAACCTATTTTCACTACACATTGAAGAGCACGGGGCACAAAGTGGATACCTGGTGTTGCTTTTGGATGCCTTGTGGTTTTTAAAACGTCAAATATTACTAAATGATAATCCAGTGTGTAACCCCCTCAAATCAGTTGGCGTCATTTTTAAAGTTGGACTTTCTTTCAATCATATAAGGTCTCTGGGTGGTCGTGTTGTCACACTTGAATATTAAAAAAACAAAATTACTAGAAACTGAGATATATTGCTAAAGTATGTATCGAAATATCCAGAAAGATGAGTGCGAATGAGACCAAGAAACCCTATCGATATGTTTCATTTTTTAGGAGATCCGAAACCAAAGTATTGAACAATATATCGAGTAAATCAAATAACGTCTTACTTCAACAATCAAATCCATGGAGTTGGGACGTTGTTGAAGTCAGACTGCAGAATCCGCTAGATGGCGACATATACACTTGGTTATAACCAACAGCCAAGAGAGTTCTGCAAAGAGGTGATATCTTGTATGAATCACTTTATGCAGACAACAGTGCCTCTGAGTGTTAAACATTTAGATCTATTCAGCAACGGGTGCAGGGGACAGAACCACAACCACACTATGATACGATATCTGTTCTCACGTCTACCTAAATCGGTTTCAAAGCATCGACTTCCATCTGCCCATACGTGGACATTCCTTCTTGCCATGCGATCCCTGCTTTGCTGTTATAGAGAGGATGAAACTTAAAAAAGACACAGGGGAAATGTTCACAGACCGGCAAGCAAGGTTCGCTATAAAATTCGCAACGGTTGCATTGACGGGTGGCATGCTACAGGAATACAAGGTCATTTTGACATGCTTTAAAAACGGTTACTAAGAAGAAAGACAAGTTCAAACTCGACGATTATAAGCGATCCCGCTTCACAAGCGTTCACAAACTACATGAATATGCTACGAAATTAATGTCTGCCGTTATCGAGTCACCATTCGCACTCTTGAAACCAAATGCAGTACCAACCTCCCAAACAGCGCCGTACTACACAAGTATGGTACCAAAGAAAGCCAAACTTGACCATGTGAAGTCGCTTTAAAATTATCTCAGTCAGCCATCCATTAATTACATTAATTAATTAACTGTCAACAACATTCCTAAACAACTCGGGGAAGCTGATGAGGAGGAGGAGGAGCACGATGAATTGTGACTTTCTCATCAACGTCGCCAGACTTGAGACTCACTTATCTAACCTGTCGATATCGACACTAGTTCTGTGCATCTTGACACTAAGTACTTCTGTTGCTTTTGTGCTTCGGTTTCACCAGATATATTTGTCTGAATATCTAATTCGTGTTCTGAAGTTATAACAATATTTTCACTCGTAATCGGATAGCCTGATAGAAATGAAATATTATAGCGATGCCTTTTCTGTGTGTTGTGTGCTAAGTGCATGCGTGTATGTATGTATGTGCGCCTGTGTGTGCATCTATTTCTGTCCACAACAGCCGGGCATCAAAAACTGACTCTAAAATTAATCGTCAAGTATATTACATCAACAATAGCCCAATTCCGTGACCTTTAACCTCAGCCACGCTCTAAACTGTGACACATCACTTTATGCACACAATTATCGTTAACAACCACAGAGAACATGGTGTCGTTTGGACATTGCATCCTGAAATGAAACAGTTTTTTCCCTCTTACAAAAAAATGACAGTCGTTGGAATTGGGCTATTTTTGAAGTCAGGTATTAAATTACAATGACCATGATTTGATGCTCTCGTCGTCATTATAATTATTATGTTTTACGAAAGATCGAATGCATTTCTTTTGGTACGCCTATCAAATACAAAAAAACACTACATTCGGTATCCTAAGAGATACCGGATACTTATAAAACCCAAAATGACAGGTACAAGAATATACACAAAGTTTGTATTCATAGAGACCAACTAAAACAAAAACACGGTATCCGTTTTTGCTTCCTAAAACACAAATTACTTCTTAAAAAATAGCCACCATCACCAGTACCCTGTGCATCGGCATTCAACGTAATCATTAATTAGTCTCTGTGAATGCAAACCTCAGTTCCATTGTTGTGCCTGTTTTTTGTTGGTTATACACTGTATGTACCCAGGTGCACATCATCTGGTGTAGTTCATCCGACACACTGCGCAGTTCAAACACAACAATGGTGGCTTGAGCGTACACTGAAAACACTACGGTAGTGTTTTTGACTTGAAAAGTTGAAAAGGTGAACAAAAACCTATCCAGTTCATATGTAGAAGACATTCTGGCATTTGACCCTTACAATCGAATCCAACATCTGCCAATGAACTCGACGATAACGTCGGCAACGTCTTCGGTCACACATAATTCCAGGAACAGCACTCCTCACACTTATCAAGCCTATCATATAACAAGTTTACTTTGAGTGGCGAATAACTACCTGTCTTAAACGGCTGCTTTGGCTGGGCAGATGTGGTGGGCGCCTGCGACAGTTTCTACTAAACCCTTTTTGTGTCTATAATTCTTCTGACTTATTTTTAGTCAGACGATCACCTCCATAATTACTACTGCGCTGTCAACGCTGCCGTCTCCTGCTCATATTGGTATGACGACGTTATACACGATCTTAAATGTTTCTCTTTTGTGCATGTGATATATATTATTGCCTTTTTCGTTACATTCGCACCGTCTTGTACATAACCTTCTCAGAATTACAAACGCTCATGCTTGACCTACTTCACCTCCATCATGACGGTTAAACTCTCTTTCTCGTGTATAACCATACCATTTCTCTCTAATTCAAGGTAATCATATGCATCTGCTTCTGAATCACCTTCTTCCACTCTTGCTGCGCTTCTTGTTTTTTTTTTTGGTTCTCAGCCATTATGCCGATATTGGAAAGATATATTAAAAAACCAAGCAAGCCAACCGATCCCGTGCTTTGCTACAGTTGTGGATTCGAAAGACGATACACGGGCGCCAGACGCTGTAGACAAAAGGATCGTAAAATGGGTACTGGTTTGAACTAGCTTGTTGGGTCCTCGTGATTATTACAATGAAAAAACTTTCTTTATAACATAATTGGCTGCAGCAGGGACGCAAGATCGGTCGGAATTTACGGCGTTAATGTATGACATGTAATGTCCACGGTGCTGCTGCAACTGCGTTAATAAATGAAATAAATCCAAGGAAGCAATTATCTTATTAAACGCGTAGCATTGCCGTCTGTGTGGAGACAAAACGTCACTTGATGTATTGTTAGTGCACCATGCATGCCACAGTTACCCTAGCCTTTAAAGAGACAGCGACCGTGGGTCCGAGTAAATTGAGAACGATCACTCATACGTACATACACACATACATACGTAGATACATACATACATACATACATACATACTTACATACATACATACATACTTACATACATACATACATACATACATACTTACATACATACATACATACATACATGCATGCATACATACATACATACATACATACATACATACATACATACATACATACATACATACATACATACATACATACATACATACATACATACATGTCAAGTTGGATATGCGGATTGGTTAAAAAAATGAAAATGAAGGTATGTTGACTGTCAAAAAGTCAAAGTGTGCATTATAATCATGATACCTGACATTCACTGAGTTCCATAGTTTGGTCCGTAGACAATTAATGACGTAAAACTTCTGGTGGTTGACGCGCGGGTTCGTAAAAACTGATTTTATCTTCGTGTACAGTGTATTTTGACATGTTTAACAAATAACCTTTGAATACTCGACGGTATTAATTGTTATGCGCGTTATACATAAATATTAAAAATTATGCCAAATCGGTAAACGTTAAAATGCGTGATTTTTTTTAAACAGTGGAATTGTTTGGTTGCATCGCTGTTAGTTGTGCATAACCAGTATGACCCTTTCTCTAACATATTTAGACAATGCAAATTTGTACGATAAGAATTTCGCCACATTTCCAGACAATGCAATAAATACGTCAAGAACACAGTGCAATATAACACATACATAAGAACAAGAACAAGATGTTTATTTTGACCTCAAGGAGTACAGGTGTAATCACAATATCGTGTACTTCAACTATTAGTAAACATAACTTAATTATAATTAATTAAAAACAATGTAATAAAAAAACATTGAAATGGGGTCAGTGACTCCTGTTAAGACAACACGTGTCGCTATCACAGGAGCCACTCATAGTATAACAATGATGTAATTGGCCTTTCTTCATATGAGTCTATTATATATATATATACTGTATATATATATATATATATATATATATATATATACAGTTTTAATACGGTGTCTATCTCTTTATAACTGTAGCTGTATCTGAAGTGTACGTAGTTGTATGCTTTTTATAGTACAAGTAGAATATTTGAGTGACGATTCTTAAATACGTGTATATATAGAATAAATATGCATCTTTCCATATATATATGTGTATTTTATTAGTTTTGGAGATTAAACTGACATATGTAACAATTTGATTGTGTACATGCGTTTTCATATTTTTGTAAAAGGTGATTTTTTTAATATTACGCAAACCCACGTAAACTGTGAGTAAATATGTTTTCTATAACTAATTCTATTGTATCATTTACAACGTCAGGCAACTTGTATTTTAAGCATTTTTTTGCAAATTCATGTCTTGTCCTAAATGTGTGTAAATGTGTAACATTGCGAGTATAATGACTGTGTATATTATAGTTTGGGATAATAATCCAGTTTAATAAATAAACTGGCAAATTACCATGACTGTATTTATAGTAAAATTTCAGTTCTTGTAATTTTAACTGATCTTATATTTTCAGTATTTCATGTTTTTTAAAAGGGGTTCAGTATGTGAATTATACCAATCCAATGTTATTAGAACATTTATTTGCAATTTTGTCTAGATGTTTTTTCCATGTTAGATTTGTGTCCAGAGTTAAGCCTAGAAAATTAAATTCGTCCACTCGTTCAATATTGATATTATATACTTTAAGAGTAGAAATTGGTGTCTCTCTGTTGGGTACATGAAAAATCATATATTTAGATTTGTCTTTGTTTAATGATAATTTATTAATGTTTAGCCATTCAATAAATTTACTGAGTTCATTGTTTATTTGAGATTCTATACTTTTGTTTTTATGTTGTGTGCTATCACTAAGGTGTTTTAATGTGCTAGAAAGTGTTGTGTCATCAGCATACATAATGAAGTTAAATATATTACTAACTTGTGGGAAATCATTTATGTAAATAGTAAACAATAACGGTCCTAAAATTGAGCCTTGTGGAACTCCGATTTGTATTGGTAGTATATCTGATTGCATTTAATCAATTTCAACATACTGTTGTCGGTTATTTAAATAATTTTCAAATAAAAGTAGAGTTGAACCTTTCAGGCCGTAGTATCTTAATTTATATAATAAAATATTATGGTCAATGGTATCAAAGACCTTCGATAGATCGATAAATATATTAATTGGCATCTCATTATTGTCCATGTGATTTATAATTCTGTCTACCAATTCAAGCGCTGCATACTCAGTGGAGTGTTTAGGTCTAAAACCATATTGATTATCGAATAGAAGGTTAGCGACGATAACTGAGTAAAGATAATTTTCTCTAGTACTTTTGATATTGTTGGGAGTAGATAAATAGGCCTATAGTTTTTAAATAATGTGGGATCTTCTTTTTTTAATATTGGAATTACTTTGGCAATTTTAAGTTTATCTGGAAAAATCCCAGTATTTAGCACTTGATTTATGAACATAGTCAATGATTTTATTTTTGTAGGTTCAATTATTTTTAAAAGTTTTGAAGAGATACCATCGAAACCACAACTATGTTTTGTGGGTAGATCGTGTATTATTTTCTTTACTATTTCTTCATCTACATTTTCAATTTTAAAAGCTGAGTTTATTTGTTTATTTAAATAGTAACTACAATCTTTGGTACCTTCATATTTGATATCATTTACAATAGTCTGAGCTATATTTTGAAATAATTATTAAATTTATTTGCAATTATTTGCTTGTTTGTCATTTGTGTGCCGTTGTCTTCTAAATAAGTTGGAAAACTTGTTTTAGTCTGTTTTTTGGAGAGACATTCATTTATAGTTTTCCAGGTATTTCGTATATCATGTCTAAAAAGAGAGACTCAAAATACATCTGTTTAGCTGCCCGAATGTTTTTCTTTAATATCGCGTTATAGGTTTTTTAATTTATTTTAATAGTTTCATAATTTGATGAACAGGGATTTGTTTATTGTAACTGTTTTGTCTCGATATCTAATTGATATTAACAAACCCTGAGTGATCCAAGTCGATTTCTTATGTTTGTATCTATTAAATTTTACTAATTTGCTTGGCTTGTATTTATTTTTAGCACGGGTAATTTCTTCATATATTATATCATAATTACTATTTGGATCAGCGGTTGGACTTTTATTTAACTTATCGTAAATGTTATTTGATTTGATTTCATTCATGATACTTGTCATTGCTTCTACATTTACAGTATTTATTTTTACATATTTAGGAGGCGATTGTATCTTTACACTGTTGTGCATAATCATAAAATACGGTTGGTGGTCAGAAAATCGTTTAGTTAAGATCCCTGCAGTACTTTCTAGTATTGAATTATGAAGTCTACAAAATAAATTATCTATCAGAGTTCCAGTTGTTCTAGTGAATCTAGTGGGGAGAGTTATTTGTGGGTAGAGACTATGTGATTTTAAAGTATCAAAAAAGCTACTAAAATGTCATCTTCATTTAATTTAAGTAAGTTAATATTAAAGTATCCAGCAATAATGATATCATCATTACTGTTTTCCAATGTTGATATAATTGGTGTAAATTCATCTATAAATGCGTTGAAGTTATCTTTACGCGTTGTCGGAGATCGATATATATTTCCAATGGTTAAAGTCTTAGATATGTTACTACCCTTTACTCGAGCTATCAACCCTTCCCAGTGTTCCTATGTATTGAGATTCAGTTTAACTTCTGATTTATACTGGTTATTAATATATATTATCAACACTCCTTTGCTGCTACATGTTTTACCCTGCGATAAGCAGTGGTATCCGTGTAAAGAAAATGGTGATAAATCCTCGCTTTCATCTATCCATGACTCTTGCAAACGTATTACACTAAATTTAAAATTTATAGTATTTAGTGCTTCTATGAAAGCCTCAAGTTCAGACAATTTGGCATTTATTGACTGTATATTTGTACTTAAAATACTGAAGGAATTCTTATTTGTCTTTGCTAACTCATTAAATTGGTCAAAATCATAGTAAGACCAGCGTCGTATTATTTGCTGTTCATTTATGTCAGTGTCATTTTCATTTATATATAATATATTGGTTAAGCAGTTATTCCGAATACCTCCTGAATAGGAGAAGAAAGCTTCATCGAAAATCATTTTCCATCATCTAAAAGGGTTTCCTTTATCATTATATTATAATTACAAATGTATGTTTGCTTAAGGATATTGTGATAGATACACGCGCTAAAATTGATTGGATTGTACATTTCGAGACACATTGCAGTTCTTACTAACGTGTTATTATATATAAAATCATGTGAGTAAGTAGAGATAAACATCGCATTGATTTATGTGAGAAAACATAACAAAAAAAGAATAGAAAAGCTAATTAGGCTCTGTGTTAATGACATCAAGAGATATTCACGGGAAGGAAATAGTTAAATTAAATATGTGCTTGGACGACTTAGGTTAGTGTTCACAGTTAGTTTGTTATCATGACAAAGTTCTAAAGCTACCATCATCATTGAGATGTTTCAAATGTAAAAATAATAGTACTAATAAACATCAGTTGAAATGACTTATATACCAAAGTCACAATTGATATAACCAAATTAGGGTTTACTTTGTCAATCCATAAAATAACATATCTTAAAGTAATGCTGTTCAAATATTACTTATAAATAATGTTTTGATTTTAAGTAATGTAACAAAACAAACGAATAATAATACATTACGTCTGTCAGCTCATTATTATACACTGACACACCAAAATCAAATTTGATATAGTTAGCATTAGGGTCAGTGCGTAAGGTTACGTGAAATACAGTGTACGGATGTTAGTCCGTACAGTACAATGTAGGGATGGTTAGTCCATAGATTTTTACTCCTCATTGCAATAGAGCATTAGCATCACGCATGGCTAGTCTAAACAAGCAGCAATAATAACAATAATCATTATTATACATATCAGCATATATATATTGCTTACTATCAACATTTCCATTGATGATGCTTATATAGGCCTACAAAACGTTATATAATAAACATATAGGTTTCATTATGCCGATGTTCATTCGTAAAATAACCCAACACAAATTTCAGATGCTCATGTGTAATAGAACACAGTTGGCATTACCATTTTCAAGAATAGTAAACATGAATATATTTACTGGTAGCTGTACTTTTGTTAGCGTTTCCATTGATTGGACTTAACATACATAGTTTTATATACCAATACCAGTAGCAATTGGCAGCTGTGTATCGTTGATGAGTCACTATAGTCACAGCGATGAGTCACACGTGAGTCACACATCATTGCGGATTTCCTTTATAACACCGTTCAGGGACTTTACGACCACTTTGCCGTTGAAAGTCCAACAATCGTTTATTTGCTTATATTTTTTCATTTGTCGGATCTTCTTTGCCAGCGCCGCTCGTCGACGTGTTAAATCTTCATTGACGTACATCGTCGGTCCATCGTCGCTTTCCCGTAGGCGACGTCTCGCACGAATGACCACGTCGCGCATGTGGGGAGTGGTAAATTTGATGATCACTGGTCGAGGTTGTACATCCGCACCTGGCTGTCGACGTCCAAGACGATGGCTGGTCACTACATCTGCGCTCACAATGGGAGGTGTGACTCCCATTGTTTTGTTGACAATAGACAGCAACTTGCCTGTGGTATCTTCCCCCTTGTCCGACTCGGGAATTCCGAAGAATCGTAGGTTTGATCTACGGGAATACTGCTCCAATGCATCTAGCTCAGCCTCCATTGAAGACAGTCTTGCTTCTAGAACAGCAACATGTTGATCCTTCTTGTCCAACCGCTCATTCAACTGAGTAATTGTAGCGGACAATTCATCTAACTTGTCAGTTAGACCTTTCGGATAGAGCACGCTACGTAGCTTATTAACGACTGCCTCATTGCTTAAAAGATCCAAGAACCGGAGTAGCATAGCGTCTGTCTCCGATGTCACTTCGGTAACATCCGAGGCACTACCTCCTCTTCGTTTTGTCGGCATTATGCGGTCCAAAATCGTGTCCAAACAATAAATCACTTACGTCTGAATCCTCTATCTCGCTTCCGAAATCAAAAGACGTCACGCCACGGCAGCCATCTTGATATTTATATCTATACAATGGCAGACAATTGATTTGCTGCAATTTTACGTAATACCAACACATATTGATGGTGTTACGAACACGTGCACCCGTGGGATGAACAAGGAGCTTATATTTAGACAGGCGTCTTCACTGAGCGAGATCATGACAGTTTTAATCTTAAATAATAATTTGTTAATTCCTAGTAGGGACAACAATGCGCCCAAGGTAGCGCCTCAAGACGGCTCCGAAATGCTGTATTGGAGTAAGCCGCAAGAATACTACTAGACTATGTACCACAGATCTATAAACCATGCAAACATCAGCGAGTCTTATTCTTGTACCTGGTGAAATAATGCATGGACGATCATTCCAGTATATTAAAAATAATACGTGTCTCTTTGCTGTACCCTGAGGCATTCCGGATACACATCTTCATTATCAGAAAATTCACCAGTTACCAATACACGTTGACTTCGACCCACCAAGAATGATATTATCCGGTTTTGAACATGTTCTATTTATACCGTAATAATTCAACTTCTTTGTTAGTCTATGAAGTCGTACAACATGAACTTCTTTAGAATAATAAAGAACAGCAATATCCACTAGTCGATTCTGATTATGTAAATGTAATTGATGTTAATAATATTTGTGTTTCATATGGATGTTTCTTCCTGAAACCCTACTGAAGAGGAGACAATATCAATATTATAGTAATCATACAGATGTTGACGAATATGTGAACAAATCACGTGTTCCATTATTTTTAAACAACTCAAATTAGCGATACAGGTCTGTAATTGGTTGGATCACAATGTATGTCTTTCTTGTTTATTAGTGTGATACAGTGCGTACGCCATTCAGCAGGTATTTTACAAGAATGCAGAGATTTTATGAAGAAAAAATAAAAAGGAGCCAGTTCAGAAGCACGTTCTTTTAATATTATACGTGGAATCGTATTCCGACCACCTGATTTACTAGGGTTTATTTCACTGAATAGCTTTTCAATACCCACCCCATTAAATATGGTAGTATCAATATCAATCTGTAACGAGAGTTTTTATCCGCCATTTGGTGGGATGGCATGTGCGTCAGTGTATGTATAATGGCTTGACGCACCCCCAGAAAGGCGGACTAACTGCTCCATTGACGTACTTTTTTAATACTGCGTGTACTTGTTTTCGTTCACTGGTGCTTATGATGACATGTGACATACTAGAATGTGCATTCGTCTTGCAGTCGACAGAGAACCGAGGTATACTACTTACCAGAGACGGGTGGCGTAGCATATTGAGCTGGTAACGACGGTCACGTACCTACCACACTGTTATTTAACTTAGTCCACGGGTTCTTAACCCTTGGGACGTGACCCACATTTTGGTCGCCAAGTAATATTGAGTGGGTTGCTAAGAGTTTCTCGTGGTTGTTCGAACTTTAATTTTGTGTCCCGCTTGCCCGTACCAGGTACACGCGAAACAAATTAATTTATTCCAGATGTTTCATGAATTAAAAACGCTGTATGGTATAATAGGAATAAAATTAATATTCTCATCCATTCATCATAAATGTTGTATATACTATGTTTTTATGGCATATGACAATTATATTATTATATCTTTTAGTCCAGCTATTCGTATATGGGTCGCGGCCAAAACGTTTTAAGGATCGCTGTTATAAAATTCGTTAAACGCATACAATTTGCAGTGCAAAGCGGGACTAATATATAAAAATGCTTCTATCTTTATAACATGAAAAAATCTTATTTTTATGTATTGCAATTTTATTGTATTTGCATTTAAATTGACATTAAGTGCAGTAAATACACATACATAACGTCAATTTAAATATTAATTTACTGATTTTACGGGTCAGGCCACCAGTAATTTCGTTGTTTTCATACTAAATAGGTGTGCATGGTAAAGGGTGTTATTTTAAAGTTAAAGAACAGTGTGGTTAGAAAATAAGTTAAATGTTTCAAATCAGCAATGCAAAGTTTATTAAAAATAAAAATCGTTTCTTTATAACATAATTGGCTGCAGCAGGAACGCATGATTTGAGCATCGGGTCGGAACGTACGCGTTACGTGACATTGCTCTGCACGGTGGAGCTGCCAAATGCGTATGTCACAGCTTATGTAGGTTAGAGTCATTTAGCTGCCATGACCGTGGGAGTACAAAAAACAAAGTGACAACTCATAAACTAAGTCAAATGGTTTAATTTGGCATTCTAACATAATGGGATGGATAATGATATACAGTTAAATGCACGTGCAATAGCATGTAAATGTATATGAACCTCAGGAATCGATTGTGTTGAAATGAAATAAATCCAAGGAAGGAATCATCTTATTAAACGCGTTGCATTGCCGTCTGTATGGAGACAAAACGTTACTTGATGTCTGATTAGTGCAACATGCCTGCCACAGTTACCCAACCGTTTATCAAGAGAACGACCATGGGTCCGAGTAAATTGAGAACACACAACAATATATGATCGACCATCTTAAGAAGTATCGTATATTTAATCAGCTTGTTCTGAAGTAAACAATTTGCTTGAGATCTAAGAAGGAGAACGCTTCATATAAAAAAAATCGAATTGCCGTTGCTACTAGTTGAATCAACTAACGATGCATATGTTGTCGTAATTTGTTGATTTAATGTTTGCTTTTAAATAACCTGCCAATTGGGGGCATCTATTTTGCTTGTACTGGTGTGCAACATAAACTGTTGCCAACTTAATATAACGTGCACAATACGTAAATTTGTATGCACATCAATTATATAAAAAAGGGGATGATGTTCTCTCGAATCTCGATCCTTCAACGCTGGCTTATAATTATGTCACGCCACCGTGTTCCATACATCTCTCACTGTAAGCTTTTGTGATCACTCAGCTGTATCACATGCAACAACGCGTGGTGAAAACTTCCAGAGACGACGTCAATGGGTCCGAGTAAATTTAGGGCGTAAATAGTAATACGACGTCATCGTTACTCAACAAACACATGGTATACATAGATCGTGCACACATACACACATGCACACATGCACACACGCACACACGCACACACGCACACACGCACACACGCACACACGCACACACGCACACACGCACACACGCACGCACGCACGCACGCTCGCACCCTCGCACGCACACACGCACACACGCAAACACGCACACACGCACACACGCACACACACACACACGCACGCACGCACACACGCACACACGCATACATGCATACATGCATACATACATACATACATATCAATACACATACATGTACACGCACTCAATAAACTATATATTTTATAGTTGTAACTTAAATAATACGTTAAATTTGTACTGTTAAATGCTTACAGCTGTCCAATGAAATGTCCTTTTCAAAATGAGTATGCGGATTAGTTAATAATCCAAGACAGTATCAAGCAGTAAGGACCTTTACAGTATAAATTTGTTTGCGTGTGCCGGTTTGCTGCATACTTATATTGCTGCATGTATTGTATTGCAAACAAGGCAGCTGTCGACATTTGTGTGTGTACAATGTTGACGAGTACTGGCTGTCCATATTGAGCTGGTATCACATGAACAAAAATGTGTTCGATGACTTACGCATAGACAATCTAAAAAGGACGGTATGACTGTCAAAAAGTCAAAAAGCGTTTATTCATAGTAACCAGACAAATTAGATGTACAAATGAAAAATACAAATCATATTGGTGAAACATTCGAAAAGAGAAGCAATGAAGTAGAAATATGATAATATTAGCGTCATTAGTGATGCAGACGTGGCAATCATTACTTATGTTTTTGGTGGTTATTATGAAACTGAATAATGTGAAATTATATCTGCTGATAATAAATTTCAAATAAGTGTTTGCAGTAGAGTGCCATATAATGATGACGTGAACTAATATTGGTACCTGACATTCACTGAGTTCGGCAGTTTGGTCCGTAGACAACTAATGCCGTAAACCTTCTGATGCGCGGGTTCGTGAAAACTGATTTTATCTTCGTGTGCAGTGTGTTTTGACATGTTTAACAAATAAACTTTGAATATTCGACGGCAAATAATTGTTATGCGCTTTATACATATTTATTAATAGTAATATTATAAATTGTGCCAAATCGGTAAACTTTAAAATGCGAGTTTTGTAAAACAGTGGAGTTGTGTGGTCGCATCGCTGTGCGTTGTGCATAACCATAGTGACCCTTTCTGTAACATATTTAGACAATGCAAATTTGTACGATAGGTATTTCGCCACATATCCACACAATGCACTAAATACGGCAAGAACACAGTGCAATATAACATACACATACAATGGCAGTCAATTGATTTGCTGCAACTTTACATAATATCAACACATATCGATGGTGTTACAAAGGTGTGCATCCACGTGTTGACTAAGGAGCCTACATTTAGACAGGAGGCGTCACTGAGCGAGATGATAACAGTCTTAGTCTTAAATAATAATCTGTTCATTCCTAGTTGGGATAACAATGCGCCCAGTGTAGCGCCTCTAGACTGCTCGGAAATGCTGTACTGTAGTAGGCCGCAAGAATACCACTAGACTAGATACATTGATCAACTCTGCTATAGTTTTTAAAATAACTTATTTAGCCAAAGTAGTTTAATTGCAACTAGTTATACTTATTTTATTATTAAATATAATGTCCCTATCTTCACCTATCGATGATCCTGCTTGTGTGGTTTTCTTATTTTTCATAAACAAATTCTGATAATTTTACTGATAATTCACCATTGTTTACTAATTTTTATAAAAAAGTTAAACACAAAATACGCCGCCGATCTTGCAATTGTGCCCTTTTTATGATGGTTGATGAATATTCCATTCCAGCCCTGACTTCTGAAAATTATGCAAATGTTTTACATTTGTGTGCACATTCACTAATATTTATATATATAATAATCCAAGCTTTTGGTTTCCCTACTTGAACACTTCGGAAATTTGTTTGGACCAAGCTAATTCATTTCCTAAAATAACCCCAAATCTGTTGTATCATTAACTTTCTTAAGAATCTGCCCACTCATGTATTAAAAACGATGCAAATGAAGACAGCAGTTGTGCTCATTATATTGCATTTTGAAATATTAAATTTATTTCCCATAAGAGTCCCATTACTGTACCCTGAGGCATTCCGGGTACTTCCTCTTTATTATCAGAACATTCACCATTTACATATTCACGTTGACTTCGACCCACTAAGAATTATATTACCCAGTTATGAACATTTTCTATTTATACCGTAATAATTCAACTTATTTATCAGTCTATGATGTCGTACAACGTAAACCTCTTTAGAATAATAAAGAATAACAATGTTCACTAGTCGATTATGATCATGTAAATGTGTAATGTCACTTGATGTTAATAATATTTGTGTTTCATATGGATGTTTCTTTCTGAAACCCTACTGTAGAGGAGACAGTGTCAATATTATAGTGATCATACATATGTTGACGAATATGTGAACAAATCACGTGTTCAATTATTTTGGAAATAAATCATATTAGCGACACAGGTCTGTAATCGGTTGGATCACATTTTACATCTTTCTTGTATATTGGTGTGATCCAGTGTGTACTCCATTATGCTAGTACTTTTTTGCTAGTAATATTGAATGGGCTGCCAAGAGTTTCTCTGGTTGTTCGAGCTTTCATTTAATGTCCCGCTTGCCTGTATCAGGTGCACGGGAAACAAATAAATTTATTCCAGAAGTTGCATACATTAGAAACTCAGTATGATATAATATTAATAAAATGAATGTTCACACCCGTTCATCATACATTTTATGTATGGTATTTTTTATTTTATAGCTGATCACAAATTAATTGATGGAAGACGTCAGCCTCAATGTTAGTCCCGCGGATCGTATTTGGGTCGTAATCATAATTGTAAGTATTGCAATTCAAATGTATTTGCATTTATATTGACATTAAGTGCAGTAACTACACACACATAGATAACGTCAATTTAATTATTTTACGGGACAGGCCACCATTAATTTTGTTGTCTTCATACTAGATAGACCTAGTTGATAAAAGGTGTTATTTTAAAATTAAAGAACGGTAACAATAGAAATAAATTAAATGATTCAAATCGTCAATGCAAAGGTTTTAAAATGACAAACCGTTTCTTTATAACATAATTGGCTGCAGCAGGGACGCACGATTTTAGCATCCGGTCGGAATTTATCGCGTTAATATGTGAAATTGCTCAGCACGGTGCTGCTGCCAACTGTGTTGGTCAATCCTTATGTAGGTTAATGTCATTTAGCTACCAAAAGCGTGGGAGTACTAAAACAAAGCAACAAATCGTAAACTACGTCAAATGGTTTAATTTGGCATTATAACATAATGGGATGGGGTACGATAATTTGTCAAATGCATGTGCAATAGCATGTAAATGTATTTCAACCTCAAGAATCGGTTGTGCTTAAATGAAATAAATCCAAGGAAGCAATTATCTTACTAAACGCGTTGCATTGTCGTCTGGAGACAACACGTCACCTGATGTCTTATTAGTGCACCATGCATGCCACATTTACCCTAGCCTTTACCGAGACAACGCACATGGGTCCGAGTAAATTTACAACACGCAACTATAAATGATCAACCATCTTAAGAAGTATCTTATATTTAACCAGCTTGTTCGGAAGTAAAGAGTTTGTTTGACATATAAAAAGGAGAACGCTTCATATAGAAAATTCGAATTGCCGTTGCGACTAGTTGAACCAACTAACCACTGGTTGATTTAACGTTTGCTTTTAACTAACCTGCCAAAAGATGAAAGATCATCATTGCCTACTGAGGGCATCTATATTGCTTTGCTGTATTGTACGTGTGTGCAATATAAACTGTTGCCATACATTATATAAAAAGAGGATGACGTTCTCTCTAATCTAGATCCTTCAACGCTGGCTTTTTATTACTTCACCCCGCCGTGTTGCATACACGTAGCGTTGTAAGCGTATGCGATCACTTAGCTGTATAAGAAGAAACAACGCGTGTTGAAAACTTTCCAGAGACGACGTCAATGGGTCCGACTAAAGTGAGGCCTTAAATATTACTAGAACGTCATCGTAACCCAACAAACACATGGCATACATAACTATACAGAAAGAAAAAAAGAAACGAACTACTTTTCTTATACGCAGATGTTTGTCACGGCAATTGTGTGGGGGCATTTGGCAAGAATTTGTGGAATTGGTCTGATGTTCTTAATCGCTGATTAGCGACCCAAAATTGGCCATTTTGGGTCGTTAAGAGTAATCACTGAAAATCCGACCGAACGATACTTTATTGTACAGCTTCACTCTACAAGAAACCGTGAATAATTACGTTATCCTATTTGAATATTGCATTAACTGAATGTTGCAGTAATTGAATATTACATTAACTGAGTATTGCATTAATTTGAAATGCTGTGTGATATGATTATTACATGATGTCACACAGCATTTAAACATCACGCTACATGTGGAGAGGAGTGAATTTTTCGCCTTGCGTGGACCTTGTGTAGAAAATCATATTCATAATCTTAGTAATCCTTCAAAAACTGTCGAAATCGTGCGACCTTTCCATCTCCGTCCACCATATTTGCATTTTTTGCAAAGGGGTGTCCAGTTTCTGTGTTGTTAGTCTTTAGACCAACGAATAGCGCAGAATTAGTTATTCCTTTTGTACATCAAGCTTTTAAAAAATTTCACTTCTGGTTCATTATTAATTTATTTTACGTATATTTATTTATCATACTGTGTGTATGTATGGGTCTCCGAGTGAGTTCCCCTATAAGAATTTGGGTCGCAGCCAAAATAAGTTAGGAATCGCTGTTTTAGTCAACAGGGCCGTATTAACTGCTTCGAACTTATTGGATTAGAAAGCCATTCAAAAAATAGTGAAAGAAAGCGCGGTTGCTACATATTCACATTACTTATTGCATTTCCTACAACATGAGAGCTAACGCGTAAATGAAGCGTCGACACGCTAACTCAACCATGATCTCGAACTTGGAGCAGTTCATCTACAAAATGAAGCGTAACAAATATAGTCACAACCAAATTCGTAACAGTGCCTGCCCAACAAGATACGTGGGTGAGACTCCAGCTAACTCAGAACACGTCCAAACAATCATAGATCGGACATACGACACCACCGTGATACACAAATGGCAAATTTTAATAGAGCTGGTCGTTCACTATCCAATGTGCGAGTTAACATTTTGTTGTCAGGACCATTTTTTAGGTCGCCTCACTGGAAATGGTTTACAAATAGTCGCAATTACGAATTAAAATGCATTACAAGTTTTAAGACTATGCAGCCTGGGTGGCGTACTGTTAGGCAGTACTATTTTGACATTATACCTTTTGCAACACGCACATCCCATCAGCGACGGAGAGTAGCTAAACTTGATCAAGCCACACGTTTAAACTGCTGCAAATCGCATATCCAGAAATGTACATCCCCGATTTTGCAGAACAATTGCCATATTTGTCAGTGAGATTTCATTGTGTATTTATTAGCGGGATTTGGGTGCATGTTGAAAGGTTGGATAGGAGCAGCGCTGGAGTTTCAACATTATCCAATGTGTCAACAGCACCACAGTTTCACATTGTCGTTTTTATTGATCTGTTTATTTACTTTTATTCGTGCTGATTAGTGCTGATACTTTGTATTATTCTACATCATATCATGAACATTGTTCTTCCCGCATTTCGTTCGTAATACACACCGTACCTCTACGGAAAAATGTAAAACAGAGGTATTCAAATCTTTTGATTGGCAAGTTAGATTAGAGGCGTGTAACCATCGATTCCTACCCCTTTCCTTATGCAACCTGTACTTGTTCTGTTGAGACACGATTGCAACGGGTGTATGCATACCTGTGCCAAGATTGGTATATTACGCTCTGTAGGATCCGTTGTAGATTGATTGTGGCGATTTATGGTGCGCAATATAGTGCGGCGAACAGAAAGGAACATGTGTAGCGCTGTTATGCAATATTGTGCGGCGATAGCCGAACGTGTATAGTGAACTGTCACTCGACGACAGGAACAGAAGCTAGCCGGTCGATGTCAGGGCTCATGGGTTGGGGTATTTAACCCCTGCCCTGGCTGCGCTGGAAAGGCGACCGGGCTGGCGCAAGATAAGCGAAGAGTCAACGATGCGCCAAGTCAGCCGACGATAGAGTCACTGAGTGGCAAGTGAGATGCAGTGCAGAAGTGCGGGGAAGTGAATCAAACAGTGTGTTGAACTGTATGCCGCGACAGCACGGATGGACTGTGAACTTTATAGTGTTGTGATTTCTATCAATGTCACAGAGTAATGCTTATAATACTCTATGTTTATGTTTCATTAAACGTTGTTTGGCTAATTTATATTATTGTGATATTATTACAATCCAGTATCATCCCCTAGTTGACACTGATAGGTGTACTTATATTTTTATACATGTCTTCTTTTAAAATGTTACGTTACATTATGTTTTATAAGGGGTCACCATCTACTTGATAGACAAAGCTGATTATTACTAGTTGTTGTCAGGATTTACAGTTTGCATTCGCCACCTATTCTCTGTTGACAGTGCATTCGGGTCCACGATCATGTAACAAATCTATGATATGGGATATTAGAATCTAGTGTAAACTATTTCTAGAATACATACTTATAATGACGACATAATTGTTAACGAAATTAATCCCACGAATTTTATACACTTTGTTTCCTATGGGTTATGGCTCACTCGTATTAAAATTCAAAATGAATTGTAGGCCGTATCCTGTAACAGTGTTTTCATATATGGTTTCTAAATATATGGACATATAGCTAGGTAGAACACGTGCGGAATTTGAGTAGGCCTAATGTATACATGTACCGTAACAGGATAGGTGGTGATACTCGATGTGCGTAAGATATCAGCAGATAGCTAGACTCGTTTACCCAAGTTTCATGGTGTACGTAAAGTGGCAATTTAGCTTTAAAAAAAATGTTACGCTTTAAAAAATGAAAATGTGGTTATATGCAATATGGATGATACTTATTAGATCTTCGTTTCCGTTCAAACACGTATCGCAAAAGGTAAGCGGCCACGCCATGATAGTTTCACAAACGAAGTAAAGTATGTCAACAATAAAACCTGTTTTTTTTTACTAAATATTGAGGAGCACGGGGCACAAAGTGGACATCTGGTGCTGTTTTTGGTTGTCCTGCGGTAATACAACTCAGATGTGACTGATTAAACGGGTTGGGTATTCGTTTCTGTCATGGGCGTTCCTACGGATGACAACTTCGCTATCTTTCCGAATACGTTCCTGAAATATCGAACTGGATAAACGGTAATGCGCAAAATGATAGGAATTAGCGACTAGTTGCCAAAATTATATTTGTACAACTCTTCCCGTAGGCCTACAATGGCGAGTGGCGTACATATATCTTACTCTTCTGTCACTAATGTAGTGGAGAGCGAGCTGGCAATGTACTGGTAACTTACGTCGCTCGTTCTCCCCCGGGATGTCGTACGGCAGCTGGGCGTTGCGTGCCGTTCAGGGACGTCGTGGATCGTGTGGCGGCTCCGTATCGGTGGGGTTGAAGTTTATATACAGGGCCAGGTTATCGGTGTGCAGTTGTGTGTGAAAGGGGTAAAGGGTGGGTGATGACGTGCAGTGCTATCCACTGGTTACTATCGCGATCCCATAATTTGCTACAGTTTCGTAGACAAAGGGATCGGAAAATGGGTTTCGGCTTGAACTAGCTTGTCCATGGGTGTATAATCAGAATATTGGATAAAACGAAATTTCAGTTGATCAAATTGATCAGTGACATGTTGGCAAAATTCGAAGTCAGGCTGAATGAACGTAAATTCATCATCACATATTCCCGCAAACGGGAGTGTGTCCAGCTCGGTGATGTTTCGCAGTTTCAATCTGCTCACAGCATGACCTTCCTCTTTGAAAACTAACATGTTCCTCCTGGAGGTCAACTGCTGTCTTCAGCCGGATTCGGATTACGCTGCAGAACACCTTTCCAGGTACTGACATCAATGTTATTCCTCGCCAGTTGCCCAGGCACCCCTTCTTTGGTAACGTCACGATTACTCCTCGTCTCCAATCATCAGGGACTTCCTCCTCAGACCAGATCAACTCGCTCTCCACTACATTAGTGTCAGAAGAGTAAGATATATGTACGCCACGCGCCATTGTAAGCCTACGAGAAGAGTTGTACAAATATAATGTTTGCAACTAGTCGGCAATTCCAATCTGCTGCCCTCTGTGCATTTTGCCCATTCCCGTTTATCCAGTTCGATATTTCCGGAACTTATTCGGAAAGATAGCGAAGTTGTTATCCGTAGGAACGCCCATGAAAACAACGAATGCCAACCAGTTTACTCAATCACTTCATCAATGCACGCTGCCTTGTTGTTTGAGGCGACGATGGCTTTTAGAGACTTCTGCCTTGGTGAGGTCATTGGTGGTGACATCGATCTCTTTTGTGTTTGGTTCCTGTCCGAAGTTGAAGAGTGTGGTAGGTGTTGATTGATTTAGTATTTCTCGGAAGTGTTTGATTCACATCGTGGCTTGTTCCTCGCGTGTTAGAAGCACTCTGCCATTTTTTGTTTTTATTGGTATGTTGGAATTGCTTTTCGCGCTAGTTAGCTCTCTCACAATCCTAAACAGCGTTTTCGAGTCATTCCGTTCTGCTGCTGTTTGCGCTTCCTTTATCTTCTAACCATTTCCTTTTATCTGTCCTACAGCTCTTTTTACTTCCTTGTCCAGTTTCTTGTACTCCTCATCTGATAATATCCATTGTTGGAGGTTTCTAGCTGCTTGATCTCTTCTGATCTTCATATCGTTCCTTTTATTAATCAGTTACCACTGATTACTAATCCACTGTTCTCTGTTGGACCCTCTTCTCCTTCGAAACACTACTTTCGTGCTCTCCTTTACGGGTTGGAGGAACTGTGACAATACGTATATGAGGCAGATGTCGGGGGATCAATTCCCTGGTTACTCAGCACCGATGGCATCAGGTTCAGTACTCAATAAAATGTGATTTATTACCAATACAAACAGCGAGTTTCGTTACATGATGGCAGCGGTGTTTTTTTAATCGAGTCATTGTTGAACTGTGTACTCGGTTATTCAGAACAAAACGCCGTAACAAAGACAATAAAGTCGCACGTTGAGTGAAGTGGGCGATAATGGCAGCGAGTTTTGCATTACCGCCGCCGCAGTCGTTAGAAATAAATGACGTCAATGCGGCTGAAAAATGGCGAAAATTCCACAGTGCACGGTCGAACTATGCCCTAGCCACTGAACTGGCTAACAAACCAGAGCCGGTGCAGGTCGCCACCCTTCTAACAGTCATTGGGGAAGATGCGCGGGAGGTGTTCTCTACGTTCAGGGAGTGGACAACAGACGGCGACGAACAGCGGATTGGGCCAGTATTGGAGAAGTTTGCCCAGTACTGTCAACCGACGAAAAATGTACCGTTTGAGAGATTCGTTTTCAACAAGCGACAACAGGAACCTGGCGAGCCATACGAACACTACAGAACGGTCGAGGTCAACGGTGCAGCTGAGTCAGTGCAGTGTGATGCGCAGATAAATGGTCAACCACCTCAGCCGGCAGTGTGGCAAAGCCCTCGGCAGTGTGATGCGCAGGTGAATGGTCAAGCACCTCAGCCAGCAATGGTGCACAGCCCTCGGCGATCAGATCGGGCCACACGCAGGCCCAGCCATCTACATGATTACGTGTGACTACATCATGCGAATGATTAGATCGATATCGATTCACATCATATCAACTGTTGCCATGTTCTAGTTTTGACTGTTCTATTTGTGTTCACTGTTCAAGTTTTTTTTTAGAGGAGAGATGTGACAATACGTATATGAGGCAGATGTCGGGGGATCAATTCCCTGGTTACTCAGCACCGATGGCATCAGGTTCAGTACTCAATAAAATGTGATTTATTACCAATACAAACAGCGAGTTTCGTTACAGGAACAGCTGGTTGACGGGATACCGTCCTTCATCTCCCACACAAACTGCGTGATGTCTAAATAAGGAGGACCTTGCTGATCAACCGCCTTCCACAGCATGTGTATGGGAGAAATAATGGGAAGCTAGTGCACACCATGCCTCCCACAGGTTTTGTGCAAAGGGCACATCTCCAGATGATACTGTGGGAGGCGGCTGATCAGCAAGGTCCTCCTACTAGGGGAGAAGGTTTTTGGCCAACAGAGAAAACAAGCACACATCCATAAACTTACTGAGCAATGCACTTGAGCAAGCAGGGTGGTGTTGTTTTCGTGCACGGGACGCTAAGCTGATGATCGTTAGACAGCACTGAAGACATCAGATAAAATTGGCACTATCCACAATGGTGAAGACACCGATTTGCTGGTACTGTTGTGTTACCACTTTTAATAGGAGCCCTTTGATGTGTTCTTAATACCAGAGCCTAAAAAGCATTGCACAATAAATAAATAACGATCTGATACATGTGAGCTCTCACAGAATATCTGAGCCCAGCTTTGGGCTAACATATCATACCATAGCAACAGTTGAAGAATTGGTTACTGCAGGAAAATAGGCTATTGTGTGCTTCAAATATGCAACATTAGCAAAAAACCTTGATTGTTTGCTGTACAAGCACTTCAGTGAAAATGTAGCATCAAGCCCAGCTTACGCACAGGGATAAATCTACCCCGTACTTCAGCTGCTTCCCTCTATCACAGCCTCAGGATCAACTCTCAGAACCAACAGTGGAAAGGATCCAAGAAAACTCTAAAAGCCACGGACTAGAACTGGATTGTCATAGACAAGTACCATATTCCAAAGATGACTGAACTCACAGTAGCACCAGCCCAATTACTGTCGGTCATCCGTTATGTGGGGCAGATTGTTCACTTGTGAAGATCAATGGGAAGATCCCGTTCCCAAACGTGTTTCGTTTCCCGTTAGTCAGTCTTAAACAATGTGTCATTTTCGTCGTTTGCGACACTACCGAACGTAGTTAGTTCGGTGACACAGTTCACTCATGTACTTATTGAGGCGCCACTGTCTAATTTGCATAGGTTTCAGACATGCATACTTCATTAGTTCTTAAGTTCATTTTATAAGCCCCACCCACTTTCTGATAGACTGAAGACGGCGTGTCGTCACAATCACGTAGATTTACCAACCAACAGAGATTCACAAATAAACGTAATTTTTTATAATTTTTTTTGTTATTTTGCGTAGCACATTTTTGCTCACTTAATTGTTTTTATAATACAGTCAATCTGTGGTTCAACCTCAAAAAAATTGCAATAGTAAGTTTTGTGGCATTCTTAGATTTTACTGTATGTTTATGCTACCAGAAAAAAGTCCAAAATCCACTAGGTGAAACATTGTCATTTTCACATATTACCAAGTGGTCGTAGGTCTCACTGAAATTTAGGGCAGAACACGTAATTCATGTTGTATAACTTATTTTCTGTGAGAAAACTATAAAGATAATGTATAGCACGGAAAAACCAATGCTTTTAGCAATGTAAAGAAACATAACAAGTATCATTGCAATAAATATTAAGGTCAGAATCCTATTCTAGACACATTTGTAAATTATCGCAATTTACGTGTACCCCGATTTTCGGCCAAGTCCAGCCAAACTATGGTTTAGCCTCAGGCAAATTGTAATAGCAATCATTATGGCGTTTTTAGTTAGCACTATATGTGTGCATTATTAGATATAAAGTCTACAGAAATCCACTGGTGGAACATTTTCATTTCTGACGATAAGGACAAGTGGTCGAAAATCGCTGCCAGTCACTTCTGTCATAGTAAAATGTAGAAAAAGGCGTTATTTAAGCTGAGTATTGTATATTCTTTGCGCAATATACACATATGATGTACACCGATGGAAATGGTATAGATATATTAATATATCGATATACATCAGGTTTAATTCCATTTAGTAATATAAAGAAAATTATTTTTTAAACACAGTGAAAACCGAATTTTAGCCGCTATGGGAAGTAGCTTTGTGATCAACCGAATTTTGTTTACATATATATTCATAAACTTGTTATTTTACACAGTTTATATCATTAGCTATTGTTTCTAAATAGTAACACCTTCTTCTTCTCTGACTTTTCCAGTCATCTGGGTTCGTCGGTATGGCTGGTAATTTTCTTTCTCCAAGTCGCCCTGTCCATCACCACATCTGCACTCAGATCCACGATTTCCATGTGTCTTCTGCATGTGTCTTTCCATCTGGTCTGCGGTCATCCTCTCCTTCTTCTTCCTGGTTTCTCTGCATTTAGCATTCTTCTCACTATGTGCTCCTCTTCCCTTCACATGCCCATACCATTTCGGTCGTTTCTCTGTTATCTTTTTTTGAATGCTTGTGTCACTCTCGTTGCTCTTCTAATATATTCGTTTCGGATCTTGTCTTTCTTTGTTACTCCACACATCCACCTCAGCATCCACATCTCATTCACATCTAGCCTTGCTTCTTGTCCTTTCCTTGTTGCATACGTCTTAGCCCCGTACAGCATTGCTGGTCGGACTACTGTTTTATAGATCTTTCCCTTCAACTTCACTGGCATCCTCCTGTCGCACAACACTCCACTGCATTTCTTCCAATTTCTCCAAGCTGCACTCACTCTCTGTTTGATCTCCGTTTTAATGCCTGCTGGCCCTAGATATGTGAAGTGTGTCACATATTCCAGCTGGGCTGTCTATCTCCTCATTCCGTTTGAACATGAAGTCAATGAATTGGGTTTTCGGTCGACTAACCTTCATTCTAAATAGTAACGCCGTTTTCATGAATGTATTAGTATGTTTTGTATTTAATTGATATTTTAATTCTGGTACTTATTTCAATATCAGTTATTTTCACCCAAAAACTACGCTATAAAAAAATGCACTGAGGTGTGTAGGTACATCCTTATTATTGCTTAACAAATAATTTTATTTACTGGTACATGACACGTTCAAACACTGCTGTCGTTGAGAGATTCCACGGAGATGTTATTGGACATTTGACACACCACGCGCACACAAAAGTGCAATCAACTCCGTTCTATCCGCAATTGCATCGCAACGGATTGTAGTTTATCTTGCCAAGGCCAACAACTCACTCGGTCGCCAGCTGAAATATATACGTACGGAAGAATCACCCGTTGCGTTTGTCAACAAAGATACAAGTATACAAGGCTGTCGTCGTCACTACCCTTTTGTATGGGGCGGAGGCGTGGTTCCTCTACAGAAAGCAAGTACAACTGCTTGAACGGTTCCACCAGCGTTGTCGGCGCTCCATCACGTGACTGCATTGGCAGGACTATGTCTCCAACAAAGAGGTCCTGGAAAAGACAAACCTGCCGCCCGTACCCCCGGGGACGGAGATTTTCCCACTACTGTGTTAGTGAGCAGCAGTAGAAGTACGGGGTAAATTTATTCCTGTGCATCAGCTGCGCTTCATGCTACATTTTCAATGAAATGCTTATAAAGCAACAAATCAAGGTTTTTGCCAATGCTTTCACATTGGAAGCACACAATAGCCTATTTTCCTGCAGTAACAAATTCTTCAACTGTTGTTATGGTCTGATATCTTAGCCCACAGCTGGGCTTAGATATTCTGTGAGAGCTCTGATGTACCAGACCATTATTTATTTGTTTAGGCTCTGGCATTAAGAACACATCAAAGGGCTCCTGTTAAAAGTGGTAACACAACAGCACTAGCAAATCGTTGTCTTCACCAATGAGGGTAGTGTCGATTTTGTCTGATGTGTTCAGTGCTATCTACCGGTCATTACATTAGCGTCCTCTGCAGAAAAACAGCAGCACCCTGCTTGCTCAAGTGCATTGCTCAGTAAGTTGATGAATGTATGCTTGTTTTCTGTGTTGGCCAAAAAACTCTTCCTCTAAGAGGAGGACCTTGCTGATCAGCCGCCCCCCCCACAGTATCATCTGAAGATGTGCTCTTCGCACGTAATTTGTGGGAGGCAAGATGGGCACTGGCTTCCCATTCTTTCTCCCACACTCATGCGGTGGAAGGTGGCTGATCAGCAAGGTCCTCCTCATTTGGACATCACGCTATGTTTTGTGGGAGGTGAAGGACGGTATCCCGTCACCCAGCTTTGACATTGGACTCCCGGATCCTCCAGGTCTGACTAATTTCATAATCTGTGATTGCAAAGCAGTGAGCAAGGCATGTAGCACTGACGGTTGCACAATGCCACTGCAATAATATGTCACGTACCATATATTGCGCGTGTACCGCTGGCGATGGGTTTTGAAACCCTCTCGCGTTTGGGGACCATGCGTATGTAATTTATTTGAAATTATCGCACCTGAAAATCTATCTATTGGCACCAACATTACGGCTCCAGGTGTTGTAGGTCTAGGTTATAGCGATAACTGGTTTTGATGGACGGCATCTTTAAAAATGGCAGATATATGACTGTTAGAAAAGGTCATGTGTAACATATTTGAAATTGTCCACCACAATTCTACATATTAAGATAGACTTGATGACTTTGTGTGATGTAATTGGTAAGATATTGTCAAATTTGTTTTGACGACCGCCATCTTTACAATGGCGGATAAGATAGTCGGTAAAGGCCACATGTAAAATATGTGAAACCTCTGACGTCTAAAACCCATGTTTTGACACAAAAATTAAGGTTATAGGTAACGCAGTTGTTATGATATGCGGAAATTTGATTTTGAGGGCCATTTCTTTAAAAACGAAAAGTAATATTGCCACCTCAGATTTTCTGTTGTTGACTGAAACATTGTAGATGATATTCGTGCAAAAAATGCTTTGGGAAATCAAATTGCACGGGAAGACATGGTACATAATTGAGAATTTAACTATTTATCCTTTGTTGTACAATAATTTTATAATGAGATTGAATGTGTTTTATGTTGGTGATTGTGCTGTTATTATTATAGGGGCATAGACAATAGATGCGAACCAAAGACGTTTGAGATATGCATAAAAATTGCATTGGAGATAAACATGTAATAAGCTCCAACATGGACGATATCTGAAAGTTTATGAAATGACAAACCAGCAGCCGTTATATACATCTGGGGATGTATTTCTCTTAATGGTTGACCATGAACATATCGGTCTTGACACCACGTTTGTGACATTATCATGCATAGTTACAAAGCTATTGAAGAAAATATGTGTTTCAATGGTGGTCTTAATTTGCATATTTAAAAAAAATGCCCTAGGTTGTCCCGAGGAAAACCAAACTGAATTGCTTCAGGGACAGAAAATCCACCAAAACATTATACAATAGAGCATCCATTTATTCAATTGAAAATGGACTAAGTCAACGTTAGATCGCAACGCTACCCCCAAACCGGCTATAAATCGGGGTTCACTGTGTTTAAAACCGATTGTTCACGTTAATATTTTAACGAATTTATATTAATTCAATACCATTAGGTAGATCAGTCCATTATCTTGCCAATGGCTTGCAAAATGCATATGGAATATGCAAAGAAAATATACAGTACAGCCTAAATAATGCCTACCCCTACATTTCACTAAGCCAAAACGTCACCAGGGCAGCGATTTTTGACCATTTCTCATTGTCGTCAAAAATGACAATGTTCCACCACTGGGATTTCGGTGGACTTTGTTTCTGGTAACGTAGACATGTGGAGTACTGACTAAAACACAGTCATAATTACTATTGCAATTTGCTTGAGGTTGACCATCTTTTGGACATATATTGACTGGACTATTAGTATTGTATATGTAGAGCGGTTCGTGATTTATAAAAGTTACATACGCTGAACTCTGCAGTCTATATGCCTTTGTTGTTAGACGATGCATGGCTATTGCTGCATTGAATGATACCGTTCTGTTTAAATTAATGTTATTGATACAACACATTTAATTTTTGTACCTATATTCACTATATAAACATGAACTCGACGTTTCTGTTGCCTTCTTACGTTGTGGATAATGTGCTGCAGTACTTGTCTCTGAAAGTAGCAACCGATTAACCGACAATAATTACCAAACGCCTTGCCATTGCGCACAATGGACAACAGTAAATGTCTGGGCAATTAAGTTGTAATGTGATTGCAATATTTACCCTGCTCTGGATTACAAATTTGCTTAGTCTCTTGCCCTTGCTGCTAATGGATTCAGTAGGATATAATGATGTCGCGCCTCCAGTCTATTGCTGATGCTTGTGTTTGTAGCGACTGGTCGTTTAGTGGTGAATAACGGATTTTTTCAGCACCACTGCCAATTATTGCATTACAAAGTGTCGTGACGTGGCAGCGATAAACCAGTGTCACTTCCATGCACAAGTGAGTCGTATATAATTTTTTTTCAAGGCTCGTCTGTATGGATTACATGATTAGTTTTTATCGGGACCAACGTGGAGTATTAGTGTTGGGGAAAGTGGTTGCGTCGAAAGCCCGCCCGCGCGCACGCAAGCCCGCTCGCACGAGCATGCACGCTTGCACCCACATATATAAACACGTGCGCGTACGCGCACACACGCGCAAAGACACACACACACACACACACACACACACACACACACACACACACACACTCGCAAACACACACACACACACACACTTGCAAACACACAACTACACTCTCTCTCTCTCTCTCACACACACACTCACACACACACACGCGCACACACGCACACACACACACACACACACACAACCAACATACCCGCCACGATATATCAATAGACCATTCAACATACTACTAGTCGATCACGCTACACAAAACCCGTCGATCGTCAAAGTGAATCAGTTGACCATGCGATATCAACACGACACGATTAAATATCACTTCGCACTTTCAGTTTAGATCATCCGCTCTGTTGTGCGGCACAGTTGTTTCATAGGCAGGACAACACATCAGCCATCGTTCTATGCCGGACCTATAAAGGCCGTCGCCACATTATTCCAAATAGCCACGTTCGTCGCTCAGAAGTGACCAGAGTGCCATCGACCCGTGCAAGAATGGCGACGGTAGTAATTACTTGAAAAATGCATGTGTACATTAGTACTGTAAATTGGTGCTTGATAAACAACAGCAATGAATTCATTAATGTTAATGACACAAACGGTTTGTCACTTCATCTTTTTGAATAAACATATAGCCTAAAGTATCTTACGTGACTTCATTGTGTTTTGTTTCTCCTCTGTGTTTATGCAAAATGCTTCGCAGCCGTGAAAAGTATAAACGTCAACAAACTACTAGAAAAGAACAATTTACGCAACTTCTTGTTATCACAACCTCATACAAACCAGTGGCTGATTTATGACCTCTATGATAAACACACTTCACATCCATGACAACTTGAGACATAATGCCTGGTTTGTTGCCTGTGTATCTGGTAGTACTGACTTGTACTCGAACATCGCATGTCATGATCCGACGGATACCAACGCGTACAGACCGCAATAGTAGTTATGTAATTATTTAATTTATTGGTGCCTCTTGGGAGGTAATATCAAACTAGCAATACATGTATATTGCGTTGTATTTAAATATACTGCTTCCAGGACGTTGCAACGTGATAATTGGGAAACATATTGCGGTAGTTTGGTAATTTTTGTGCGGGTGATATTTACCAAACACGTATTGGTAACGTGTTGATATCAACAAATTATACATCATTGATGAGGATACGTTTTTATCCACCGACTATTTCATGTGTCATGCTAACTGTAATAACTAAGTTGCTGAAATAGCAGACATGATCTGATATAATCGGTGTTCGTTAGGTGTAACGTTTCCACGACGTACCGAGTCAAATCATCACATATATGTTTCTGTAATTTTTTTCATCAAATCAACTACGTGTAACGTCACTGTTAATCACTCCGGATTTCGAAGAGATATACCGGACAGGGATGTTAACTGGGATTTTGACTAACAAGACTAACGGCATTTAACAGCGATCAGTATGACAACCAACTTTAGGCTTTACTATAAAATTATGAACAACTATAATACTTCACCTTTTGCCATATTTCACTCGTGCGACATATCCGGACCTCAGAATTGTGTCGCCGAGCAAATATTTGTCATGGGACTACAATTCCAAGATTTAGGTGTGTGTACACATTGAGTAGCGTACCCACTGACAAATTATAATCGGAACTGTGCAGGAATAACTTGTAGAAACACTGGCACAGCTAGCAATAACAGCCAATCCTTGTCCTAGTTTGTCAATTCACTTGTGTTTGTTTCGAGAAAAACAGGATGTATGTTAGTCTGTCTGGATTATTTGCTTATATTCTGGCATTGAACACAGTGTTCCTTGTCGCAGAAAACTACGAAAACGTCGACATTTTGAAAACGCTACAACCACATTGCAATCTCTAGCATGGAAGCACTTCAAACATCCGTGTTAGGTAAACGTATTCCACCCTGTTTTGAAGGAACTTAACAGCTTACCAGACTGGTCAATAGAGCACATGTGCAACCTTGTGATTTTACTGACTGCTTTCAAAACTACCAGCGTACGGAATAATAACACTTGATGCTTGGAGAACGGAAAAGGGAGGGATAATAAACAAAACAATGTTGATACAGCTGAAAGGAAGAGTAGTTAGAACGTATGTTACACCGGCATGGCAATGTATAAAGACAATGGCATTTACAGAAGAACAACAACACAAGTTGCAAGTTTGCGGGAACTACTCGAAGTGTATCAAGAACAAAGAGGGTAGACAGAAGAAGAATGAACGATCTGAAAAAAAGATGTTGGGATGCAATGCATTCTAATAGGAGGAGGATTGAGATTCCGGACGAAATGGGCATGCAAGGTTGGATGCACGAAAACTAACAAAGTGAGCGGAGTCAAAAATACATAAATGAAACAGCAAAAATGGAAGGGCACAGCTGAGATGGGAGGACTGCGTGAGGAAGGACATACTACTATGTAGACCCCGAAGGATTATTCCGTATGTCAAATATGGATGTCCTAAGTTATAAAAAAATGCTACTTTCAACTCTCTGTATAAAATGTGTTGCTATCACAAACATAATCACCGAGGTAATCACTTTATCGACGACGATCAATGCTCATTGATGACAAAGAAAATCAAGTTGTAAGTGTTTTAATACTACCAAATGTGAACATTTTGACTAGCGCGTTCAGTTTAAACAACTTCACGGGTGATGTTTCAACTCCATTTGAGTGTACGACTAATTATCAAACAAAACGTCGGCTAGCAGACTCACAAATTGTTAGTCGCTGCGGTTCTGACTCAATTCTAGCATTGTTTGGCCATTGCGACAAACAACATGACAACATCCATGCCCCGTTCTCCTTGCGCAACTTCTTCAACCAGCCGCGTATACAGCTCATCAAGGGTCTTTGTTTTCTCGTTGACCGTTCTGTCTGTGGAAAGGCCACTCGCAAAGATCCGATTGCTCCAAGTACGGATCGACTGCACGAACGACGAGGCGTGGGTCAATGCTGCTTCGTTGGTCTCTACAATAATAATAATAATAATAATGTATCTTCTTTTGCACCTAAATCCTCGGAAACCAAGCACAGAGGCGCATCAATACAAAAGGATTTGTTAATGTCTGATTCGATAAGCAGTAGTAAAGTCGTCAATAGGTCGTTCGATACTCCAGAGAGCTAAAGTGGATTCGCGAGGTTTTGAAGGTATATTTTTAACTGACGGCATAATTGTGTAATACTATCAACATATATATCTCAAGATATTCAAAAGCATATTCAAAAGATTTAATGCAGCAACAGAAAATGCCCTAGTTCCAATATAAATATTGACTCTAGGAACAAAAAGTAAATCAGAACTAGATGATCAAAGCTGGATAAACTTTCTTACTGTAGTAAGCTATGAATGTAAATGTAATGGTTGCTTACATGAAAGTGCCTGGTAGGCAATGGAACAGATCTTTAAATTTATACAATATCGGACAGGAAGCCTAATATTTTGGATATTTTATTAGGCCAGATTATCCGGCAGATCTTCTCAGGCTTCCGTTGTGGTGTCTTGGTGGTACTTTGTGGATAAGTCCAGTTTCGTTTGCATAGCTGTCTAGTCTATTACTTTTCTCTAGCAGATGGTCAGGCTTTACTGAGAGAACTGCAAAGTCATCGTAAAAGTCAATGTCTTCCAACTGGGAGAACAGAGTCCACTGGATGACCCAGGTTTTATATGTTGTTTTCCGCATAACCCAGTCGATGACGACCAGGAAGAGGATGGGGGAGAGGATACTGCCCTGCCTAACACCGGATTTCACTGGGAACCACTCAGAGGGTGAATTACTCAGGATGACGCTACATTCAAAGTGGTCGTAAAATTTAGCTATCAGTGAATTAACCTTTTAAGGGACTCCAAAGGATCTTAGAATCTTCCACAGGGTGTCACGATGGACACTGCCAAATGTTTTCTCCGTTCCGAAATCCAGCTTGTTCTTGCCTCAGCTTGTTTTCAGATTCTTTCAAGAACGACTCTGCAGAAAACTTTACTGGGGATTGACAAGAGTGTGATTCATCGCCAGTTGTTACAAATTTGATGGTTGCCTCTTTTAGAGGGAGTGAGACTTTTAGTCCAGTCACTTGGAATAATGTCTTCGTCCCTGATGGTCTTGAACAAGTCAGTCAGCACTCTAGTAGCTGTATTGAAGTCTGCCTGCAACATCTCGGAATGAATGGAATCTATGCATGGGGCTTTACGACACTTCATTGCCTTGATGGCGCTTTTGACTTCGCCTCTGTAGGGAGATTGATGCCGATTTTGAGGACATCTGACGTTGGTGGAGGGTTGGCGTGTTTATACACGTTGTAACCTTGTGTTAACAGTAAGATCAATATTGGTGAAAACGAGAATTGCTACGATGAATCCAAAAAATATATAATTACCAATGCAGTTGCAATGTTTTTTTTAAAAGGCAAATAACGGCAAATACTTCGTAAATTAAGAATATGATATTAACAGCACAAACAAGTTTGATAAATATGTCGTCTAAAAATTGAAATTATCATCAAAAGTAACTCCTAGATTTCGTGTTGAAATTTCAAGCATACCGTACTGCCTATGCATAGGTGTAGGAAAAAGCTTTTAATTTTGAACGCGGCCAATAATAAGAAACTCTGTTTAATCGGCATTTAACTAATATCTACTCCCAGTCATCCAAATGAAAATGTCAATAAGGTAATTTCCGAGCTGATCTAAAGAGCAATTAGTATTAGGAGTAAATAAAGAAATGTACAACTGGGTGTCATCTGCATGAAAATGGTGACAATCGAGAAAGTAAAACGAGACTTTTGTTTTGTCAGCCAATGGTTTAAAAAGATTTAACAAGATTGCCACCCAGATAATTAACTATTGGTGGCAAGTGGACAAGGAAGCACTTTGGCTTATCGAGAGTTCTACACTTTTATCTATGTGTGTCCCGCCCTTCTAAGGTATGTGTCGATTTTATTTTTAAACATATTCACGCTACTAGCACCCACACAATCAGCAGATGATCTGTTCCATTCATTTACAGTCCTTTGTGAAAATGAGAACTTTCTTATATATATAATCTACACTGCTCCTTTGCTAATGTAACTTCATGTCCTCTAGTCCTTCTATCTTTCTTAACTGAGAAAAAAAAATGTCTATCAATATTTTCATAACCATTCATTATTTTAAACACTTCTATCTGATCTCCTCTCAATCTCCTGGGGTCTAGTGTTGTTAAGCCTTTTTTCTGCGTATTTCGAAACTAAGATCCCTCAGATTTGGTATCATATTAGTTGCTCTCCTCTGCACTCTTTCTAGCATATCTATGTCCTTCCTGCGATAAGGCCTCCACGCTTGAATACAATATTCTAAATGAGGCCTAACTATTGTTTTGTACAGCGGTATTATTAGCTCTTTTTTCGTATACGTTATGTTTCGCCTAATTAATCCAAGGATTTGATTTCCCTTTGAAGTTGCAATTGCATTGCTCTGAAACCTTCATATCAGCACTAATGGTTAACCCTAAGTCTTTTTCTTTTACAGTAGTATTTAGTACAGTACCCCCCCCCCCCCCCCCATTGTATATTCTAACTCTTCGTTCCCATGTCCTGCGTGGAGGCGTTTACATTTCCCAAAATTAAACAGCATTTGCCACTTTTCAGTCCATTTGATCAACTTGTCAAGATCATCTTGTAAATGTGGTCTATCTCCATCACTTTTAATCCTTCTAAACACTATTGTATCATTTGCAAATTTCAACAACTTGCTTGTTATTTCATCATCCAAATTGTTGATATATATTAAGAATAATATAGGTCCCAGTACTGACACCTGTGGTACCCCACTCAATACCGATTTCCAGTTTGAGGCCTCCCCGTCAACTACTAGACGTTGTCTTCTGTTAATCAGCCATTTTTCTATCCAGTTCATTATACCATTTCCTATGCCATGGGACTTTAGTTTAAGCAGTAATCTTTGATGTGGTACTTTGTCGAAAGCTTTCTTAAAATCTATTTAAATATTCTGAATCTGCCCCCTTGAACTTAGCCTCTGATACTGGCAGTGAACTAATATCTTCTCTTGTAAACACTGAACTAATGTACTCATTCCTTCTGGTATTATATTTCCAGCACTATCTTCTAGAGGACCGACCTTATCTTGAACTTTCTATTTGTTTCGAACATACGTATAAAACCTCTTGCTGTCATGTTTTATATTACTAGCTAATTGTTGTTCACAGCTTCTCTTTGAATTTATAATTTCAGCTGTTGCTTGGATAAGTGCTTCTTTATAACTGTTGTAGTCTTCATCATTTCCAGTACATCTATATGACTTCCACATCATTTGTTTGTACGTAATTTTTCTAATGGCTTCTTTCGATAAGTGTTTCTTTTTGGACCGTTCCACTTGTCTTGAAGGGTACACATTTATCGACTATGCACTTAATTTCACTCTTTAGTATATTCCAGCATTCTGTTGCTGTCTTATTTTTTAGTGTGTTATTCCAGTCTATCTTTGGTAAATATGACATCGTGTCCTTATACCTTCCTTTGTGGAAATTTATCCTATACTGCATTTTACTATTCCTTTCTGATTTTATTTTGATGATAAAGTGTATCTGGTTGTGATCACTACTCCCCAGTGGCTCACATATTTTGACATTGTCAACTAATTCATTATGTGTGGACAAAACTATGTCTAACACATTCTCACCCCTAGTTGGTTCTAGCACATGTTGAGAAAGGAAAGTATCTTAAACTAAAACTAAAAACTTGTGGTCCTCAGTCCCCATACTCTGTAGAGAATTCCATTGTATATGCCCGTGGTTAAAATCCCCTATAATAATGCAGTCCCGTTTGTTTACTTCCCTTATAGCGTTTTGTATTTTTTCATTCTCTTCTATGCTTATGTTTGGACTTCGATAAACTAACCCAACTGTTAACGTTAAGTTTCCTGTAACTAAGTTACACCAAACAGCTACTTCTCAATCTGCTTCTCTTAATAATTTTATTTCATAAGCCTGAATAGATTCTTTAATATACAAAATAACTACACCTCCCTTTCTTCCTATTCTATCTTTCCTAAACGTTACATATCCTGTCAGTCCCAATTCAGCATCTGATATATCGGTGGTGGTCCAGGATTCGGTTATACATATTATGTGAGGGTCAATATCTTCTACCATAATGTTTAGTTAATTTCTTAAAAAGCTACAAAAGAGTTTTCCACACTGTTCTTTGCTGATTTATTTGTGCTGTCTTTATTTATGCCTCCAGTTTCAGGCTTTTCTGTGAGTCCCCTCTGCGAATCTAGTTTAAATAGATGCAACCTGTTCCATTGTCAACAGATCGCAGCAGGTTCTCTGAGAAAACTGCTGCCCCTTTTCCTCTAAGATGGAGGCCATCTCTCATGTACATATCTTCCCTCCCAACAAAGTATACCCATAAATCTGTGAATCCCACCCCTCTTCTTCACACATCTGCTCAACTAGTGCATTGATCGCTATCCTCTTGCAGTTTCTATACGTTGCCCCCCTTCCTCCCAGTACTGGCAACATTCCTGACAGAATGATTTGTTCAACTCTTGTCTTCTTTAGCTTCCTCAATAAATGTCTATACTTCTGTACTATCCCAGTTGTTCCCTCTTTGCCTTCACTATTTGTTCCTACATGTACCAGTATAGACCCTCCCTTGCCATGCCCCAATACCTTCTCTACCCTGTCAGTTACATGTTCAATCCTAGCCCCCGGTAGACAAACAACGACGTCCTTCCCCTCGTTCAGTGTCTTGTCCGTGTTTCTCATAATGGAGTCGCCCATAAACACCCTCTCCTTCCTCATTGCCCCCTCAATCACTGCCTTCGAGTAGCTCCTTCTTCGGTTTGCATCTGTCTGGTTGTTGTCTTTTCCCCTTGTCGTCTTCTTTCCTTTCACATTCTCTTGTGATCCATTCTTTCCTGTCGCTTTTTCTCTTGTCACCTTTCCTCCTGTCAGCGTCCCTTTTACCGACTTCTCTTCTATCAAATTTGCTCTCACTTCCTTTCCTCCCTTCATCTTTCCTCCCATCTAATTTTCTTCTCTCCTCTCCCGTCCCATCTTCCCTCCCTCCTTCTCTACGATCCCTTTCTCCCCTGTTATCTTCACGCTTGTCACGTTTTCTGTCGTCGATTTTCCAATTTCTTTCCCTCCAATCACCTTCCCTCCTCTCAATCTCCTTTCCTCAGTTTTCTTGCCACTGCTATTCTCCTTCAGTCTTGCAGTATTCTCACCTCTCTCCCTGTCGTCTCTCTCCACTCGACATGTCTCCTTGCTAATTCCCATCTCCATTCCCTTCACAATATATATCAACCTAACTGAAAGGTGAATCCTTCCTCCATGGTTACTGGCCATGACTTCCCACAGCGGGACAATGCCAAATCTTCCCAGCTATTGCAGTGATCGCACAGCAAGTGTCGCTTTGCCTTGACTTGCCGCTTGCAAGGCGCCATATCCCCATCATAATTTATTTAATAACTTTACTAACTTAGTCTTTATAAAGACTGTTTCCTGTGTACAATAGCACACTTTACGTTACAGATTTCAATTACACAGCCGACAATTCATCATATCACGAACGCTAACATTACCGGTAGTGACCTAATTTAAATACTTTAAATTGCGTTATGTTAGGCTGCTTTAATTTTAACAACAATGCTACCTAGTCAAAATATCTAGCAAGTACTGGCTTACAAAGACATTATCTTATGTAAGTAGTATGATGGGTGTTAATTTATCTCCTATATATTCTACTACAAAATCAGGTTTGTTAAATCCTGTTTACAACTTATCGAAGGCTAAGTTACCCTAATATCACTCTCTACACTAAGGTGTTCTAAAATACTTTAACTAACTAACTTTAAGCACAATTGCTACTCAATATATGTTTAGTGCAACTTTATGAATGATATTAAGGCAAGAATAATACTTATCAATCAGTAATTCAACTTGTTTATCGACTTTTCTGCACCACCAATTCTACGATCTAATCCGCCAAATATAGTCTCGAACCAGTAAGTAACATCTATTATATGGAAAGGTGTAACAAGCATTGCCTCATTAACAGGTTCCTGACATTTAAACATACATGGAATAGTAATATTCCGTAAATATTACGAAATAATGCGGATGCTTTCTAAAACTTCTATCATTGCTGTTTATGTAATTAAACTACAAAATCACCAATGATACACACACGCACGCACGCACGCACGCACGCACACACACACACACACACACACACTGTCGCAGTGCGAGCATAAGCATGTGAACAATGACTAATGAACAAGTATCAGTCGCACCGTATCCTTTGATGGTTGGCCATTGTTTTTGCCATGGGCAATCTATTTTGTGCGACTTCAAAGAGATTAGACGCAGTCCAGCTTTCATCAGGCGAGAAGTGTTGTCGCTGAACAGGGCTGATATGTCCCTTGCTGTGCGCATCCACTCAAAATCAGTTGCTGCTAGGAACTCGTCCTGAAACATATATCAGTTTCAGATTTTGAAAATTAACTACATCATGGGGTTGTTTGTTAGTAGCTGCGTGTGCTTGTGTGATGATAGCATTATGCAAATAATTGTTTCTACACGTCTCGACAATGTAACAAAAACATTAAGAATGGAATTCAATACATAAAATTCGATGACAAACAATACAAAAACGGGGGAAACAGCAAACGACCAAGAACTTGAGAATGTCGACTCCTTTAAAGAAGCAAGTGTGTTGAAAGAATGACATTATTTCACGAACTTAGCTAACCATCGCAACACTGGCTAGATTAGAACCAGTATGAAACGTATCTCACAATAATTCACGTGTACTTCTCATTTCGTAATCTATATTACAATAGACAAGATGGATTTAGAGAAGAACACTCCACTTAACTACCTGCAAATAAATCCATTAACAAAAAGTCTCAGGAACTTGATAAATGTATGATTCCAATCAATGTGTACCTTGATTTGTCAAGAGCGTTTGCCACACTTGGCCATAATATTTTGTTATCTAAATTATAGTTTTATGAGTTTACAAACTCGGCGTTAGAATTTTGCAAAAGCTCCTTTTCAAACTGATATAATATTATCCGCTCTGGTAACTAATTAAATTTCATAATGTTTGCAGATGACACCACATTATTCACTACACTAAATGCAAATGGATATTTACAATGAAATACTAAACAGTGAATTACAAAAAAATACGTATTTGGCTCGAAGTGAACTAACGTTCACTAATTGTTAAGATAATGAACGCCATTATATTTCAAATTGATCAACAAGCCGCTGCCTGATTATCTCAATCAAAACCTTGTCTTATTCAATACCCAACGCCATTAGCATGCTACTAGGGGATACACAAATGTATTTATCCCGAGAGTAAATCACGAATTCGCCAAAAGAAACATCAGATTCAGCGTAGCAAAAATATTCAATAATTCTCCCGATATCAATATTTATAAAATATTCACACACAGTATCCATGGATTCTATACTTATATCAAAAGATACATTATTGAAAAATGCTTGTACTATTATTAACTGTTATATACGTGGAAGATAATTAAATAAAATGTACCGTAATATATATTGATGCATTTTGTGACTTGTATAATGTATCGTTATATGCTTATAGTTGCACACACACACACACACACACATACATATAGTTGCACATATATATATATATATATATATATATAAAACAGCTACTGGCGTATTTTGATTATATTTGTTCTATGACATGTTCATGTAGTACCAGCTAACTTACTTAGTAAACATACTGCTATTATATTAATATTATTATTTAAGGTGGCTCTCGTGTCAGCGGCATTTAAGTGCCTTAATGGGAGTCCCCTGACTTATCGTATTTGCCCTGTTATAATATGTATTTATAATTATTGGTCTATTGGTCTAATAAAAGTCATTTCATTCTTTCATTCCTTCCGAAGCATAACTAAAAGTGCGGTTTCTGGGGCCTTTTACTAATCCGTTCACTATTCTGACAGTCGATGTGTGCTGCATAGAATAAGGGTTTCTATGGGGTTAGCTGGTTCTCGTTGTACCATCAGAGCACCTTGTTCTGTGATGTTTGCTCTTCGCAGCGAGGAATCTAGAATATACACTAGCTTCATTTAAAGTTGTAGCTGTGAGATATTATTGAACTAGCTTTAATAATCTGCTAAGGAGTCTTGTCATTCTGCTGATCGGTTAATTCATGTGATATGTTTCTTTTCTTTCGAAAGTCGTATGCTGATGACAAAGTACGTTTAGAGAATGTATATTATACATAAATATTTATAAATGAACGTTTTGTTGATACATTATTCAGCGAATCGTGAGTCTAGATATACTTGTGACCGCAATGCAATGAAAACAAATAAACAGACGTGTAAACATGATATATTCTATGGTAAACACAGCTGATATTTGTGGTTACTCTGTCATATGTACAAGATAAACATATGAAAGTATAATAATGTAACTTCCAAATTCCAAAACACAAGGCAAAACTGGGCCGAACAGAAACATTAAGACAGCAGCAAGAGAACTCGAAGTCCGGTCCACTCGAATGACAGTCCGACGTTCTATCGCCGGGTTACCGCGCCCCAATAGTCATAGTGTTATCGTGAGCGGTCACAACACTTGTTTGATGTCGAATGTACAGTTCCTTACCTGCGATATGACCTTTTCGTGCATCATTTCTCTCCATATGTCAGTCATTGCTCCATATGGACACCAACGACTTGGTTCATTCGGGTTGTTGCACGAGCAGGTGTTCTGATCACATGTCGTTACCATCAGTCGACCACCTACAAATGGCCCACAGCTTCGATATCGTTGCGTACAGCGGTGTAAACAGGAAACATATCCCTGGACTGGTCGACTGTAGCCGCCTTGCGTAAAAAGCGACCAAAGTAACAGTTTCAGGTAATGTTCAAACATGGCAATTTAGACAACCAAGTTTTCATATTTGAAAAGAAAATGTATACATGTTGCTTATCGGTGCATAGGGGATTGAAATGAAGACACAAACATATAATTTTTGTTGCTATTTTGCACAGTTGTAGATAGCTCCATTAATGTGATTATATAATTAATTTGTAATGATAGATGTATCGATCAATCTAAAGAATACATTCCGACAATAAAAGCAAGTATAAACTCGTTTGGCCCTTACAATATTGCTCCACGTCTAGCCGTGGATAAAGACAGGGTAATAAAACACGCAATGTTACCAGACACAAGCTCCTTGGCTCTGTGCAGAAAGAACGTATCCCAGTCGCTAGCGGCTTGGGCGGAAAACTTCCGCTGTTCGGGTGAACCATCAACCATGTGCACAGAGAAAACCTCCGTCGTCGTTACATGTGGCCTATATACATATTGACATGTCATATCGAAGTACACATTATGTATGTTGATAATCCCTTGTTACTAATACTTGCAAAATGTACTTCCTCTAGATCCTACTATACACACACAGGTGCACAAAACAGTTTCCCGGAGTATTCATAAATAAGTTTTGTTATGAAGTAAATTTGAATTGTTGCTCGCGTTAACACAAGTTATGTAAATGTGCCACAAAGCCCCCAAACGTACAAACTACCCGCAATACTACGAACAATCGAACAATCTTTTAATGTAAACTTCGAATCCTAAATCTGGAAAGAACCAATAACCAACGATGAACTTCAGATAAATAAAAGCGTTACTTTTTACTGAAGAGTAGTACATAAATATATGAAAGCTGGTGTTCGAGATGCAAACCCTCTAGGACTACGTTCTAGCAGTTAAGTGTGCAAAGGAATTAACTAACGTACGTATATTCATTATGTGTGTTCGATACATATGCATAGTGTACATAATTATGCAAGGTATAATTTATTTAGTATATGACTCTGAACGCTCACCTTTCAGATAACCAGCTAAGGGACGACATGGAAAACCCGAGATGAACGGACTCGTTTGGCAGACACTGTTTGTAGAAGCTTCTTCCGCAGCAAGTGACAAATACGTTCTTATGACCTTGGAGAGGTCCGGGTACTACGCCTGGGCAGACAACAACACGTTTCTTATAGTCGTTACCATTTCAGCCGGATACAATTGGTTGGTTTACTGTTCAGTTGATCTCAGTATATTGATTGCTCAACTCAATCATGTATATAGGGATATCCAGTTGGCTGTGGAGTTTTCACCCTTGTGGAAATCGAAATAAAAGAGAAATTCATAAATGGCCGTCGAAACCAACTTATCAATTCGTCGCTACAAGACAATATACAAATACGACTGAAATGTTGTATTTTATGTTTATATGTGGTTTAACAAACTTTCTAACAAATATATCCACATTGAAAGGATACAAAATTGTTATTCAAGCTGGTTTTCTCTTAATTTCGAAGGTCCTACACGTGGTAGGGTTAGTACGAGAACAATGTTGATTCCATATTAGAACGAATTTGTTCTCACATAAGAAGACAAATCAACTGAATACATGATCTGCTGATTGTTAGAATGCTAGCAGGTCAATATATTTATAAACATCAGTAGGGTGGATTTCATATGGATACAGTATATGTTGGAATCTCGATAAGCCAAATATTTTCTTGCCCTGTTGCCATGTGGGAATTTTCCTACTTCGGTTTTTTTGTTGCTTATTCACTACCAAGGTATTCCATCCTGACTTATAGAGACCGATAATACACCATGCGACATCTTCGACTTGGTTAATAATATATTATAATAGTCAAATACAGACTACAAAATGTATGTTTTCTTGTTTTTCAGGGAGTCATTTGATGCAAACTAACTAATATTTTACTATTTAATTAAACAAATTAATTTCTAAGCAGTGTGGTGCTGAATTTCCTAACACAATACATTATATCTCTGTATACTAGTATACCTGGAATTGATATAATTTCATGACTGCCGGTATGAAAACGAACTCGACCTAGGTATGAACATTCAAAAGAAACGCACCTTCGAATAAGCGAATCAAACAGTTGAAGTCGTTGATTGGTCGATCTTCGTAAATGATATGAACTTGCTGATCGGTACCATACATCTTCTGTATCCAGTCTAGTAAATAGAGAACACACATTGATTCCCCAGTAGAACAGACAATGATTATCCATAGAACACATAAAGAGTCAACTGTATAATACACAACGAGTAGCAATATAACTTACAATGAATCAACAATAGAACGCACAATGAGTCAACAATAGAACGCACAATGAATAAAGAATAGAACATACAATGAATCTACAATAGAACGCACAATGGGACAACAATAGAACGCACAACGAGTCAACTGTACAACACACATTGACCGATATCCAACGCAATCCGAATTGAAGAAGCTGTAAACAACATTCTACTGTTACCAAATTAATTATGATTTTGTTATGATAGTGTGATTTGGCAAAGTAATGTCATCAAGTATTGTATATGTTAATGCTGGTTATGACACAAGCGATACTTAATGCCATCGATTATTGTCCAACAGTTGGGGAACATAGAAAAGAATGTCACAGCATGTTTGCCATGAGAGTTTGTTTGTGAATAACATGTTTGTCACCTAAGGCGTTGCTGTGAAAGGCGTAATATCAACGTAAGTACATACCTACACAGTTTGTCATCAGACTTAACGAGTTGATACCATCGGCCGTCCCGTATTCACATATGACAAACGGACCATTTCCTGGCGTGAAAGGAATGGAACCTGTTTGAAAATATTCGTCAATTAATACTTCGTTTATAATCAATAATAATAATAACAAAAGTGAAAATGTCGATGCAGCATGTTATTCTTAGCATTAAGAAGTATTTCTTTGGCTACAGCATCTTATCCGATAAGACAGTACACAAGATGTATCGATGTTTGTCCAATGTTTCATCACAAAGTCACAAAGACTATTGTTTCTCAAACAGTATGTCCAGAAGAAGGAGGCAAGGTACTTACTTAATAAATCTCTGATTAGTGGCCAAGCGCATGCCGCAATTTTCTGATGCATAGGCGTGATGTCGCCGTATGCCGCCCCTTCGACTCCCTTGTATAATTCATCATCATAGGCAATGTCCTTTCGCTCTACGTTCGCCATGTGGCACAGTGATACCTATGACATTCGTTAATAATACTCTATTAACACAGCTGCAAAAACTGTCACTAAGAACAATCACAATCAACTGCAGTTTTCCATCAACAAATAAAAGAGACAAGTTAACCACTATGAAGCTGATGTGTTCTTCGACCAATCTTGGGCATTCATCATAGCAGTACCTTTCTCGAAGGAAACGTGTATCGGGTGTCTCTTTTTGGGTTTGCACGCGCAAACACACACATACACGGACCCACACAAGCACTCACTCACTCACTCACTCACTCACTCACTCACTCACTCACTCACTCACTCACTCACTCACTCACTCACTCACTCACTCACTCACTCACTCACTCACTCACTCACTCACTCACTCACTCACTCACTCACACACTCACTCACTCACTCACCCTCTCACCCACTCACCCACTCACCCACTCACCCACTCACCCACTCACCCACACACTCACTCACTCACTCACTCGCTCACTCGCTCACTCCCTCCCTTACTCACTCACTCACTCACTCACTCACTCACTCACTCACTCACTCACTCACTCACTCACTCACTCACTCACTCACTCACTCACTCACTCACTCACTCACCTAATCACTCACTCACCCACTCACCCACTCACCCACTCACTCACCCACTCACTCACTCACTCACTCACTCACTCACTCACTCACTCACTCACTCACACAAACACACACACACTCACACATACACACACACACACACACACACACACACACACAATTACCCTCACACAATCACACAATCACACACGCGCGCACACACATTGAGTGTAATCGCGACTTTAGACGTCGAAAATCAACTACCGCCACGGTTTGTTAACATGATCAAGCGAATCTTATGTTGTGACTAACGCGGGAATACTCGACATTGGCCGGCTTTGTTTCACCCCATATATAAATGGCTACGTGGTAAATTCGCGTTAGTTGCTATGTATTGACGGTATATAGTACAGCTTTTCTAAAAAGATAGAACACTCCACTACCCTAAATATGTAAATTAGGTGCCCCATAATTTTGAAGTTATTTCAGATCGCAGTAAATATGCTTGATGACAACACATTAAATCTTATATAATTCTACTAACCTGGCAATGATTACTTATGTTTTGGATGGTTATTTTGAAACTGAATCATGTGAAATGATATCTGCTTACAATAACTTTCAAACAAGTGTTTGCTGTATTGTGCCTTATAACGATGACAAAAACCAATATTGATAACTGACATTAACTGAGTTCCACAAATTTATATTTATACATAAATAATAATAGTATTAATTGTACCAAATCGGTAAACTTCAAAATACGTGTTTTGTAAAACAGTGGAGTTGTGCGGTCGCATTGCTTTGCATTGTGTATAACCAGTATGACCTCTTTGATACATATTTAGACAATGCAAATTTGTACGATAGGTATTTCGCCACATTTCCACACAGTGCAATAATACGGCAATATAACACATATATTCAATGGCGTTCAATTAATTTGATGCAACTTTATATATTACCAAAACGTATTGATATTGTTGCGAACATGTGCACCCATGTGATAACATAGGAGCCTATATGTAGAGAGGAGGCGTCACTGAGCGAGATCATGACAGTCTTGATCCTATAAAATAATCTGTAAATTCCCAATATTTCTTAAAATAACACATTTACAAAAGTGGTTTAATTGCAACTAGGTGTACCTATTTTATAATTAAGTATAATTTTCCACTTCTTGACCAATGCATGATCCTGCTAGTGTGTTTTTTATAAAACAAATTCTGACAATTTTACTGATAATTCACCATTATTTGTTTTATAAAAAAAAGTTAAACGTAAAACACGCCGCCGATCTTGTAATTGTGCCGTTTTTTTATTTATGTTAATAATTCTGTAACACTTATTTCATGAGATTTAGTCCAACTTCAGCGCGTCTCTGGGTTGCTTCGAGGCTGTTAATTTATTTCTTGAGGAATAGATCCAAGATGGTTTATGCATATTCCATTCCATCCCTGACTACTGAAAATGTTGCACATGTTTTACACCTTTAGCAAAGCCCATAAGATTTCTATATAATAATCCACGCTTTTGATTTCCCTTCTTGAGCACTTCAGCTATGTGTTTGGATCCAGCTCATTTGATAAAATAATCCCCACATATTTTGTATCATTAACGTCCTTCAGAATCTATTCAATCATGTGATAAAAATTATGCAAATGAAGCCATCATTTGTTCTCATTATATTGCATTTGGAAATATTAAATTTCATTCCATTTAACACTCCAATTCACTTTAACAAGCCTATCTAATCCGTTTTACAATATTAGTTGATCTTGTAAATACTGAAGAGCTCTATAAATCGTGCAATCTTTAGCGAGTCTTACACTGATACCTGGTGGAATAACACATGGAAGATTATTACAGTACATTAAAAACAATAAGTGTCCCATTACTGTACCTAGAGGTAGTCCGGATACTACCTCTTCATTATCAGAAAATTCACAATTTACCAATACACGTTGACTCCAACCCACTAAGAATGATTTCGTACACTTTTGAACATAAAAGCTGTAATTTTGAAGACAAATGAGAATATGCGGCCACGGCACAGTGCTGCATATGTATTTTTGTGCTGGCAACAACGCAGGACGAGTGCTGATTGGCCTAATGTCTCCTAAGGCCTGATGCTAATTACCCCCCTTTGTCTTTGGTGCTCTTTTGGCACAAGGAACCAATCACCGCGCGGTAATGGCGCTCGGTGGCAGATTGCATTGAGCTCTTCGTTTTGTGAAAGTATTTTCTTTGTTATCCGCCATTTTGATTTTTGCTTACGGATTTCGTCACTGGCCATTACCATGTCAGTGAATTCCCCTTGTAAAATAGTTTTAAGGCATAGTTATGTTTATTGGGATAACGCATTCGTAGTCAACAAGCCCGACACCGACCGGTCGTTTTAACGACTTTGAGGTGAATGGCCGACCCTGTGAAGTCTCGTATGAGGGCATTCGCGGAGCTCGTGTCGCCACCGTAATGGCGCCGGGAGTCATGTCCCGAAGTGTTGCTTGTCGCGCAGACGTTGTGGTGCTGCCTATTGGTGGTAATGATATCAGCGGTCGGTTGGCATCTACCCCTATTATGGTACCTTTGCGGCGGGTTGTAGTTCCCGGTGGTTTCACCGGGATCGCTTTGTTGTCATGTATATGTTCGCGTGGTGGCGCCACATTGCTTTGTAGGGTCCGTGTTTACATGCATTGAATGCATCTTTTATTTCGGTTACAAAAACCCATAGTACATATACATTTAAGTAATACATGCTAATGGAATAAAATGTACACCTTTAAAAATAATAAGTGAAATATACAAATAAGTAATCCAAGCTAATAAGTTAAGAGATAAAAAGAATAATGAAAATGGAGAAAAAAAAATATGTTAAAAAATATATATATATATATATATATAACATAGTGACTATTTACAACATATAGGGATTTTGACCAGCAGGATCACATGGATCCATTAAACATTTATCTACGCACTACAATATGATTACTGCCATGCGTTGTAGTGCGTATGTCACTGTTTGCTCCTGGGGCAATTTTTTCCAGGTCAACACATTATGTTCCTTTTTTTCTACATTCCTGCTTTGTCAGGTGTGTGCGTTTACATGTATTATAGTACTGGTGTCACTGTTTGCTGCTGTGGCAGTTTCTTTGCATGTCAATGCATTATGGTGGATTTTTGTATATTCATTAAATGTTGGGTTGGTGTTTACATGCATTGTAGTGCTTGTGTCACTGCTTTGCTGCTGATGCAGTTTTTTTGCATATCAACACACCGACATGTGTTTACATGCATTGTAGTGCTTGTGTCACTGTTTTGCTGCTGGGGCAGTTTTTTGTATGTTAACACATTACGTTGGGTTTTCTAAATTCCTGCTTTGTCGGATCAGTGTTTATATGCATTAGAGTGCTTATGTCACTGTTTTGCTGCCGGTACAGATTTGTGCATGTCAACACACCGACATATGTTTACATGCATTGTACTGCTTGTGTCACTGTTTTGCTGCTGGGGCAGTTTCTTTGCATTTCAATGCATTATGGTGGGTTTTTGTACATTCATTAAGGGTCGGGTTGGTGTTTACATGCACTGTTTTACTGCTGGGGCAGTTTTTGCATATCAACACATTATGTTGAGTTTTCCAAATTCCTCTTTGTCGGGTCAGTGTATACATGCATTGTAGTGCTTATGTCACTGTTTTACTGCTGGTGCACTTTTTTGCATGTCAGCACACAATCAATTAATTGGCGAGTACTGGCTGTCCATATTGAACTGGTATCACATGAACAAAACAGTGCTCGATGAATTACGCATAAACAAACTAAAAAAAGACGGTATGTTGACTGTCAAAAAGTGTTTATTCAGAGTAGCCAAAAAATTACTTGTACAAATGAAATATACAAATCATATTGGTGAAACATTCGAAAGGAGAAACACTGCAGTAGAGATGCTGATGATGTTAGCTTCATTAGTGATACAGACGTGGCAATCATTACTTATGTTTTGGGTGGTTATTATGAAACTGAATAATATGAAATGATATCTGCTGATAATTTGAAATAAGTGTTTGCAGTAGTGTGCCTTATAATGATGACGTGAACTAATATTGGTACCTGACATTCACTGAGTTCCACAGACAATTAACGCTGTAAACCTTCTGGTGGTTGCTGTGCGGGTTCGTGAAAACTGATTTCATCTTCGTGTGCAGTGTGCTTTGACATGTTCAGCAAATACATGTTTAATATTCGACGGCAAATAATTGTTATGCGCTATATAAATAAATAGTAATATTATACATTGTGCCAAATCGGTAAACTTTAAAATGCGAGTTTTGTAAAACGGTGCAGTTATGTGGTTGCATCGCTGTGCGTTGTGCATAACCAGAGTGACCCTTTCTGTAACTTATTTAGACAACACAAATCTGTACGATAGACATTTCGCCACATTTCCACACAATGCAATAAATACGGCAAGTACACAGTGCAATATAACATATACATACAATGGCAGTCAATTGATTTGCTGAAATTTACATAATACCAACACGCATTGATGGTGTTACGAACATGTGCACCCAAATGATGACTAAAGATCCTACATTTAGAGAGTACGCATCATTGAGCGAGATCATGACAGTTTTATTCTTAAAATATAATGTGTTAATTCCTAGAAGTGATAACAATGCGCCCAAGGCAGCGCATGTAAACTGCTCGGAAATGCTCTACAGGAGTAGGCCGCAAGAATAACACTAGACTAGATACATTTATCCACTTTGCTATAGTTTTTAAAATAACATATTTAGGTTCAAGATGGTTTATGGATATTCCACTCCAGCCAAGACTTCTGAAAATTATACAAATGTTTTATATTTTTGAGCACAGCCCCTAATACGTATATGTAATAATCCAAGCTTTTGATTTCCCTACTTGAACTCTTCGGTAATGAGTTTGAACCAAGGTATTTCATTTCCTAAAATAATCCACAACTATTTTATATCATTAACTTCCTTAAGAATCTTCCCACTCATGTGATAAAAACGATATAGATTAAGACAGCAGTTGTGCTCATTATATTGCATTTGGAAATATTCAATTTATTTCCCTTTTAACACTCCATTTCACTTTAACAAGACTGTCTAATTCTGTTTGTAATATTAGATGAACTTATAAAGACCTAAACAGATTTATAAACCGAGCAATTATCAGCGAGTCTTATTCTCGTACCTGGAGAAAAAATACTTGGAAGATCATTATAGTATATCAAAAACAATAAGGGTCCCGTTACTGTACCATGAGGCATTCCGGGCACTTTTTTTTACTTTCCTCTTTATTATCAGAAAATTTACCATTTACCTATACACGTTGACTTCGACCCATGTAGAATGATACTATCAAGTTTTGAACAGTTTCTATTTATACCATAATAATTCAACTTATTTATCAGTCTATGATATCGTACAACATAAACGTCGTTAGAATAATAAAGAATAACAATATCCACTAGTCGATTCTGATCATGTAAATGTGTCATGTCACTTGACGTTAATAATAGTTGTGTTTCATATTTATGTATCTTCCTGAAACCCTGCTGAAGACGAGAATGTATAAATATTGTAGTAATCATACAGATGTTGACGAATATGTGAACAAATCACGTTTTCAATTAGTTTTGAAACAATTCATGTTAGCGATACAGGTCTGTAATCAGTTGGATCACATTTTAAATATGTTGTGTATATTGGTGTGATCCAGTGTATACTCCACTATGCTGGTACTTTACAAGAAAGCAGCGATTTCCTGAAAAAAAATAAAACAAAGAGCCAGTTCAGAATCACATTCTTTCAATATTTTACGTGGAATCTTACCCCGACCACGTAATTTACTAGGGTTTATTTCACTGAGTAGCTTTTCAGTACCCACCTCATTAAATGTGATAGTATCAATGTCAGTCTATAACATGAGTTTTTATCCACCATTTGGAGGGTGGCGGGTGCGTCAGTGCATGTATTATGGCTTGCTGCTAACAGCTCCATTGACGTACTTTTTTAACACTGCGTGTACGTGTTTATGTTCGCCTGTGCTTGTGATGACATCAGAAATACAAGAACGTGCATTCATATTGCAGTCGACGGAGAACAGACGTATATTAATCACCAGATGTGGCGAACGTCGCTGACAACGATGGTCACGTACCTAACACTCTGGTTATTTATCTTAGTCCAGCGGTTCTTAACACCTGGGTCGGGACGCATATTTGGGTCGCTAAGTAATCTTGAGTGGGCTGCCAAGAGTTTTTCGTGATTGTTCAAGCTTTCATTTAGTGTCCCGCTTGCCTCTATCAGGTGCACGGGAAACAAATAAATTTATTCCAGAAGTTGCAAGAATTAGAAACGCAGTATGATATAATATGAATCAAATTAATGTTCTCATTCGTTCATCATATATTTTTGTATCCTATTTGTTTTATTTTATAGCTGATCACAAGTTAATTGATGGAAGACGTCAGCCTCAATGTTAGTCCCGCGGGTCGTATTCGGGTCGCTGCTAAAACGTTTTAAGGATCGCTGTTATAAAATACTTAAAATGCATCAAATGTGTAGTGCAAAGCGAGATTACTATATAAAGCTACTTCTATCTTTATAACATAATAAACATTAAGTGCAGTAACTACACATAGATAACGTTAGTTTCAATAATAATTTAATGATTTTACTGGACAGGCCACCAATAATTTTAATTTTGTTGTTTTCATACTAGATAGGCATATTTGGTAAAAGGTGTTATTTTAAAAGCATGGACGCAATATGTGAGTATCCGGTCGGAATTTATCGCGTTAATATGTGAAATCGCTCAGCACGGTGCTACAGCCAACTGCGTTGGTCAATCCTTGTGTAGGTTAATGTCATTTAGCTACCAAAAGCGTGGGAGTACTAAAACAAAGCTACGTCAAATGGTTTAATTTGGCATTCTAACATAATGGGATGGAGTATGATAATTAGTCAAATGCATATGCTATAGCACGTAAATGTACATCAACCTCAAGAATCAGTTTTGCTTAAATGATATAAATCCAAGGAAGCAATTATTTTTATTAACGCTTTGCATTGTCGTCTAGAGTCAAAACGTTACTTGATGTCTTATTAACAAGATTTAAGAAGATTTAATAAGATTGCCACCCAGAGAATTAACTCTAGGTGGCTGGTGGACAAGGAAGCCACGTCGAATTGTCAGAAAGAGGTGAGATGTCACGCGATAACCCGTCGAGTTTTCAGAAAGCGGTGAGATTTTACGCGATAACACGTCGAATTGCCTGGAATTCCATATTTTTGACGGAATCTTACGCGGTAACGCGTCGAATTGCCTGGAATTCCATCTTTTTGACGGAATCTTACGCGATAACACGTCGAATTGCCTGGAATTCCATCTTTTTGACGGAATCTTACGCGATAACACGTCGAATTGCCTGGAATTCCTTCTTTTTGACGGAATCTTACGCGATAACACGTCGAATTGCCTGGAATTCCATCTTTTTGACGGAATCTTACGCGATAACACGTCGAATTGCCTGGAATTCCATCTTTTTGACGGAATCTTACGCGATAACGCGTCGAATTGCCTGGAATTCCATCTTTTTGACGGAATCTTACGCGATAACACGTCGAATTGCCTGGAATTCCATCTTTTTGACGGAATCTTACGCGATAACACGTCGAATTGCCTGGAATTCCTTCTTTTTGACGGAATCTTACGCGATAACACGTCGACTTGCCTGGAATTCCTTCTTTTTGACGGAATCTTACGCGATAACACGTCGAATTGCCTGGAATTCCATATTTTTGACGGAATCTTGCGCGATAACACGTCAAATTGACAACTTTGTGCAGCGCGTTGGTCAAACTAAAGTGTTTCGTTTGTCCGACTAGTTGGTCTGAGTTCAATTCGTGTCACGTGTTCGGCTAAGTTTCGTGTTTCTTTTGTACAACTCGTGTCTATAGTTCGATTCGTGTAGCGTAATCGGCTAAGTTTCTGTTTCGTTTACGCAACTAGTTGGTCTGAGTCTCATGTTATGTGTCATCCGTAGTCTCGTGGCATATCTCTTGTCTCGTCCGTACTCTCGTGTGATGTGACATCCGTAGTCTCGTGACATAACGTGTGATGTGTCATCCGTAATCTTGTGACATAACGTGTGATGTGTCATCCGTAATCTTGTGACATAACGCGTGCTGTGTCATCCGTAATCTTGTGTGATGTGACATCCGTAGTCTCGGGTGATGTGTCATTCGAAGTCTCGTGACATATCTCTTGTCTCGTCCGTACTCTCGTGTGATGTGACATCCGTAGTCTCGTGACATAACGTGTGATGTGTCATCCGTAATCTTGTGACATAACGTGTGATGTGTCATCCGTAATCTTGTGACATAACGCGTGATGTGTCATCCGTAATCTTGTGTGATGTGACATCCGTATTCTCGTGACATAACGTGTGATGTGTCATCCGTAATCTTGTGTGATGTGACATCCGCAGTCTCGTGACATAACGTGTGATGTGTCATCCGTAATCTTGTGTGATGTGACATCCGTAGTCTCGTGTGATGTGTCATCCGAAGTCTCGTGACATATCTAGGGCATAGTCTCGTATCTTGTCTCGTGGTGGTTAATATATATGTACTGTCGCCAGAAGTTCCATCGCCACTGTTTCGAAACGGAGTCTTGCAACCAAGTATTGATATTACACAACTGTTCGACTGTCACGTCGGATAGCTTCACACCTACGTCTAACAAAACACTCAAACAGTCTTTCACCATCTAGTTGGTCTGAGTTCATGTGTGTGTTGTGTGTTTCGTACCACATGTATGTATCTATGTATATCTCTATGTATGTATCTATGTATGAATCTATGAGTTCATTTTCGGTTACCCATGCCAGGTTATTTTTTTTACGACAGAAGTCGGTTTCGAAGGTTTTACCGAAGAAGCACGAATTTAAATACTATAGTACGAAAAAGGAAGAAAACGTTCGAATGGACATGTGTACACTTGACCCTTAATACGGTAAACTATATAGATACTGGTACATCTTATCTGGGAGGTTATTATGTGTATGTACTGTTCTAACATAACGTTTCACTTTCCTCGAACAATATAGATAGCGAGCACTGCGCCGTCTTGTATTGATATATGCTCTTTGGCGTCAAGACGATCGAGTCGCCATTGTGCATCGTACATAGCGTGTTTATTTATTTAATAATAATGTTGAACGCAATTATACACATACGTACATAGGTACATACGTACACACGTATAGATTAAGAACACCAGCGTGATAAAATGCTGAAACGGTATTGTTGGTCTCTAGGGACAGATGAAACATACATGTAGATGAGCCTTGAACAAGTAATACCTCTTCAAAACCGTTTGACACCCGTTTGTGTACAGGCACAAACTGCTATAATAACTTCAAAAAGTTCGGTAAGTACAAATTTCGTATGACGAATACTGTTACATGACAACCAGTTTGACCAAAATATTACACAGATAGCTGGTAGTTTGAATGTTTTAGCAGATAAGTTCGTATAATCCCCTATGCCTTAACACGGGACACATACACGGATGTTTTTTCAACACAGAGCCTTTGTTTATACCGGATTGATTTATACCGGTTCATACCAGTTTATACCAGTTTATACCGGTTAACAGGGAAATTTTTCACTCGCTATAGTATGTCAGTGTTTTTGAGTTGTATATCCGTGTTTGTAATGTGTTTTTCGGTGTTTGTAAGTTGTTTGTCAGTGGTTATGCGCTGTAGGCCAGATAGCCTTTAGCCTCTATGGCTATGCTTTATCGGGTTTGAACCTATGTTAAAGTTGTAAATGTATAGACTAGGAGCGGTCTACACCTAATCAAATGATCGACAACCTACGACATATAAGAATAGCCACTATTACGCATGCGCAATTACTTATTTAATTGACGTCACATGAAGGGATTACATTACATACGCGCAAGTTCAATACAAGGTCTAACCAAAGCACTATCTGCTTGAACAACTCACATCGTGTACAACATTACTGTGCATAGCAGTTTAATGATGTCACTGATCATGACGTCACTGCATCATGACGTCACATGATGGGATTACATTACATACGCGCAAGTTCAATACAAGGTCTAACCAAAGCACTATCTGCTTGACCAACTCACCTCGTGTACAAAATTACAGCGCGTACCATGACATCATACAGGGTGCGCGTGCTTGCGACAAACAAACGTGTCCAGACACGTCTCGAGTACGGGTTTTGTAACAGACACCAAAGGTCTAATTCCAAAATGGTCGCTCTGTTCGAAAAACAAAACAAAACGAGGCTATAGGCTCTGATATAACATAGTCCTATATGTAATCTACATTTCGTATACATTACTTCAGATAAAACGGTCTCCGCTGAATTTATAACCCTTTTGTTACACATTACGCCTTATTATAACACCACATATTGTGCGAAGCCTGGACCTACGGGTCGAGCAAACTCGTGTGTGACATATCCAAATGCTGTTCGGTATATGTTATTTTATTCAAAAAAAGCGGTCGCGTACCTTTGCGATAAAAAGGGCCTATGCTTTAACACGGGTTAAAAATTCGAAAAGTGGTCGCATACCTTTGCGACAATAGCTCGTATGCTTTAACATGGGCTAAAAATCGCCTTATGCTTTAACATGGGATAAAAACGGCCTATGCATTAACATGGGGTTAAAATTCCCTATGCTTTAACATGGGGTGAAAATTCGAAAAGTGGTCGGATACCTTTGCGATAAAAATGGCCTATCCTTTAACATGGGGTTAAAATTCCCTATGCTTTAACATTGGACCGGAACTACTTTTCCTAGCTCATTTGCATAACTAGCCACGCCCACAAGGTCCAGCTCGCTCGTGATTGGTCAATCGCACTTCCTCCAGACTGCGCCAAAGACCTCATTTGCATAATCATTAGCGTAAGCGCTTGGCGCAGTCTGGAGGAAACCCCTATCTCTTAACATGGGGTTTCCTCCAGACTGCGCCAACGGTGCCCGCTGGACCACGCCTATTACTACTGTCCAGGATTCGGTTATACCTATTATATGAGGGTCAATATCTTCTACCATAATGTTTTGTTTATTTATTTTGTTTACTATACTCCTTGCGTTTGAACAGTCACCTTTATATCCAGCTTCAGAAGAGTTTTCCAGACTGTTCTTTGCTGATTTATTGTGCTTTCTTTATCTATGCCTCCAGTTTCAGGCTTTTCTGTGAGTCCCCCGTGCGAATCTAGTTTAAATAGATGCAGCCTGTCCCACTGTCAACAGATCGCAGCAGATTCTCTGAGAAAACTGCTGCCCCCTTTCCACTAAGATGGAGGCAATCTCTCATGTACATATCTTCCCTCCCAACAAAAAATCCCCATAAATCTCTTAATTCCATCCCCACATCTTCTCACATCTGCTCAACTATTGTGTTGATCACCATCCTCTTGCAGTTTCTATACGTTGCCCCCCTTCCTCCCATTACTGGCCAATTTCCTAACAGAATTATCATTATTATTAGTGCACCATGCATGCCACAGTTATCCTATCCTTTACCGAGCAACGCGCATGGGTCCGAGTAAATTTAGAACACATAACAATAAATGATCGAGCATCTTAAGAAGTATCGTATATTTAACCAGCTTGTTCGGAAGTATACAGTTTGTTTGCCATCTAAAAAGGAGAATGCTTCAATCGAATTGCCGTTGCGACTAGTTGAACCAACTAACGATGCATAAGTTGTCGTAATTGGTTGACTTAACGTTTGCTTTTAACTAACCTGCGAAAAGATCGTAATTGCCTACTGGGGGCATCTATATTGCTTTGCGGTATTGTACTTGTGTGCAATATAAACTGTTGCTATAAATTATATAACAACAGATTGACGTTCTCTCAAATCTCGATCCTTCACATCTGGGTTTTTATTACTTCACCCCGCCGTGTTCCATGCATCTCGCGTCTGCGATCATGTAACACATGCAACAACTTTCCAGAGATGACGTCAACGGGTTCGAGTAAACTGAGGCCGTAAATAGTAATACGGCGTCATCGTAACCCAACAAACACATGGTATACATAGATATACACGTACTCAATAAACTATATATTTTATAGTTGTAGCCCTGGGGTGGGGGGTTGGGCCTCTACTACTGGAGGCCGGTGGGGGAAATGGCCGCACCACCTTTGCTAATCTGATTGTCATTCGATAATTGTTTGCGTAGTACCTCGATGAGAGTTTGATTTGTTCTGTTTTATCTCATCGTGCATGTGATTTAATTCCTGTTGGTACAATTATTAAATGACCTTTACCAACTACATCCACTCTTGTTTAATTTGTATAGCAAACGAGCTCAGGGTTCTGCCATTGAGCATCAGCATGGTATAAATGATTATTTTTACATACGTAAAAATTGTATTTATGCAATGTGAGGCGAAGATGCCTATGAACGTTTTGTTCAATGATAGTCTAACAACGGTCCGGATTACGTAAACACTTACCCGGACTCAAAAACGAGGCCGAGCTGGGACCGTTCCCTTTGTGTTGGAATTCGACTGCGTAACACGTCTTTGTTTTTCAACACAAAGGAAGATTAAATTCATCCCACCTTCCTCCCCTCTCTACCACCATTGTGCTAATGTTGTATAACATGTAATCACACTGTAATACTCTGTTTTCAATGTTAATTTTTGTGATACGGTCCATGTACCGGTAATTTTTCTGTGACGCTTTTCCCTGCTCATATATTGTACCCGAGGTTTTGCCTGAAGGCTTTTTCCTCCTTATTGATGACACAGCAGCAAGTGTACGCAGGGTTTTTAGGGCGGAAAATAAAGTAGGAATGATCAGTAGTTGTTTTAGTCGTCGAAATGTTTGAGAGGCATCTTTAAAGTAGGTTTTGATGTATTACCTACCGTGATTCCAGTATAGTACTTTATACTGTTGTCCAATTTATAGATTGTACATGGTGGGGGGAAATGGCCGCCCCACCTTTGCTAATCTGATTGTCATTTGATAATTGTTTGTGTAGTACCGCGATGAGAGTATGATTTGTTCTGCTTTATCTCATCGTGTATGTGATTTAATTCCTGTTGGTACAATTATTAAATGACCTTTACCAACTACATCCACTCTTGTTTAATTTGTATAGCAAACGAGCTCAGGGTTCTGCCATTGAGCATCAGCATGGTATAAAGACCTTTCTGGTATAAATGTGTTTGTTTGTGCAGCTTTGCTGCATAATAGTATTGCCGAATATATAGCGTTGCAAACAAGACGGCTGTCGACGTTGGTGTGTCGACACTTTTGGCGAGTACTGGCTGTCCATGTTGAGCTGGCATCACATGAACAAAACAGTGCTCGATGAATTACGCACCAATAAGCTGATAAGGACGGTATGTTGACTGTCAAAAAGTCAAAGTCAAAAAGCGTTTATTCAAATTAACCAATCAAATTATATGTAAAAATGTATATACATATCATATTGGTGAAACATTCAAAAGGAGAAACAATGAAGTAGCGGTACTGATGATGTTAGCTTCATTAGTGATACAGATGTGGCAATAATTACTTATGTTTTGGGTGGTTTTTATGAAACTGAACAATGTGAAATTATGTCTGCTGATACTAAATTTCAAAAAAGTGTTTGCTGTAGTGTGCCTTATAACGATGATAGGAACTAATATTGGTACCTGACATTCACTGAGTTCCACAGTTTGGTCAGTAGACAATCAATGCCGTAAACCTTCTGGCGTTTGATGCGCGGGTTCGTGAAAACTGTGTGTTTTGACATTTTTAACAAATAATCTTTGAATATTCGACGGCAATGAATTGTTATGCGCTTTATACATAAATATTAATAAAATAAATTGTACCAAATCGGCACACTTTAAAATGCGTGTTTTGTAAAACAGTGGAGTTGTGTGGTCGCATCGCTGTGCGTTGTGCATAACCAGAGTTACCCTTTCTGTAAAATATTTAGACAATGCAAATGTGTACGATAGGTATTTCCCAACATTTCCACATATTGCAATAAATACGGCAAAAACACAGTGCAATACAGTCCCGTAGCCAGTTTTTTACGGGGGTTCACATTTTACCAATTCAGACTCCGGGGGCCACAAGTTCTTGTCGGGTTATATTTGTTCACATTGCCGAAGGCCCCACAGGTTTACGTGGGGGCTCATCTTTTTTAAAGACGGTTTCATTTCGTCTTATATTCTTTCATCTTATATATACAAACACAACATTAGCATCCCCAGCAGGCCCACAACGAGGTCGTTTTGTGGGTGTGTTTTCACACAAAGTGGGACTGATATGTGGTCTGTGGAGAGTGGTACCGTTTTGTTGCCCGATTAAGCCTAATTTACACCCAATTGTATTCTTAAAAACCAACATATTGTGATAGTATATTGTTAATATAACTGACTTATTTACTCGAAATCCTTCGCCGTGTGTGCAACTGTTTTCAATGTGTTCATATTAATATAATAAACAAGGCATCGTGGAGTGTGGATGTGCCCAAGTTATTTTTCAGAATAAACAGTTATAGTGTGACATTTTCAATCTGGTTTTCACTCAATTAATACATTATATTTATCTGATCTGATGCACAAAAAGTTACATAATTTATACTGAATATAATTAAGTTAGTAAATTAACAAACCTTTATAAAACACGATCTGTAAATATAAGATTTGAAAAATTATTGTCCTCTTGTGGAGTTTGAATTAAATTCTAGGTGTCACACAGTCAAGTACCATATCATCTATATAACGCTGACTCTAGGAAACACTAACTGTATCTTACAACTACACGGAATAAAAAATGGACACTATATTTGTTAATAAAGGCCCTTCACACATTCTTGCCTCCTCGAGATCGTCCCCTTTCTGAGATCTACAAACATACAACTAGCAAACAAAGTATTTCGACAACCTTACAGCCACACAACTACACCATTTTTATCACGCACATTTGAAAATAGGTGAAGCTAAACTTTATTGTGTATTGATTAAATACAACTATTCGCGTTCCAGCGCAATAGTTAAAAATTATGATTTGTGTTAAGAGAGGTGAGTTTGTCTACCGGGTTTGCAGCTATTAAGAAATACACTCGCTACACATCTTAAGTTGTTGATTGTTCAGAATAGCCTCTTTGGCAGTCAGTAGTTACCTTAATCAACATACTAAAAATAAAAAGCCGCACCTCTTGTTTGTTTTTTAACAAAGTTGTGGCCGATGCGATTTCTGGCTTGTTTGGCATCAGATTATTTGTTGGCCGCTATGCGCGAATATGGTGCACATGTGGAATTTGTTCCTTTTACACCTGCATCTAGCGACCTACACTACAGGGATCCCAACTACTACAAGCAAGAGTTGGATGTCGTATACGAACTAGAGAAAGTGTGTCTGTCTGAAATGTTCAGCCGATGTATAGTTTTCAGTGTGCAGATCGATGGCAGCCGTGACAGGCACATGTTGGACCACATGTTGTAAGTGGACGGACTAACAGTGACGGCAGCGTAACGAGTGTGTTCGTTGTCAAGCATCCGCCAGAGAAGAACGGTGCCCCTGAACTACTTTAAGCGGTGAACAAAGCTCTGGATCTGACAGGAGGTAAAGACATGAAGCTAACTTGTGTCACCACTGACGGTGAGATGGCAAACACCGGCAGACAAGGTGGACTATGGCTACTACTTGCTGACCAAATGCAGAGAGGTTTGGCAACATTCTGATGCGCTGCGTACCGGTCTGACTTAGCCCTTGAGTCGGTCGTCAACACCGTACTTGTGTTGGGAATCTGGAAGTCCAATCTACTGGGACTCGTACGGTTCTTCGGGACGCTGAGACATATGAAGATGTTGTTAGCGCAGCCTGGGAATGTCAAACAGCTCCACCGAATTTACGGTGTCAGGCTTGCCCAGCTGCAGCGGGAGGATGCTTTGTTGAACAACCTTCCAGATTGCATTAGTGTATGGAAACAGATGCAGACGCCAGAAAGTCCAGCGACAAAAAGGAGAATGCTGAAGCCAAATGGTTCCCGAGAAAAATGGAACCACCAACAAACGTTGGTCACACGAGCTGATGGGCGACATACTGGATATATTTGAAACAATCGAGAAGAAATTGCAAAGGAGTGACTTGCTCGTCAGCTGTCTTCTCATTTTTCGTGTGTACAAACCGCCGCGATGGACGAGCAGTCAGGTTGGAGGTCGTGCAAGCATCGCAAGAATACCTGTCTGAACGCATGCACCCGGACAAGTAGGACGTCATCAAACACATGAAGGAGTTATTAGTGTCACACAATCTGAGATCATTCACTGAGCATGGTATGTGCGTCGTCAGGCGTCTTTTCCCAGATGAGGCATCTGACGTTGCGGACCGGGCTGCCGAGGAATGGGAACACCTGATGTATGTGCCATTCCTGCGTGATGGCTGCGATCTCGGTTGTAAGTTGACTGTCAGACTGCCCCAACTTCTGCCATTCACAACAGGTTCAGGTCAGAAGGTGTGGGCATATCTGGCTTGCAATGAGTCTGCACTCTATGCAGACTGAAATGATCGTGAGCCACCACAACCTCGTGGTCGATAATCTCCACACCAGTATAAATGAGTACAAGAGAAGCGTCCGACTCATGGTGGCACTGAATGATGTGAGCACCGCCTACTATGGCCCTCGACCCGCTGTCGTCATATTCTTGGGGAAGACAAACGTTCTGATTGACAGAATACGTCTCTAGTTTCTATGACTAATGCATGTATTGGTTGTAATAAAACATGTTTCTAAGAAGTATGTGTAACATTTATTTTCATACCAAAATGCAGTCGCCACTCGTTACTGAGGCCCCGCAACTACGTGGATACAAAGATAATGATACATTATATTATGCTTTCATACATGCCTAAGGTTTATGTACATAATCATTAATGTATGCGTAAACTGCCCTTTTTTGCAATTTGAAGTGCCCTTTTAGGACATTGTTCGCCCAGTGAAAATTTTATTAAAAAACGCTCTAAACATGGGTACGAATAAATTGAGAACACACAACAATAAATATTATCGACCATCTTAAGAAGTATCATATATATAACCAGCTTGTTTGGAAATAAATAGTTTGTTTGACATATAAAAAGAAGAACGCTTCATCTAAGAAAATTCGACCTGCCGTTTCGACTAGTTGAACCTACTAACGATGCATAAGTTGTCGTGACTGGTTGATTTAACGTTTGCTTTTAGTTAACCTGCCTTCAGATGAAAGATCATTATTGCCTACTGGGGGCATCTATATTGCTTTGCGGTATTGTACTTGTGTGCAATATAAACTGTTGCCATGAATTACATAAAAAAGAGAATGACGTTCTCTGGAATCTCGATCCTTCAACGCTGGCTTTTTATTACTTCACCCAGCCGTGTTGCATACATCTCGCGTAGTAAACGTCTACGTTCACGCAGCTGTATCACAGGCAACAACGCGTGGTGAAAACTTTTCAGAGACGACGTCAATGGGTCCGAATAAATTGAGGCAGTAAATATGAATACGACGGCATCGCAACCCAACAAACACATGGCATACATAACTATACTCAAAAGAAAAATAGGAACGTACTACGTTTGTTAGTTTGTTAAACGCACGTTTTTGGCACGGCAATTGTGCGGGGGCTTTTGGCGAGAACTTGGTGGCATTTGACAGATATTCATAACCGCTGATTACTGACCCATAATTGGATCGCCATGCCATTTTGGGTCGTCAAGAGTAACCAGTGAAAATCCGACTGAACGTTCTTATATTGTCCACCTTCATTCTACCAGAAGCCGTGAATAATTAAGTTGTCCTATTTAACTATTGCATTAACTGAATGTTACATTAATATAAACATGTTGTGTGATATGATGGAGGATGTATCCAATCACTAGTTAACATTTTGCTGCCAGGAAAATCTTTTTGACGTCGCCTTACTGGAAACTATTTGCAAATAGTCGCACTTGTGAAGTGAAATGCATTACAAAACGTAAGACTATGCAGCCGGGATCACGTAATGTTAGATAGGAATCTTTTGACATTATACCTTTTGCAAATTGCACATACCAGGACAGTAGCTAAACTTGCTAAAGCCACACGTTTAAACTTCTTCCAATCGCATATCCACAAATACTGATATTCCCGATTTTGCAGAACAATTGCCATATTGGTCAGAATATTGCAATATTTCATTGTGGTAGTGCAGGTGTGTAGTTATTAGTGGGATTGAGGTGCGTATTTAGGTACGTGTTTACCCCATGAATTTTATAAACTTTGTTTCGTACTGTTTATGGCTCACTCGTACTAAAACGCAATATGAATTGTAGGCCGTATCCTGTACCTGTCTATATATATATATATATATATATATATATATATATATATATATATATATATATATATATATATATATATATATATATATACATATATATATATAATGTTTGTATGGTTTGTAAATATATGGACATATAGCTAGGCAGAAAACGTTCGGAATTTGAGTAGGCCTAATGTATATATGTAACGTAACTTGATAGATGGTGATATTCGATGTGTGAAAGATATCAGCAGATAGCTACACTCATTTACCCAGGTTTCTTGGTCTACCTAAAATGAAAATTTGCTTAAACAACACCATTAAACGCATTAAAAAAAAGAAAATGTGGTTATGTACAATATGGATAATACTTATTATATAATCGTTTTCGTTCAAACACGTATCGCAAACGGCAAACACCCATGCCAAGATAGTTTCACAAACGAAGTAAACTATGTCAATAATAAAACCTGGTTTGTTTTGCTAAATACTGAGGAACACGGTGCAAAAAGTTGACAACTCGTGCTGTTTTTGGTTGCCCAGTGGTTGTAAAATCGGGTGTGACTCAGTAAACTGGTCGGGTATTCGTTGTAGTCATGAGCGTTCCTCCGGATAACAACTCGCTACTTTTCCGAATAAGTTCTTGAAATGTAGAAAAGGATGAATGAGAAAGCGCAAACATTAACATAGTATAGTCAGATTGTCATTTGGAATTAGTGACTAGTTGCCAAAATTATATTTATACAACTCTTCCCGTAGGCCTACAAAGGCGCGTGGCGTCCATATACCTTACTCTTCTGACACCAATGAATGAAGAGCGAGCTGGCAATGTAATGGTACCTTACGTGGCTCGCTCTGCTCTGGGTTGTCGTCCGGGTGTAGATAGTTGTGGTTGCTGTACGATATGTCCAGTGGTGGCTGACACAGTGGACGGCAGCTGGGTGTTGCGTGTCGTTCAGGGACATGTAACGCTGTGCAGTCGTCGTGGATCGTGTGGCTGCTCGGTATGGGTGGGGTTGGACCGGGTTATCGGTGTGCAGTAGTGCGTGAAAGGTGTAAAGGGTGGGTGATGATATGCATTGCTGTCAACTGGTTACTACCACATTTCTCATGTGCAGTGCTATCAATTGGTGACTATCCCGATCCCGTGATTTGCTACAGTTGCGGAGCCGGACGAAAACAGAAGAATCGGAAGATGGGTACCGGTTTGAACTAGCTTGATGGGTCCTGATATCTATATGAGATAAATGGATAGACTGTTCCCATGATTTCAGTTAATTTTTTGTAGGTGGATACAACATGGAACATTATAACAATGACGGATTATTCAGAGGTAAAAAAGGAGTGTCTATGTACATCAGCAACGAACTCACATACATAGCTATACCGGATCTGTATCCCAATGATTTCATGTTGCTTACCATTCAACTCACCATCCCTCATCGTAAACCTGTGCTTGTGTCTTTTGTCTCTCATCATCCCAAAGCAGCGCAAATCGTCATGGATAAACTCGATGACCTGACCTAGTCATGAACCTGGATCAGTCGAACCTGGATTATATCATAACCGAAGACTTTAACTCGGATTACACCAACGTTATTACCCCAGGTTCGTTACCTAAATGTGTAAACAACATAGTATCATACTACAACTACAATGTAGTAATATTACAACCTCTCCGGATAACTGAACAATCCAGTACGATAATTGGTCTTACATTCACCAATGTCGAATCCAAGTGGTTGTGGTTACAGTTGCAGACCATCTCATGAATTTTCTGGTAATACATCTCAAGAAAGAACCTGACAACAGAAAAAAATATGTGACCTATAGGAATTATAAACACTTCGATAATGGCAAACTTCTCAGTGAACTGTCCCAGATCCCATTTCCCTATTCCCACAGAAACCTCGCGGTGACATCAGTGGGCTCGAGATCGGTAAACGTATTGTAACCACAGCTAAGGATGTGGCTAAAAGAATTCAATTCATTCTTTGTGAACATTGGCAAGAAACTGGCAGATAAGATACATTCATTATTAAGTTACAGAACATACCTCATCAAGGCCAGGACAAAATGAAACGAATTCCACTTCAACAATATCTCGGCAGAAGACGTGGTAAAACTTCTCAGTGGCGTCAAGACAAACAAGGCGACTGGTCTGGATTGCATCCCAGCCAGTATACTGAAGACAGCTGCATAAATGACAGTGTCGCGTATCTGTTCAACCTATCCGTAACATGTGTCAGGATATTAAAAAACGGGTCTAAGCTGGACATTGGCAACTATAGGCCTATTGCTGTCTCCCTATCATCAATAAACTGTTAGAGAAACTTGCTCATCAATTGCTGTATTCATTTCGTGCGGGTAATAACATTATGTGTTCAGACCAATCCGGATTACGACAACGTCACTCGACTCAGACCAGTTTCCACACCATGATGTAGGATATTTACCAATCAACAAAACTGTACGGGACTAGTTGGACTAGTCGCTTTAGACCTGAGGAAAGCATTTGATACTGTGGATCACAATTAATAACTGGCTAGATGCCAATATAATCAGTCTTCATATTGGTAAAACATCATGTATGTTACCGGGTTCCAAACAAAAACGTAAACATATAAATGTACCAGCTCTAGGTATATCTCTACAAGGTCAAGAAATTAAATAGGCTGAATCCCAGGAATATATCGGTGTCACTATCAAGATTTAATGCACATGTAAATAATATCATCAACAAAATCAATAGGTCACTCGGTATATTCAAACGTACTTGTCCATTTATTCCTCTCTCGAGTCGGGTTACATTATATAACACTATGGTATTGCCTCAGTTGGACTATTATAGTACTCTCTGGGATGTAGCATCACTAGACTTCAGAAATTACATAATCGAGGAGTGTATACTATCCTGAGGTGCCATCACAGCACCCACATCTCTGATATGTTAACATATCTAATATGGTCAAATAATGTCATAACAATATGGAACCATCTTGATTATAAGATACAAAACACTAAATCTAGACCAAAATGCAAAGTGTTATTATGCAAACTATATGTAGACAGCTATCTCAACTGTGTATATTGCCTAAATCCCAGATTTGTGGAGTGCAATTAGAGGTGTTTCTTATATCTACGTTGGATCCGAATAAATCACATACAATTATTTTCTATGATTATTATTATTTTTTGTTTCATTCCATCATACCCCCAGTCCACTGTTACACGGTCATCGTTGATATATAGTTTTCGTAGTTACATTTATCCTTGTGGGGTCACAGGAAGACGGCATCTAACATGCCATGTGACCCAGTGCAACACAACATGACATTGTTAAAACGACTGTTTTATGTATTCGGTTATGTTGCTGTTTGTTGTTGTTTCAAAATAAAATTTGATTTGATTTGATTTGTTTGTCAAAGATTTATTATTCTAAAGTGTATTATTATGTACCACATTGTAAATGGTAAAACTCCAAATTATCTTAAACCGGTAACTCCGGGTATATCTCACAGTTATGGTATAATATATAAATCATTCAATAATATCTCCCAAACTCATAGTAACCAAACGTGTCTAATATATAGTGGCACATCTCAGAATCAGACTCAAAATCAATTTATTTGATTTATAAATACGATACATATACAGTGAATAACGTAAGTAATAGATAAAGTCGGTAGGCTCCCATTAAGATATATAATATCGCTAGCACAGGAGCCACCCTATAAATATCAACAACAATAAAATTTACATGACACAAATCAATAATGCATATGACTTGTTTTAGAGTTGATAATTATTCAATGTATCAACCTACATACAAAATACAAGGACTTTTATATGTATTCGTGTACACATTAACGTATACATGGATACTTAGGTATATATTTCAATATGTATTATAAATTACAAATAAAGCAAATATGAATACAACAACAACAACTGGATTCGTAATTTAAAAATAAAAAGATGTTTTGTGTATATTGAAAAAGCATATAGACTGTGGGTGTAAATGGTGTTAACGATAATACTTGGATCATTATTAGCTGTCTCTACTATGTTGTGACTGATGCATTTTTTGCAAATTCATGTATTAATCTGGACATTTACAAATTATTTCGTTCACGTTTGTAATGCCGACGAATATCCCAAATGTGTGTGTTGGAAATAACATTGAAGTAGTAGGGCAGACGACTGTTAATTAATTTGTAATAAAATGTTAAGTGTTGGAATTTATGAACGTCATCCAACTTTAAAAACTGCAGTCTTTTAAAAATGGGACTTGTGTGAGCATTGCATTTAATTAAAGATATTATTAGTATTCCTTTTCTCTGTAATTTGATAAATCGATGCGCTTGATGACCCCATAAAATATATATATATAAACATACATATATATATATATACCATATATATTTATTTATTTATGTATGTATATATGTGTATATACATATATATATATATGTGTGTGTATGTATATATATATATATATATATGTTTTCATGTATGTACGGAAGTATGTATGTATGTGTGTATGTGTGTATGTATGTATGTATGTATGTATGTATGTATGTATGTATGTATGTATGTATGTATGTATGTATGTATGTACGTATGTACGTATGTACGTATGTACGTATGTACGTATGTATGTATGTATGTATGTATGTATGTATGTATGTATGTATGTATGTATGTATGTATGTATGCACGTATGTATGTATGTATGTGCGTATACGTATGTATGTATGTATGTATGTATGTATGTATGTATGTATGTATGTATGTATGTATGTATGTATGTATGTATGTATGTATGTATGTGCGTATACGTATGTATGTGTGTATATTTCAACGGCTTTACTTTCGAACGTTGGTATTATGCGAATAAGTTGGCGTAATAACTACGCAGGGCAAATGTGATTTCAAATTATCGCGCGAACGCACCGTGCACCTGCGCGAAAACATGAATTTCACAGGAGCTATGGGGCGTGTCGCTACTACAATAACTTAGAAGTGATCAGGTTTTCTTTATGAAGATCTATGGAAAAGCAGGGAACATTGTTTCCACCAATGCATCGCGTCGTATAATTACAAACGGCCACTTTGCAGAACATCGCCGGGTCACTCCTCTGGTTATATGTATAAGCATACGTTAACCAGCGGCCCCGTTTATGTAAAGTAATACTGTTTTTTTAACATTGTGCTAACTCGTTATGCGACAACCGTGCTCTCTCTCTCTCGATTATAAATTCTCAGTAATACCTAGACGTCTACGTACTCAATCTGTGGGTGGTAGTTTTATGTCTTTGTTTTGTAAACGAGTTTTATGACTTTGATTTGTAACCGACATGTTCAACACTAGTGTGTGTCTCTGACGAGCAGTGTAGCGTGGATCTCCAACGGTCGCAGGTCAACAAGAACAGGTAGGCGGGTTGGCGTCATAAACTTGAGAATAAAGGTAACATAATGATCTACGCAGTGTCAAACCTTAGTGAACAGTGACACACTTAAACTCACATGCACGTTTAGCCTATGTCGTTCTACAACGGTCCATGTTACGTACATGGGTACTAGCTGATTTAAATACTATCACTTCACTGTTGCATTCAGGCGCATTGCGTTATGAATATTGTTGCGCACGAATAAGTGTATGGCTGACATATACGTGTGTGTGTGTGTGTGTGTGTGTGTGTGTGTGTGTGTGTGTGTGTGTGTTGTGTGCGTGCGAGTGCGCGTACGCGTGGGCGTGCGCGCGCGTGTGTGTGTGTGTGTGTGTGTGTGTGTGTGTGTGTGTGTGTGTGTGTGTGTGTGTGTGTGTGTGTGTGTGTGTGTGTGTGTGTGTGTGTGTGTGTGTGTGTGTGTGTGTGTGTAATCACACCTACTAAAACCATTGCGTGAAACCTTTTTAGATCTTGCCCGAGAACCAGATGACTTGATTTATGTGCTTGCAATAAAAAATACCCCGCATTATTATTGGTTGTGAGTATTCAAAACACCGCGCGTTAATGTGAAATGAAGTACGAAACGGTTGATAAATAATGCAGTTTGTAATCACCAACCGAGAGACAAACCAATTTACAAAACAAACACACACAGTTTCTGTTGAAGCTTGTACATGATCATATGTGGTATCATACGAAAATAGGTTTACGTCTACCAACATAGTATTGTGAACTGTTTTAGATTTTATATGTTATTCAATAAATTATGTTTTTGTAAAGTTACCCGACGCCATGTCCGGCCAGCGGAATGATAAAAGTATGGCACGTAGATATAACGTTTCGTCTTTTGCGCCGTTTTATCTACAATTTGCATATTATATAAAACATAGTTCATATGGAATTGAGGAATGTTCTATATTGTCTACGGAGCCTATTGATTCACTTGAAATTTGTATTTAAAAGATGGACGATGTAATATTTCAACTTTAGATATATATATATATATATATATATATATATATAACATTGTCACAAAGTGGTTTGTATATAATTTAATCAGGCTTTAGAACAATGGTTTTATTTACAAAGTATTGCTGATGGGATGGTGCTGCCATCTCTGGTATGTACTGTCGCTGAGGTATACGCTGATGCCCTCTGGCGATTAAGACATGTAATGTTTTAACTGCTGACGAGTCAGATTTAATTAATTTCATTTGTATCTTACACCACTAATTTTACGGTTAGATATACCAAATTTGGTACCAGTAGAAATTATTTAACATGACTGGTAATATGCTGACCTTGCAAACTACTTATATGGTGGTTATAAGAAGATTATATTATGAACTTATAAAAGTTGTTTACAGAAATGTAGGTGTGACAAACACTAGGGTCACACCTAGCTTATTAGGTTAGCACTAGGCCTAGACCTGATATACTTCTAGATAAATGTTTTTTTTTCATAGAATCACGACATGAACTTTGGATTTCAGACAAACATAAGCATATATGATCTAGGCCTAGTGCTTTTAATTCAGTCTTAATTATTTGGATCATTTTCAAAATCGTCTACACTATCAACAATTAATATCACATATAGACACAATTAAATATCACTCGTAACATAATTATATCAATGTTCCAAAATGTGTTGCCAATTATGTAGCTATGTTGCACAAACATAAATTCAGCATCTGACCACCACACAAAGAATAGCATGGCTTTCATCGTGTCAGATATATAAGACTAATAAATTCAACTGTTTCCCATTAAATGTCCCCATAAACTTCTTCTCATTCAGACGAATGACATATTTCGTGTGCTACTTTCGCTCGGTACCCCCTCACCCCCAGTGTTTATTTGATGACATGTGTTACAGAATTGTTCATGCAGCCCTTTCTCTGTTTGTATAAAGTGACACCAACTATTGCGTAGGTTGGTAATGGGCAATCCAAATTTATTAATTCACAGGGATTGTCACTGTGCACAGACAATATATATAGCGTATATTTCGCATCCTGTGCACAGACAGGTACATAAAGATTACTGATCTATGTACCGCATATGCTATGTACTACAATTTGTACATATATATATATATATAATAATTTTCCATTCTAGCTAGTTAGTGACTGAAAAAACCCTTGAATGCTGTTAGACATATTTACAGCGTACGAACTGTCACAGATTTACAATATATAATTCAAGGGAACAGATACCTCTGTGCATACTGCAAACCTTCTATATTACTAGCTAGATTATTTACCGCAATTTGCTATATACAAAAGTGGGGGGCTCAAACCCCCTTAGTGATCTGATATTGACCATGCTAAATTGCAGATATTATATAAAAGACAATACATGTACATCAAAGACACATTGGGAGGGTGGGAGGGAATCAAACATTGTTTTGGAAAGTTGAAGACGAAGTGTTCTGTACGCAATGCGAATCGAACTGAACGAGAACCACGATTCTCTGTTCCTACTGCAAACATTTTCCCGCGCACGCGCTGCTGGCCAATCGCGTGCCGCTCAGGTGACGCGGTTTAATTAGCATTCTGGGCCAGCTTAATTAAGCGCTGGGGCGAATTAAAGGGGTGTGCAGTATTAGAGGGGAAACAGGTTGTTTTTACCACCTAGCTTATCCGCTAGGTGCTCGCTACGTTGTTACACAAAAAGCTTTTCATCCTGAAGGCAAAAAATTCATTTCGTGTGCTACTTTCGCTCGGTACCCCCTCACCCCCAGTGTATATATGATGACATGTGTTACAGAATTGTTCATGCAGCCCTTTCTCTGTTTGTATAAAGTGACACCAACTATTGCGTAGGTTGGTAATGGGCAATCCAAATTTATTAATTCACAGGGATTGCCACTGTGCACAGACAATCTATACCGTGTATTTCGCATCCTGTGCACAGACAGGTACATAAAGATTACTGATCTATGTACCGCATATGCTATGTACTACAATTTGTACATATATATATATATAATAATTTTCCATTCTAGCTAGTTAGTGACTGAAAAAACCCTTGAATGCTGTTAGACATATTTACAGCGTACGAACTGTCACAGATTTACAATATATAATTCAAGGGAAAAGATACCTCTGTGCATACTGCACACCTTCTATATTACTAGCTAGATTATTTACCGCAATTTGCTATATACAAAAGTGGGGGGCTCAAACCCCCTGGCCCCCATGTTCGCATGCGGTGGCCAAAACCCCCACTAAAGGGCTGCTGATGACTAATAAAACAAGCCAATTCTAACTAAATGTCTTTCCTTAGTTGATGGCCTCAACAGGAAAAACCCAGCGTCTGCTGAAAGAAGCAAGTCGGACTCGTGTTAGGTTGTCCCGCTATGCCCGTCCCTCCCCCAACGGAGGGATAGGCCGTCTCACGACCCACCCTCCACCACGAGACGAACGAGGCACTACGAGACTGTCCCACCACACTTGTACCCTGCATTCTACGACTTGTAAAGTTCAAAGAGCTCAGCTAGCCTTGAAAGTTCGTCCCATTCAGTGTTGCAGCGCCGTCACATCCGGGGTTGCCGATTGTTGCAGATCTACCAGACTCGCCGTCCCATTGTGTAGCGACCAGGCGAACGTCTAATTGAATGGGTAGACTCGTCATGAAACACAATAGTTACATGTGGTCAGTTGTATGTTAAGTGGCTGGTACATCTTATGTGGCCTTTTTGCTGGAGATTGATTCTACCCGGATATATTTTTGGTACGAGTTCGAATGCCAGCGACCCATAGCCTTAATTTGTTCTGATGAGAAACCTGCTTTTGCTGCCCACGTCGCAGCCCCTATTCTGAATGATTGTGGTGAAATTTTCTTGCCAGCTAAGTCTGTGTTATCTAGCACTGCTTTAAGATAGTTAGCAAAAGCGGTCTTCTGCACTGGTAACTTATTGGCAGTGCGGAAAAGGGGCCCCTCATCATGACCCCTGAGTTTGATATAGTCTACCATCCTACGATATGGACACGCTGTCTTTCTCGTGGGGAGGACGTCCAGGCTGAATGGGCGGCCTGCACTGTGTTTGTATGACTGGAACACCAGGCGTAATTTTTATGCGACATTGGGTCACCGAAAGATTATGCGGGCTAGCTGTTACCTCACCTATTCTTAGAAAACCAAAGAACATGAGGCTGAAAATAGCCCGGAGTAAGACAACTGTGTAAGAAGAACATCGAGTCATTGGAACTGTTCTAATGATGAGAGACAGACCATTAGAGGAGACAGGCTGACGTTGGTCAACGTGCGGGCAAGCGCGTGCCACACCCTTAATCGTCTTTACCACCAAGTAATCATTTGTTGGATCGGGGTAGCGACATACTATGTGACGTTCAGAGATAGCCGATAAAAAAGTCCTAATTGTACTGGGTGCTTTGCCTTCATTTTTGAGATATTGAACAAATGCAATTACTGTGTTAGGGGAAGCTGGTAGATATTGCCTCTTTCTATCTAGTGTTTGTACAAAGGTTACAAACCTTGTCCAATTATTCTCATAACGTTTTGCACTACTTGGTGCGAAAGCATCGTCCATGGTAGTCAGGGCGCTGTGTGCCAGGGTAGCCAGTAAGTGGGAACAGGTGCTGGGTGGTCGTCCAGACTTGGCTGAACTCTGCGTGCACGGTCCACCTGCAACCGCGATATGAGATCGGCAACAACATTGATCTTTCCTGGGATGTGCTTAGCACGGAAACATATGTTATATGACAGGCATGCAACAATCAATTATCGGAGCAAACACATCAGCTGTGGATCCATGGCGGTTTGCCTGTTGATGACAGCCACCACTGCTGTATTGTCTGAAAAAAACAAGACCCGTTGATTAGTCCATACTGGCCCCCAGCTCCTGACGGCCAGTACTATTGGAAGGAGTTCTTTGATTGCAATGTGCTTCGTACTCCAAGACGAGGGAAACTGACCCTGTAACCACTTATCTCTCGCGACAGCTCCGTAGGCAAAGCCGCTTGCATCTGTTGTGAGCTGCAACACATCTGATGACGTCCATTTGCTAGGTAGAAAAGACAAAGTGCCATTGAAAGTGTGCAGAAATTCAAGCCAAGCAGATATGTCTCTCCGGGCTTCAATTGTCAGGCGGATGCGGTGGTTTGGTCTCGTCTTGCCCCTGGTTAAATCGATTATTCGTCTTAAAAAACTTCTTCCAGGCGCGACTGCCCTGCAAGCGAAGGAAAGGGAGTTAATACTCGTTTAGTGTGCGATAATCAAATCTCATGGATTCGGCGTGTCAGCAGAACTTTTATAATGGGCCCACGCGGGCATGCATCCTAGACCATTTGACATCATATGTGCTCCCGTTCAGGTTATAATAAGCTGAAGTTACGCTAATTTGGTTTCAACAGCACCCTCCCGCCCGTTTTCGATATCACCAGTGCAGCTCAGGCGTGGTAGCGAAAACAATTCGACTACACCACTTCGTTCGGTCACCACTGGAGTTTCTTTATGCCACTCCCCCATCTGACTGCAAAAGAGGAGTGACATTATAAAAACATGGATTAATAATGCAAGTCGAGTAGCCCGATTCTGTGCCGATAGTTGAATATGGGATGGGCCGGTATGCAGCAGTTGATTCATAGAAAATTAAGCAACTAAGTCATGAAGGCTAAAAAGTGTTTGAGGCAAGGCGAAGTTGCACGGAAGTACCGACGCCATGTTCAAGCCGTAGTGGCGTCAAGGAATTGTGTAGGACAGAACGTGAAGAAAGAGCTAAATGGTATCATGCAGGAACTGCCCGCGGAAACATCTTGTGATCAAGGAAAATATTATAAAATAAAACATTGAACAGACGGCATTATGTGAGAACAAAAACAAGACGCCGACATAAAGAAATACCTGGTATCGAATACGGAATGTAGGAAACTCAGGCAGTACAGACACATATTTAGAAAGAATAATAGCAGATTGTTCAAGGGGCTTGGAAAACAAATAATTATCGAAGAAGAAGAAGAACAGGAAAACTGAAGTCATGATTGTCATTTAGTATTACAGGAGCCATCGCGAAATGGCAAGGAAAACAGTATGTGTGGGAATGTGGTGGGTTATCGTGAGAGAAAACAAAGACGACACGTACGGTGAGCTATCCAAAAAAAATTACACACACTCATTCAACCACACACACAAACACACACACACACACACACACACACACACACACACACACACACACACACACACACACACACACACACACACACACACACACACACACACACACACACACACACACACACACACACACACACACACACATACACACATACACACAAACACACAAACACGCGCACGCACGCACGCGCACACGTACATGTACACGTACCTACACACAAGCACACACGCGGACGCGCGCCCACACACACACGAACACACACACATGCACAAAGACAAAGCTTCGGCGACCCACTCATTATTATTACATTACCAGAAGTATTTGTAGAACTGTAGTGCTCCTAGAAAGTGAACATTTTGTAGAATTGGTATGTAAACCTTTGCTCACCTTGTTTGTTAGACACTAACCAACCTTCTCTCCAAGCACATTTGATTATCTGCATCTTCATTGCTACCGGATGTAGCCAGACCTTCTTTACGCGAAAAATGTAGTCGAACATTGCACACAGGTATTCAGGTTTCTGCAAGTAGCTAGGGTCAATATTTGAGTGAAAATCTTCCTATAAATATCAGCGCGAAGAATGAAGACAGGCGTATGTGCGTGCGTGCGTGTGCGTGTGTGTGTGTGTATGTGTATATGTGTGTGTATCTGTGTGTGTGTGTGTGTGCGTGCGTGCGTGCGTGTGTGTGTGCGTGCGTGCGTGCGTGTGTGTGTGTGTGTGTGTGTGTGTGTGTGTGTGTGTGTGTGTGTGTGTGTGTGTGTGTGTGTGTGTGTGTGTGTGTGTGTGTGTGTGTGTGTGTGTGTGTGTGTGTGTGTGTGTGTGTGTGTGGTTTATGTGTGTGGTGTAAAAAATAATTACAATAAAATACACTAATCTGTCGCTCATTCGTGCATACAATTGAATCCGGACAACTTCAAACTGTTTCAATATATAACGATCGTAAAGTGATGTTTGTATATGTCATACAGTTTATTAGTGTTGGCATACTTGCCCAAGTATGTGATTTTTTTAACCTCGGTTATGACTTTCTCGTCCATCATATCTCCCCATATAGTCTTCATTGTTTCGAACAGGCGCCAGGTGTCGAACTCCTACCAAATAAAGCTTTGTCGATCACTTACTACCAAAAACATATTCCTGGTAATTATTCTAATTGCTACATGCATCGATTGTCTTCATGAAAACATATAGCAATCGACCAGAGGACCAACAATTATATATACAACATAATATGTGTACAGAGAACACCCAGTGACGGACAATTAAATATATATATCAGAAAAGAAGAAAGTAACTTTATTTACAACGTAGCAACGTAACATACAGTTAACACATACACATACAAATGGAAATGTGTTACATTGCATGGATGTCACTTGGCTAACAGCCGTCTTCCAGTGACACAATTTGATGATCATAACTCTCGGATTACATTCATAACACTCATCAAAATCATGTTAAACAACTCACTCAAATTCAGCATCAGCCCACCTCCGTACTATAATATTAAACCGGAGTATTATTTAACATAATAGTATGTGCTGTTGCTGGTGATATATGGCAGCGAACTGAGAATTATGATCCATTTAAATATATGTAAGTGAATAGAGAGGCGATCCAAACATTTGTACTTGGTTAAAGGTGCTCAATCACTTCGTTTGTCCATCGCCAATCCGGTTCTTTTATGTCCAGATGTGTAATGTGTGAATAGTTTAACTAGTGCGCACAGTCGGTTTAATAAACAAAAATGCGTACTTGTTTTTTAATCGACCAAAAAAAGATTTGTCGTTACAGCGGGTATCGCTGGCGAAAGCCAATTGCACTGTCTGCCTACTGCGCCACTTCGGTCTTGTGGTTTACGCGAGATCGGCATCCCAGGCATTCGAAAACAATAACAACACACACGTGCTTTGACGTATCAAGATGAAGATTATAATTCCAAAGTGGTTGTACGAAGGTACTTATTACACTATCGCAGTTAGCAACAAGAACGCGTAGCCGTGTATTAATTCAACGAGAATTGCAACTTGCGAACGTGTACACTCGACGCGAGCCTGTCGAGGCCGACTTTAAGTTTAAGACTGAAAAGTCTAAGTCTAAGACAGTCACCGTATCAGCCAGAGATTCAGTCAGAGAGTGACAACGAGCATACTATTTCATATGTATTGTATTTGGTTACGCAGGATGTTGTTAATATGCTGTTATTCCGACAATACATATTGAGAGTAGATGACGTGAGGGTACGAAATGACAAGTAACATTGCTTTGGCAGCAGGCCTGTGTTGTTCGTGCAAGTAACTTAGTCAGGGAGCATCCGTAATTTCGTGCAACAGAACGTCAAACACGGGAGTATTATGTTGGTGATTGTAATTATTAAAACATTTTTTGTGACTCATATGTTTGATACTATTACTGCAGAATATTGTTGATTTGCATTGTATTTTATGCAAAATAATTTAGGTTTTTATATGACAAGCATGATGGTTATGATTTTATTCAATATAAAAATGTAAACGTGTAAATACATTAAATATCAATACATCTAGAGTACACCATATATAAGGATTACACAAGAAAATGCACGCACTTGTCTCCATTGTGGTCCTTGATGCCTGGCTATAGTGTATGTAATGCATTAATTGGTTACCATGTGATACCTTTCAACTGACATATGCCGGCTATTCTTATGTATTTACCAATATATGTATATATTCTCACCACGGCAATATATGAATACATAATAATATATGTAACTTGAATGATGATATTGCTAGAGACCACACTGCAACCCATGAATGAGAATGAGAGGAGGGGCTAGAGGCGGTCACCCGGGCCAGGCAGACACAGGGATGATACATAGTCTGCGGCAGGCTCACATTTGATCAATCCAGGTAATTTCAAATTTATAACAATCAACCACGTATAAGTTATCAGCAAATTTTAATGTGCACATTTAAATATACCACATTTGTTTTCATACACATTTTAATAATAACATATTGGCCATAGAAAACTAGATTGACTTCTGCACTTTTATATTATACCCACAAGTGTATCAACACAGACATATTAATACACCTTTAAACAGTATTTAGCATATGACGATTACTCTGAAATAAGTTTATAAAATAAATTAGTCATTCTTGAAGAAGGTAGACATATGTATTATGAACCTTTGAATACGTGATGAGGAAAACATATTGTTAGCATCACAACAACACCTCATTCTGTCATTTCTAACATTCACCTTGACCATTCAACCTCAGGTTTAAAATGTAAAACATGAATATGTATATTAGTTACACATGGCAGACACTGACATGAATTTGTATACTGAAAACAAAACAGAAAATATAAATGTGCTTTACTGATGCTTTAGTGATTAGCAGAATTCAAATCCGTCTATAATACTGACTAAAATCAGGCGTCAATGTAATGAAATTGAACACTTCTAAATTCATGTAATGACGATGAACACAAAACTAGTAAAAATTGTTCACCGTTTTGAAAAATTGCATATTCCACTAATGTCTGCATGCTGTATCAAGCCACCCTTCCCCGGAACAACCCTGGTAAACACTGACTGTTCCTAAGATATCAACATGTATAGATGCAGCTGTAGTAGAACATTTCTTGCTGCCTTTTTTCTTGTGAAATGCTGCAGGTCATACATGAAACATTATTATATACCGATTATGACAATAAACACATCATAATTATTTACTCCCAACACTACTATGATGCCTGTTTTTGTTTACTGAATATATGTTTTTTTTTTACATGAGATTGAACTAGTATGCTTAGTACCACTAGCTCTCCAAGTTAATATGGCATACTGCGCAGTTGTGTCCAGGATCTCGGACACGATTCTAAAGCCATGCAACATAATAACAGTTTGTCATATGAATGTCCACTGAGTGATCCCAATTGTGTCGTGTTGAATCCGTGACAGATTCCCCAGTGCTGATGGGGTGGCTTCCAGGTCAGTCAGTTAGCTTGACTGACTGGAAACCAATGTAGTCTGCCGGTGGCTGGACATAAGAATGTGGTGACGCTTGACTAGCTCTGCAGTTGGTGATGGAACGGTGGGTGCCAGGGTCTGCAGATATGGCAACAAATTTCGATGCTGTCAGACAGGTTCAGTGTCGAGCATTCTTCGGTGAACTGCATCGGTTTAGATATCGATGACATCACTGTATGTTTTCGCTGTCTTTGATGGTACTGCATACCAGCTCCCTGACTTTTTGCTGTACGTCTGCATCTACCTATACCGGAGACAAAGTGACAATTAGGATGGCTCTGACATGTATGATATTTTTATATGTGATGACACATTCATCAAAAGTCAATAATACAAGGTATTTGTATGCAATTCAACTATAACTTTTAGCAGTGTCCATGAAAAAATACATTAATTATCCAGAATTGTTACAATGGTAGGGTTTCATTGTCTTTGTGTTGCTGATAGTCAGTGGCAGCCAGCTGAGTTCTTGCAACATACACCAGGCACAAGTTTATGATGAAGTAATAGTATTGAAAGCCTTTTCACATTTTTCAACAACAATCTGTTGATACACTGACAGCATCATTTTACTTGTTTAAATTATCTATGTATCACGAGGACTGTTATATGTTTTTCATGCCATGTATCATTTTTCTAAATTATTATTTTTATCACTGTTTTATACTCTCACAAATAGTTTACATTAATTTTCATTTTGCATGATAATTAAACAACACTTGAGTAAGTTTAGTTCTGGATTACTCAAAGCCTTTAAACTTTACTCCCTGGCAGACCTGTTAACTCGAAAACACCATCTAGACTTATGTGGAAGAATTCAGCCACACTGAAATTAATATGCGAAGATTATTCATACAAAAATATCCACCGTCTGTAGCCGGTACTGTTCATACAGCTGAGTAAACTGCAGAAATGTAGCATGTAGCGATTGTACACGTAATTCTCAGTCACATGGCGATGACCCTGTCTAGCCTAGTCACTATTTTTTGCGAGTTGTAAACAAACGAAGCATTGCACAAACTACAACAGTTTAGAATTTTATATCCTATAGATGTTTAAAAAAAAAAAATTCATAATATAGTTATTTTTATTTGATATGTACTTTTTACATTTGTTCAACTAAACATCTTCCTAAGTAATTTGTTCTCATTGGTTTACATTTTATGAGCATTAAATATTAAAATTTGTTGTTAAATACACATAATTGTTTAGCCACTAATTTTGTGACTTGTAAACATACAACTAGCATTTGATATCACATGTACTAGTGTTGTTTTTTGTAACAAAGCATTGTGATAAAAGTAACAGTTTGTTTTGTTATATGTACCTGACATTTTGTCAACCTCTTCCTAATTTTTGTTTCTATTGTTGCTTTGCATTTTATGCGTATGTGATATTAAAAATTATTACATTATACACATCAAGTGCAATGAACTGTAGTTGTATTGTGCTTTTCCTAATGTTGTAGTCAGGATCTCATCTCGTCTTTACTTTCATTCAAATGCATTTCTAACAACAATATGCAATTTAACGAGGACACCCATTACTGCAAAATCTTAATGCAGACAACCAAAACTATCACGTACAGGGGTGGATCCAGAAATCGAGTCTGGGAGGCACAAAAACCTCCACCGGCGGCCGAACCAAATGGTGTAGTCTAAATTTTGTCGCTACCGAGCCGCTATAACTTCAGCCGCTCGGCTGGAGTTGTGATACTGGAAGATGAGGGGGGGGGGTGCTGTTGAAACATTTTCAAAGATGGTGTAACTATACCCAAATAAGATTGGTCAGAATAAAACATAATTGTAAAAATAACCAAACACATATGTTTGCATATCTTCCAAATGTTACGCTATGATTTATGTATATATATCACGTTTGCATACCAGCAGCAATTAATACTTATGTTTACTTACTGTCCTGAGCTGCATCCAGCCTCAGGAAGTTACTGGACACTTGACAGTGAGCTGCCTTTGCTATGACCACTGATGCTCAATAGAGCCACCACAGATCTTGTCATATGTGATGGCTGCAGTGGTGTCGAGGTAGTTCGCGCCTTTGTGTTGAAGCTGTCAAACAAAGTCATGAATTGGAATATGGAATGAGTAAGATTATTTGTGAAGGTGAACATGGTTTGACAGCACTACTACACGTATATATATATATATAATATTATATAATATTATATATGTATGTATATGTAAATATATATTTGTGTGTACATGTGGTGTGTAACTTGTAAACGTTTTAATTTCATTAATAGGTAAAAAATATTTTGCACGATAATTTGCGCAATGGTCATTTGCCCAGCACTCGATTGTGAAAAGGTCATCATTTGCCCAGTTGTAAAAAAATTACAATAAATGATATGAGAGTGGCAAAGTTATTATTGTATATATTGTAAAATTGTAGTATATAACAAACAAATAGACAATTTACAAGTGTCGTAGCCAACAAGGTGAAACAATCTGGATTGTGCACCATCCAATTGCCAGCATAATTAACTACCTGTAAGTGCAGGTAGAACATAGGTGGGCTGGAAAGAAGGTCACAGGAAATAAGTCACAAAGTAATGTTATTCAAAAAATATAACAAGTTTTGCCATTTTTCACTGATAGTACTAGTGACATTATATCATATGTCTTATTAAGAGTCTCGCCAACCTTACGTATTATTAACATAATTCCACACATTGTATGTTTAAACAGGTCAAATTAAGTTATTTTGATTTCTGAACACACACACACACACACACACACACACACACACACACACACACACACACACACACACACACACACACACACTAAAATATACATTCAAAGATACAAATCAGTAACTGAGCATAAGTATATTGTGCTGTGCATGCCAGCAGGTGATTTTAGAGATAAAATGTCATGTGACGTAACATTAACATTGAAGCAGTTGCAGCCTTTAGCAGATCTGTGTGCCAGTATAAGCATAATTATTATGAAATGACAATCACTGAGGCCTGGCTACATTGTGTCACGTATATTTACTTGCATTGTACAGTGTATATACACATTTGTGTTTGCAATACAAACATTCCAAATGAAATAAAAAGAAAGTTAAGTTGAAAAAATGAACTGCAAATGAAATGTGCTATGTAGTTGACAGTTTGATAACCACCCTATCATACAAAGATGGAATAATTGTACACACATTAGACTGGTCAAACCAGAACATAACAGTACATTAATACCATTATTTAAACTGACATTGGTTGTAATGGTTCAGAGCTGCACCCAGCCTCGGGAAGAGACTGAATACCTGACAGTGAGCTGTTTTTACTGCGAACACTGATACTCGATAGAGCCAATGCAGCGGCTGTTGTCTGTGGTGGCTGGATTGGTGTGGACGTCATTTGCATATATTTGTGGTGAAACTGAAGTGAAGGCATAAGTGGAATGGTCAAAATTTGTTAAATTAGAATTTTTTATTAGTACTACTACCCCTCAAAATGGACAGCGTAGTATAACACATCAAAATAATATCCAAGCTATTTAAATAACTTTCAGAAATAATAAAATTAATTTTCCTCCTATGTTCATGCACCCTTGCTCCCTATCAAACTAAGGTTAGCATAGAGGTCTAGAAGATCTCTATCAATGTGTATACATATTCCACACATTTCAGAGACTTTTCTTTATATACATACTTATATACATACTACATGCAGTTTTGGGCGTTTACCCGCTGGTAACATATGTACTGTAGGCTATTACGGTCACAATATACATATAAATGCTTAGCATTCTCTACAGAAATAATAAATTATTCCTACTCTTTAAATTTACATAATACGAGATTATTAAATTTATATTTGATTACAATCAGCATTCAGTGTATTACATCACACATGGAAAAACAGTAAAGAAGTGTTATTTTTAAAGTGCACAGTACAAGCAGCCAGTGACTCAAGTCAAGACATCCAAAAAAGCAAGTACTTATGCTAGTTAGATCCAGGCAATTATTTTAGGCATTCGATTATTTTATTTGTCTCAAATGTCCAGCCAGTATCAGTCAGTGATTGAGGGTAAAGTGTGAATGTCCAGTGGGTGCTACAGTTGTATTATGTATTATATTATACATAGTTAAATATTAATATAATATGACATGTCAATAAATATGAAGGCATAATATCTACATTACTGCATATTAATTTGCGATGGAACGTTGATGAAACGTCGCGGAACGTCGATGGAGCGTATTTTTAAGTTATTCTACCATTCGGTGTGTGCTTCGCATGAGACTGATACTTCGCACATAGTTAACTATTGGTATAATTTAACATGTCCATCTATATAAAGTCATAATATCTACAATAATGTATATTCACGTGCGATGGAACGTCGCGGAACGTCGATCGAAGATGGCATTAAGATGGCGGACGATGACGGCTTTGTTATGGCTGTTCCATCTATTGAACACACAGTCGTGTGTGTGGTGTGCTTGCTGATAAATTCAATGTTACTAACCTGTCCAGAAGAACTTGGCGAATGCTGCATAACTTTTCACGCCAGCCGTTTCTTTCGTTCGGTTTCACAAATCCATAACCTTTCCAATATACACCTTTGTCCGCGGATACTCTCTTTGTCTTTCCGCTCTCACCCTCTTTTTAGTGGAGTCGGTCGGGCGTCCCTTCGTCGCAGATAAAATTATCGAGCTATCACTTGTATAACAAATGGATGGCGACTCGTAACCACGCAATGTTGACTGAATCCAGGCACCGAAAGGTGGGGTCAAAGGCCGATGTCGCCGCATATTCCCGTTCACGTGACTATTACACGAGAAGTCTATCTCAGACCACATCCAAGTTCAGATATGTGTCTTGATATTTCGTTAGGACTAACCGAAAATAATGTTATTGTTTGTATGTTAATTTAACTAAAACGAAGTAAAGCATACGTACAAATGAACCAGTATATCAATAATGAATACTTGATACGTTTACGTTTCGTGAAATTAGTCTGACACGTGATGAGCACAAAAATCGAAATGATTGAGCACCTGTAAGAAAGAAGTGTAAGAACGGTAATATACTTACAAACAAAGGCAGAGTTTCATTTAATCAGTTTAATTACATTATGTACATCTAGGATTTAAACAATTCACTTGACAAAGATATGGATTTAAGTAGAAGTGTTTCTTATTTTTTCGTTTATATTGTTCCATATTCTTGTGAAATTACGTCTAGGTACCTAAGACGAAAATGTGTTCTAGGTGCCTCTTTAACAAGAAAGTTGCATTGTCTGGTTATTCTTATCCTTTTGTCTAGAGTCTTTTTGATCGCAAAATGTGTAAATGACTTGGGTAATAAATCATGTTTAAAGTCATACATAAATAGTGAGACCTTCAGTTTATATACATCTAAAATATTTAGTATTTTGTCAGCCTTAAATAAAGGATCAGTATGACTCCTATATCCGTTGTTATCAATTAATCTTAAAGCACGTTTTTGTAAAATGTCTATCATCTTTGTGTTTCCATTACCCAATGCGTGTATACCATATGTTATGTGACTGTGAATTATAGTGTAATATAATAATTTTAATTATTTATACAGTAAGAAATATTTCACTCTAATTATTGTAAAAATTGCTTTATATATTTTGGAACTAATTATGTTGATGTGTTCTTTCCATGTTAAATGCTTATCTATAGACAATCCCAGGAATTTAACAGATTCGTCATTTTTATACTTGCCAACCTGGTTGATGACTTCATTATTTATTTTAAAGTTATTGTTTCCTATGTAGTTTGTATTTAAAGGACTAAAAACATATATATGTGTCTTTGTAGTTAGCACACAACCAATTGTATAATTGTTTTAATTCCTGATTCACTTTTATAACTAAAATGTTCAAAATCATATCCTTATTGGTAAACGGTGGTATCATCTGCAAAGGATAGCAAGTTTAGAGAACTAGAATTCACTATGTCATTAATATAAATTATAAAATGCACAGGTCCTAGTATGGATCCTTCTTGTACTCCATGTGTTATATTGATCAGTGGAGATTTGCAATTATTTATTTTAATATATTGTTTACGATTAGAAAGGTAACTGGTAAACCATATATTACTTATTCCTCTGATTCCATAATGATTTCACTTATACAACAAAATGTCATTGTTAATTGAATCAAACGCCTTAGATAAGTCGAAAAACACAGCCAATTTAATATATTTGATAGTTTTGTCATTTGTATAAGCTATGTCTTTAAGTAAGTGCAATATTGGATGTATAGTGGAATGTTTCGAGTGAAATCAATATTGATGTTTATATAGTATAATATATTTCCCTAAATATATTACTAATCTGTTACATATTATTTTTTCCATTATTTTAGAAAGTGTTGGTAAAATACTTATTGGTCTGTACTTATTAAACACACTAATATTTCCTGATTTATAAATTGGAATTATTTTAGCGATTTGTTAATTATCAGGTACAACATCAGTAAGAAAATAATTATTTATGGTGTGAACAAGTGGGATTGCTATTTCCTCAATAGTCTGTTGTACAAGTTTTTTAGATAAACTATCGAAGCCCTCAGTGCATTTAGTTTTTGCACTACTCTTTTGATTTCGTTTACATCAGTAGGTTGCATGACAAACTTTACAGGATAGTTATCTTTTAGGTGCGCATGAAATGAGGCTGTAGGAGGAGGTATTGAATCACTCACTGATTTACCTATATCAACAAAAACTTCAGCAATAAAAGCCGAATTTGATACTTTTTCTCCTTTTACAATGAAAGTTTGAGGTAATTGGAAACTCCTTTTTTTATTAAATATTGCCTTCCTTAGTAAAGTCCATGTTCCTTTGATGCTCTGCTTACGAGTATTTCAGTATATTGATTAGTTTTTGCTGCTCTTTTGATCTAATTTAATAGGCTACAATATACCTCGTAATCATTCTCTCTCGCTGGATTGGGCTTATTTAGCTTTCTGCGGAGTAATTTGTCTTTGTTTATTGAAGTAACTATAAAGCCAGATGTTCCCAGGGCTCTGTTTTAATATATTTACTATTTACTCTGATAGTTTTAATTGGGTAGAACATTTCATAAAGTGATGTATATATTAACATTAAGTTGTTGTATGCTTCATTTGCATTGCTAGTAGATAGGAGAGAGGAATAGTCAGCCATAGCCAAAAGACTCCTAAATTGTAAAATGCTGGTTATGTTTAACTGGCGTTTTTGTTTGTATGCTGTGTTTTGTGTAGCAGGTTTACTATATATTAAATGAAATATTCCAAAATGGTCAGTCATGTCTGTAACGATAATCCCCGATTCATAGTTGGGGTGAGGATGATTAGAATATAAATGGTCAATAAGAGTTGCTGTAGCAGGTGTCATCCGTGGTGGTTTAGTTATGTGGGGAATGTATCCTTGTGCTATTACATTATCTATAAAATCATGAGTTTTGTTGTGAGTAACTACTATTATGTGTAAATGCGACACCGGAATAAATATAACATTCTACCAAGTGATGGACTATTATATATAGATGACATACAATACAGTAGGCTAGAGCTTTGGACTCTCAACCGAGAGAACCCGGGTTCGAATCCTGTGCGGCGGTGTCGAACCTTGGACAAGTTCGTCCACTATACGTTGCTCCAGTTCACTCAGCTCTATAAATGAGTACCTATAGACAATGGTGAATATATGTGTACGAATAGTCTTCGCGCATTAATTGCATCCCAGAGTAATCGAGATGGTGTTCGAGTGAACAGGTCTGCCAGGAAGTAACGTGTAAAGCGCTTTGAGCAGTCCCGAGGACAGGATACTGAACTATATATAAGATGACGATGACGGACTACTATATATAGATTGCATAAAAGACAATATGTCTAAAGAGAACACCGGAATAAATGTAACAGTCTACCAGGTGATGGACTATTAGATTACATACCATACAATATTTTATGTGTAAAGAGAACACCGGAGTAAATATAACATTCTGCCAGAACAGAAATTGACTTATTTGTATGCACAGACAATCAATAACAATATACATTTTTTTAAAGTTACGGTGTACAGAGAGGATCATAGAGACTCCTACTAAGACTTCTTGAAAGTCGCTACCGCAGGAGCCACCAGTCGTACTAGTTTAGTTTAGTTTATGTTGAAACGAAATTATGCATAGTATATGTTATGCAAAACTTAAACTTTAATATGTACTGATATCCATCATCACAAAAAAACTGGATTGTTGTTTTTTGGTATGCAGCTGGAGTGTATGTTCATGGTGTGTGGTGAAGTGAGTATGCGAGAACATATTGTAGAGTGTTTGGGCGTAGATGAATTAATTGTAGTTGATTGCGTGCATTATTATTTATTTTAGGAACAGGTGTGTTAAATATTGTTGGCATGTGTAAAACCATGAATTCGGATTTAGCAACTTTAAGGGAAAGTTTGTTTGTTTCCAGCCATTCAATAATTTTGTAGAGTTCCTCATTTATTAGTGTTTCAGCATTATTACTGTGTGCAGTTGTGACTAAACATGTTAATAAAGTGGTGCGTCTGCATAGTATATGACATTGAACGCTAGCTTGTGAAAAATCATTAATGTAAATCATAATGCGAATTGGTCCAAGAATGCAGCCTTGACGTACACCATTTGCTATTGATAAGGTATCTGATTTTACATCATCAAATTATACATATTGTGTTCTATTTGATAAATAACTTTTATAAAGTTTCAGAGATACCCCATCAATATCATAGTGTTTTAATTTACAAAGTAATGTATTATGGTTAAAGTGTCAAATGCTTTATAAAGGTCAAGGAAAAAGCTGAATGGTACTTCATTATTATCCACGTCGGTTGTTATTCGGTCTACTAGGTCTAATGCAGCATATTTGAATGACCAGAGCGGAAACCATATTGAAATTTCGATAACAGTTTTTTATTTTCGAAATTGGACGATAGTTGAATTCCCATAATTATTTTCAATACTTTTGATATAGCTGGTAGAAGAGAGATTGGTCTATAGTTGTTTATTATTGATGGGTCACCATTTTTAAATAGCTGAATGACTTTGGCCACCTATAATTTTTTGGGGGAAGAACCCTATGCTAAAGATTTGATTGATATGTAGCATGAAATATTTTATTATTTTTGGTGCGATTTGTTTTAGTAAGTTAGTTGAAATCGAATCACTCCACGTACTATTTTTAGACGGACGGTTTTTTATTGGTTTTTTGTACAACCAGTTCGTCAACGTTATTAAGCACAAATTTGCAGTTATAATTTGTGTCAAGTTAGTGCTTGACATATTTATCTCTTGTTTGTTGTTTCTTCATTGTTCATACTGAGTGATTCATAAAAAAAGATTTGTCGTTGTTTTTTTCTTGAGATAATTTCATTGATATTTGTCCATATATTTCTTATGTTAGATTTATATTTAGCAAACGTGGACGCATACTATTGCTGTTTGGATGCACGTAAGCTTGTCCTTAAAGGTACTCAACCAATTCGATTGTTTTGCTCCTAGCGTTTCTTAGTAATTTCACACAAAAACAGAGGCGTCAAGTACTCCCAATGATGTCCTAGTTTGTTTATGCATACGTCTTAGTTCGTTTTTTAATTAATAGAAAAACTGCAAACTCTTTCGTTTTTAGTAAAAACCGGATCCGGTATTTTGCTTCGATTTTATCTGAGTATGGACATTGAACTTTGTATGGAATCGCGTTCTTGTCTTCTCGTGATCGCGAATTATGGGCAATATTGACCTTTGACCCCGCAGTTTGGCGCTGTTGATATAATGAAATACTGAGTTTAGGCAATGAGTGGACGTCGACGAACAGATACCACCGACACGGAAAAATGGGTTAAATTAGACAGACAAAGACAGTACCCACGCATAAAGGTGTATTTATATTTGGGAAAGACTTAGGAACGAAACAAAGTAAACAGAACGAGTTGGGGACAGTGCCAGTGAACTCAGTGGCCGTGGCCCGTGCCGCGGGGTCAGTCTCATTCACAACGTCAACAGATTCAGCGTTCGCAAAGGTTCTTCCAGACAGGTTAGTAATTTCGGATTATTTAGCAATAATCACGTATAATTAGGCGTATAAGTATACATATTAATGTTGCTTGTACTAACTTTATTTGATTGTTTACCTTTTAGTCATAGTCAATGGCGTTATGGTTGGGTCCTGTTTACTATAGACTAGTATCAACTAACAGTTCGACGCTATGGCATATACCTCAATGCCAATGATAATATGACTATATTATGTCTATGTCGTATATGGTAGTAGGCTTGTAGCCTAAGTAGGCTTGGCATAATAGTAACAGTGTAAATAAATACATTACAAATGATACATAACAATTATATTTATTGATCTAATAGTAATATATTGAACAAAAACATGAGATTCATTCCCCATGTTGGGGAATGATTCTTGCTGGCATTCCTTGATGGCCTTTACACAGATGTTTGGGCAGACTTTTGGATTCTTGCCACGATACCGCTGCTCCCATCGATGCAACTCATCTGGTAGCACGCTCGGAGATGACATATCACCTTTGCACATATCCATTGCTTCTGCAAGTTCAGGCTGAATTCTGAACGTTGCTTAATGTCTAACAAACAAGGTGAAAAAAGGTTTATATGCCAATTCTACAAAATAATCACTTTCTATGAGCACTACATTTCTACAGATACTTTGGGTACTGTAATCATAATGCGTGGTCCGCGGAAGCCTTGTCTTTGTGTATGTTTGTGTGTGTGGGCACGCGTGTCCGCGTGTGTGTTTGTGTGTATGTATGTGTATGTGTGTCCGTGCGTGTGTATGTGTGTTTGTGTGTGCGCGAGGGCGTGTATGTTTGTATGTGTGAGTGTACGTGTGCGTACGTTTGCGTTAGTTTATATGTGTGTGCATGTGAGTGCGTGCGTGTGTTTGTATGTTTGTATTTGGGTGTGTACGTGTGTGTTAGTGTGTGTGTGTGTGTGTGTGTGTGAGTGTGTGTGTGTGTGTGTGTGTGTGTGTGTGTGTGTGTGTGTGTGTGTGTGTGTGTGTGTGTGTGTGTGTGTGTGTGTGTGTGTGTGTGTGTGTGTGTGTGTGTGTGTGTGTGTGTGTTTGGATGAATGTGTGTACTTTTGTTTAGATAGCTCACCATACGTATCGTCTTCATTTCTTACGTTACCCCACCACTTTCCCACACATACTGTTTTCCTTGCCATTTCTCGATTGCAAAAATGACACCTATAATGCCTTCTATCCCATGTTTCATTTTACTGTATTTTCCTTGATCCCAGTTATTTTTTGCTAGTTACTTCTCAAGTCCCTCTCTGTCAGAATAATTGTACGCAACCCGTATTCACAAGATGTTTCCACGTGCTGTTCTTATATGTGACCATTTAGCTCTTTCTTCAATGTTCTGTCCTACACAATTCATTTATGTCACCGCGGCTTGACCATGGAGTCGGTACATCCATGCAACTTCGCCTAGCATCACACACTTTTCCCTTTTAATGGTTTGCTTGCTTGATCTTCTTTAAAAACAACTGCTGCATATCTGCCCATCCCATATTCAACTATTTGCAAAAAATAGGGATACCCGATTTGCAATATCACTCCTTGTTTTTTTAATGTCATTCCTCTCTTGCAATGCCTGCTCTGCTGTTCTTCTTCTTGTTCTTGTTGATTGAAATATAATATTGCATGGAATTCTTATCTTTGGATAGAAAGTTTAACCATTTTTGTGCTGAGTTTCTGGATAGCCCGTTAACACTGAATACTAAGTTTCTTGTTTCAGTGGAATTGAGTAAAACGTTTCAACTTGATGTTTAAAGTACAATGAACCGTTTTATGAATAGGAATACCGTACATGTTATGAAATAACGATCATCAAAGAATATTGAGAGTATGGAAACAATGAGGTCGGTTGCCATGGGTAGCAGTAAATCCACGATGGCCGAGCACACTTAACTGTACTTTTTTATGCTGTACAAAGATGCATTTTTTGTTAATATGAACAGCTAATATATTATAAGATGAACATCTCAGCTACATCCGGGACGCATACGCGTCAGTTATACGAATAACATGATTGCGTTTTGATAATTGATTGCGTTAGGATAATAATTACTATGATACCTCATGGGGATTGAGTTTAAAACACTTCATATATTGAATGGAGGTAAGCTGCATATCACTGCATCCTTCAAGCTCGATGTGGGTAGTAGTTTAGAGAGTAAATAGTAGCAACAGGAAAAGAAGAGTGTATATTGTGTCTGATAAAGTAGGACCTACTCGTTAGCCCAGAGGATGATCACGAATTCATTATTGATTGATTGTGTTAATGCTAGTTTATTATTCTTGTTCGATTATAGACGACAATGCCGCTGCAAAAGACCACGCCGTAGCGTTTCTACAGTCAATACGCATTAAAAGAAACGGCAAAGAGGAGGTGCATAATTCTACCCAATTTTTTTCAGTTACTAATTGGCCGTTTCTTTACGGTGACGCCCGATACCAAACATCTTCACAAATGTGCCACTATTAATTTTTTTTTCTATAAATTGTTTGATCTTTGTGCAAATAAAAAGCAGCCAAACTTTAAATGTTTAAGCAAGCTAAAACGTGGATTAAGATACAAATAACAAACAAAATTGTTTCCATACAAAAACTTGGTACCGGCTGGATGTAACCGTTTTTGGTACATGCACAATGTACTTGAATACAAGTACAAGTACTTTCAATTTTGTCAAGTCCAAGTACAAGTACTCACCTAAAAAATATAGGCAAGTACAAGAATGGTTAATGTAAGAAAATTCGAATTGCCGTTGCGACTAGTTGAACAAACTAACGATGCAAAAGTTGTCGTAATTGGTTGATTTAACGTTTGCCTTTAACTAACCTGCCAAAAGATTAAACATCGTAAATGCCTACTGGGGGCATCTACACGTGTATATTGCTTTGCGGTATTGTAGTTGTGTGCAATATAAACTGTTGCCATAAATTATATAAAAAGAGTATGATGTTCGCTCCAATCTCGATCGTTTAACTTAATGGCTTTTTATTACTACAACCCGCGTTGTTAGCGTATGCGATCACTTAGCTCTATCACAAGCAACAACGCGTGGGGAAACCTTTCCAGAGCCGACGTCAATGGGTCCGAGTAAATTGAGGCCGACAATATTAGTAGTAAGTCATCGTAACCCAACAAGCACATGATATACATAACTATACTCAAAAGAAAAAATGAAACGTACTACCTTTGCTATTCGCAGGTTTTTGTCACGGCAATTGTGAAGGGACTTTTGGCAAGAATTTGTGGCATTGGTAAGATGTTCTTAACCGCTGATTAGCAACCCAACATTGGATCGTGAAGGCATTTTTTGTCGTTAAGAGTAACCAGTGAAAAGCCGACCGAACGTTGCTTTATTGTTCAGCGTTACTCTACCAGAAGCCGTGAATAATGAAGTTATCCTATTTGAATGTTGCATTAATAAAAAATTGCAATAATTTGAAATGATCTGTGATATGACTGTTATATGATGTCACACCGCGTTTAAAAATCACGCCATATGTGGAGTAAATTGTTCCCCCTGCAAGGACCTTGTGTGGAAAAACCATAGTATGTTTTTGATTCCGTGAAAAGTCATCATGCACAAACTGGACGGCTTATATTTTAACCCTAGACCTGGGGCCGAATACATTTTCATGAGTACAAGTACGATTACGAGTAGTTTGGTGATGGATAAGTACGAGTACATTGCTAAAAGCTGAGTAGGTGTACACGTACGAGTACATTCTCACGAGTAAAAGTATGAGTACAATTTTTTTTTTTTTAATATTAAATAATACGTATTTTAAAATTATTAATTAATAAAATTTATATAACTCAGCACAAGTGAATATGCAATGGCAATCGATCATTTTTTGATGATGAAAACTAAAAACACCTCTGTTTCATCAACAATGAAATTCACTTCATTGGCATTTATTTCAGTGGCATCGTATGATCTTATCATCTGTTTGCCATTGTACCGAACGAACATGAGTTGTTCACAGGTTGAGTCTTTCAGGCTGCACCGTTCAGGGCAGAATACTTTCTCGGCTATGCTAAATACCCTTTCAACTGGGGGCTGATGAGGCTGGAATGATGAGATGGTGAGGGACCAACTGAGCCAGAGTTGGAAAGCTCAGAACTGTAGTGGGTCACTGTGATGACCTGGCTGACTGATTTATTCGTTCACCTCTACAATCAGCAATCTGCTGATGTTATAAGTTTACAATTTATATTTTCTGATCGTAGACTACTAGTTGTTGAGAGGGTTAGCACATGTCTACATAACAGGCTCAGCATCCCCTTTGGATTTTTTAACCAGGCTGTTGGGACGGAACTATACTAGTGTAGGAGGCAGTCTGACTTGAACCACCTTACTTCTACAGAGGAAGACTGGCAGTTCTTGTTCTTAGCAGTTAACACTGTCAGCCACTGTCAAGATCCATGGTCTCCAGAATACATTAAAGGCATTTCCAGTCTAACTGGTGGGTTAACTGCTAATTGGCTCTTTGTGGTCTTCTTGGTGGCTTAATTAAACAAACATGTTTATGGCCTGAACTGATAGCCTACAATTATTGTTTGCTTAACAGGGTGTTTCTGACTGGCAAAAGATGCTGCCTTTTGCCATGTTTGGGTATCATAGTCATGGTTATCAGAGAATGAGGAAGTACTATGTGTAGGGATGGTAAGTTGGTATTCTATCAGAAATAACAAAGTATTAAAAAAATAGTTGAACATTTTATAACCACATATAATTATTTTACCCAATACATATTGAGAAAGTACTCAGATGTACCCGTATTTTACTTGTAGAATCTAAACAACAACAACATTTTACATGGTCATTGCCTGATGTCTTCCCATTCTTCATATCTCTTAGCTCTGCTTCCACCTCCCATGATGTTATCTTTGGTACCTTTTTTGGGTCGGTGTGAATTATGGTTCTCTGTTCACCGTCGTATAGCTCGGTGTATAATTCATATATTTGTTCCATGATCATATCTTGGTCTTGTATTTCTCTACCCTGCTTGTCTAGAAATATAATCAGTCTGTCTCGGCCTGGTGCCTGTATTCTTCTTGCTGTCTTTTTCTGTACAATACCCTGGATTTGAAGCCGTGCACAGTCAAACTTCTCTTTGTGGTCAACTCATTATGTAAAGATGTATGATGTGGAATTAGCAAAGATGTTGCTCACTTCAGTCACTTGACTTCTCAACTTTCAAGTGTCAATATCATTATGTATGACTAGAATCGACCAAAATAAAAAAATGTGCAATTGCATATTTGTGTTTCAGCTTCAACTCATGCTTGCCTTAGCTCCTGTTAGAACTATGCATACATTTAAATTCACAAACATGTTTCCCGGCATAACTATGTGTTATTTTTTGACTCTGCACCCTTTCCCTTGAACATCTACCAAGTGGATTACATTTCCCACGTGAACACATATTTGGGATGAAAACGCGGTTGTCAAAGTAGTCTTCATTTGCAATGTAGTAAATGTACCATAACATATCTGGGTAAAAAAGTATTCTAATGGGACCTAATGACCCCCCAAAAAGATCACAAAACTGGTACATTTTCCAATTTTGCCTATTTTTTCAAAAACTCTTCTGTAACTTTTTCTCTAATTTTGCATATATACATTCCATGTGGTAGTGTCATTATACACAATAAATCTATATTTGATTTAATCATTGAAAGGGTACCAAAGGTCCCCTAAAATGCTAAATTTGCTAACTAAATTGTCTACTGCAGGAGCAGCTCTTTCTGGCTAATCCGTTTTCCTACAACATCTGTCACACCTCATTGTGGAGGGCCGGGCTACCTGACGGAAACTGTGACTAATCTGTAATTGGTCACTGGCAGAAGCTTCCATGTTCCTTTTGTGGCACAATACACAAAATCTACTGCTAGGGGATAGTCTCAAGGGCCCTTCTCAAAACCACATCACTAGATAGTGTACAAATTTTGCATTTTGGGGGCGGTGTCAGCCTTCTTCTGATGTGAAGTAAAGTTATCACAAGGAGAAAACTTATCTCCTGTGTTAATTTGCTATTTACCTGAATTATTTTGAACATAGTGTTAGTCACATTTATAAGGGACTTGACATGGCAGCTGGTGAAATTTACAACAACCTTAGTGATGATGATGTAGACATTTTCTTGAAAATGTATGTTCTACTATATGCTGATGATACTAGAATGATTCAATCAAATAAAGATTTCTTGTGTATAGCGGAACTATGTCAACTCTTTTAATGGTTGACATTTGGTTGTTTCAGGATGACCCCTTAAAATGTAAGGCCAATTGCCCAGTGGTCTAGTGGGTGCTGGCTGGGTAGCTATTCCCCTTCCCAAAACATCTGTCACATGCGGAGTCTGTGTCTTGCATGGATATCTATTTTTATGCAGTTGCTTTATATAAGCAGGATGTTTGTGAAATTAGTTATTCTTAGGCCCAATAAAAGTTATTTCCAGTTCCTCGTCAATGCATGTATTTAAAAATAACATTTTATTTTCTATTATAATTATTCCTCTAAATGCATGACATGGTGCAATAAGTGAACGGTAAACATGTCAACATTTTACTTCCACCATAACCCTTCATGGTATGTAACTACTATTCACAAATAAAACATATGATTAATAATTACCTACAAGGTTGTTTGATTTCTGCCCGGCAGAAACGGCAACAATAGGAAATACATGCCATTGATAGGCAAACGTGTTCTTTTTATAGAAAACGTCAGTTTTTTTGTACCTGTCTACGTATGATAACAATTTGTTCGCCCTGCTCACAATAAACAAGAAACATCACGTGAATAATAAAAGGAAGATCACTGCCATTTAACTTATGGATTATTATTATGATAAAACTGCTCTGCTACTGTTTGGTGGACAGTTAATTAATGGCTCAAGTTCAAATACATCAGGACGTTTTTCACACCTCCATGGTAGTTTAGGCTCAGTAGTGTGCTGACAGCCACTAAACCTATGAGCTTGTGTGAAAAGGATAGTTGGCAGAAGAACTAACTTCAAAGCACAAATGCATTCATTTAGCCATGCAGCAGTCACACTGTCCCAGTGTCTGATGCTACCTTTTGCTCTCAAATAATCTGTCCTCTTAGTTTTACACATAAAGACATAATTTTGCATAACTTGATAAGTTTTTGTAGCAGCACATTTGTACTTCTAGTGTATCAGTGCAACATAACATACATACTCTGTGCCACAATTGAATGTCATGCATGTCATATTTCCACGCAATCCATTTGCATATATAATGTAAATCTTCAACAGCCGTTTTCTTCATTTTCACTTTTTGAACCCTACCATGTTCAATGCTACATAACTTCACAAATTTTTGTAGCAGTCATAATTTTTGAAACCGTGTAAACCACCCTACCCAACCTTTACAAGGATGTAAGAAAACAATGTTACAATTGTTCCGACTTATCACTCATTTGGTCAGCCGAGGTCACATATACACGTATTTTCATCCAATTAGTCATGTTAAAAATAAAATGTGTCTAAAAGACAATTAAAAATGTTAAATTAATAAAATAATTAATTAAATTTAAACCAACTAATTGAAATGTAATTTCTACTATAATTATAACAACATGAAACAAAATCACTATACAATAAAACCTCCGCAAAATTACCATTATTGGCAAGTTGCCGTTATGGAGAGTTTCATAACTTGGATACTCACTAGGTGGAGCCACAGTATTATAAATGGTTACGTTGACGTTCGCTAGTTGGTACTCTCGTGAACAATACAAACCTAGAGTTAACAATAATATTAAATAATATACTACACAACTTGCTACATTTAATTGTTCCTTTTTTCTTTTGGGCAATGGTGAAATCAATCACGCCCTCCAAGTAAAGGTGAACAGAAACAGCGTTGATGTCCAAAAGGAAACACGAGGGTGTGAACGAATGTAAGGCAGGCGTTGGCCCAGATTTGCACAGGGATTATCAGTATAATTCAGGGGCATTGCCCCCCCCCCCAGCCCTTTCATTTGCCCCCCCCCCCAGTCAGACCAACTTTCCCCCCAGTGTGCCCCCATTCTCCCAAACCAGCCCCTTGTAGCACTTTTTTTAATTTAATTTTTATTCGTTTTAGTGTATTTGATTTAATTTGTACTGGGGTAAGTAGCAGTTGTCATACATTCGCCAGAGAAGAACGGTCCACTTGGACTACTTGAAGCGGTGAACAAAGCTCTGGATCTGATAGGAGGTAGACACGAAGCTGGTTGGTGTCACCACTGACATCGAGGCGGCAAACACCGGCAGACAAGGTGGACTATGGCGTCTGCTTGCTGACCAAATGTAGAGAGGTTTGGCTGTGCTGCACACCGCACTGACTTAGCCATTGAGTCGGTCGTCAGCACCGTACCTGAGTTGGGAATCTGGAAGTCAAATCTATTCGGACTCGTTCGATTCTTCCGGACACCGAGACGGATGAAGATGATGTCAGCGCAAGTCGGGAATGTCAAACAGTTGCCCCAGCACCACGATGTCAGGTTTGCCCTGCACGAGCTGCAGCTGGTGGATGCTGTGCTAAACAACCTACCATCCTGCATTATGGTGTAGGAACAGATGCAGGCGCCAGAAAGTACCTGCGACAGAAAGGAGGAGGCTGGAGCCAAAGGGTTCCTGAGAATCTGGAACCACCAACAAACGTTGATCACCGCACTGATGGGCGATATCCTGGAGATATTTTAAACACACCAGAAGAAGTTGCAAAGGAGTAATTTGTTCATCAGCGATCTTCTCACTGTGACTGATGTGGCAATCAAGAAGTTGAACCTAATGAGGGATGGATCTTTCCCGGGAAGAAGGGAGGAGAAAGTGAGTTGTCCAACCGATAAAACAAAAGGGGACTTAACACAACAAAAGTGTAATCATCAGTTCATTTGTATAAACCGCCGCGACAGACGAGTAATCAGGTTGGAAGTCGTGCAAGCATTGCACGAATACCTGTCAGAACGAAGGCACCCGGAACAGGAGGACGTCATCAAAGACATGAGGGAGTTAGTGATGTCACGCCGTCCGATACCATTAGTTGAGCATGGTGTGTGCGTCGTCAGGCGCCTTTTCCCAGATGAGGCATCTGACTTTGCAGCCGAGCAGTGGGAAAACATGATAAATGTGCCACTCCTGCCTGATGGCTGTGATCTCGGTTTTAAGTTGACTGTCAGACTGCGCCAACTTCTGCCAGTCACAACAGGTTCAGTTCAGAAGGTGTTGGCTTGTATGAGTCCAACTTATATGCAGACCGAAAGGATCGTGAGCCACCAAAACTTCGTGGTCCACAATCACCACACCAGTTTGAATGTCGACATGAGAAACGCATGAATCATGGTGGCACTGAATATTGTGAGCAGCGCCTACTATGACCCTCGTCCCGCTGTCGTCAAATTATTTGGAGAAGACAAGAAGATGCTGGGCTCCATACTGGGACATCTGCAGATAGCGTGAATTCGTTAGGAAATTCATCCGCGAAACGGGATTCGTCTAGTCAAATTGTGACAACTGTTAAACATTCTAACTTGCACGATACGCCTCATGTTTCTATGATTACTGCATGTATTGGTTGTAATAAAAACATGCTTCTAGTATATATGTGTAACATTTATTTTCATGCCAAGATGCAGTTGTCACTCGTCACAGTAGGCCCCACAACTATATGAACATATTCATTAATGTATGCGTAAACTGCCTCTTTTACCCATTGGAAGTGCCTTTTTAAGACATTGCCTCCCCAGTGAAAATTCAATAAAAAACGCCCTGATACAATTTTAGCTACCCCAAGTGGTAGGTAACAGGCCATCGTAATATTTACCTAGGCCGGCTCTCCAGGTATGTCAAGCTGCCTAGGTAAATATTACAACAGCCCGCTTCCATGGCTTCTCTGAGCTCATTTTGGACATCAAAGCTGATTCTGTTCCCCTTTGCTGGAGTAAAGGAGCCACATAGTGACTGCAACAAGCTGATGACGCCAGGCTTGGCTCAATTGCAATTTGATAGGCCCGCGTACACGCGATGACATTTTATTCAGATAAATTATGGATTCCCTTTGACCTGCACGTAAGCAACAGGTTGACTATGAATGGTTCGGTCCAAATTAACTGACCGTTATACGCAATAGACAGGTTACCGATATGGACAGGTAGTGGGCAGTGCAAACTAATAGGAAGTCATTCGGGACTTTCAAAAGTGACCATTATGGACAGGTGGCTGCTACGACAGGTTTTACTATATTAAAATGTTATCATTATAATGTTAGTGGTAGTTTATTGTATTATTACATATGCATATTGATCATATCGTTGTTTACATAGAGTTACACACAGTTCTACACTAGTGAACACGTGCATTAGACTACCTGTATATATTATATAGCCACTGCTGTGTCAAAATAAGTTTTACGTAAATAGGAGTTTAAATGAGATCTCAAAACGTTCCGCAGATTATTAACAGGAACAAAAATGGGTAATTATTGTTGACATATTGCCAACCCTTGCCTAGGTTTAGGACTAGGCGCTTACCTTGGCTTAGCAGTCCAAATATACAATTGACAGACGTTTCATTAGACATTGTTTTGTGCTGGTTTGGATTAATTATCTGTTACCGTCCAAGGTGATCGCAAGCATTCGCAGCACTACTTATAGTAAAATAGCATTCTGAAGAATTCATCCATAGCGTAGTCTTTGAAGAGTGTCAGTTTGTATTTCACTGTTATGGTCTTCAACTTAATTGTTAGTCTTTGAAATTCGGCCGCGTCGTGACAGCCCATCTGATTAGACTGTTCTATAGCCAATATCCAAAATTTCCACTCATCGTGTGTCCATCTTGTTCCTTGTTCTACACATTACACGGTGCCTGTGAAATAGGCTCACAAATTAATTAGTATGCGGATGTGGTATTGTTTACGTTTATCCACGTCTAACCGGAAGTAATCGAAGCTCCACGGAGAAAAGACATGTAGTGTCGATGTGGGGGAATTCTACATATCTATGGCATATGCAATAACCATCAGTCGACTATCCAAAAATGTTAAAACGACCACAATTAGTTGAGTTCACGAACTGAAATGTAAGCCAGTTTAAATATCAAATTAATTACAACTTTTTGTCGATGGATTACCGTGATAATCACAGTTGAATTTTCCTTCATTATTCATCGTCTCCAACATTTCAAGTTGGAAGATCTCATTATAATAATCCCGCAAATCAATGAGATACACAGGGCCTACCAGCGGGATTTATAAACACCACCTAAAAATTTGTTTTCATCGCAGATATACTTATTGGCATTATTACAACAAATGTATATTAATACACAAGCAGGTAGCTTGCATACAAATAAACCATAGCCACTAAACGGGGGCCCCTGTCTCCCATGTTAGCAGATGTTAGCAGAAAGGAAAACAAATCGGTATACTCAAATTCAATGCATAACCACATGTAGTCAAGTTGCTTAATATAGGGGCAGAGTTGAACAGACCAAAAATGTAAGTAACCAGCATCCGGCATATATAAGCTAATGATTATTTTATAGCTTGACATAATTTTATTTTAAACAGTCCCCAGTCTGTTTGCTTATAACATTTAAAACTAACTCAGCATACTCACATTGCCAACAAGCTATAATTTAAGTAGTTAGCATTATACTGTCATAGCTGGACTAGGTCTAGCAATGCACTGTTCAGTATTCTTCTTCGCCTTCTCTAGCTTGTTAGAGTGCTGGCACTTGTCTGCACAGAATCATACATCTTAAATGTTGAGACTAGGTCTCCGACACCACGCCATGGTAAATGACCAAACAACCTGTAGAAACTGAAATAAAGCCAGAAAAAGGTTCCTTATGGCACATACCATCACGAAACATCACCTAACAATCACCCACAAGGAACCCCCAAAGGCGGAGTAGAAGAGAAAGGCTCATAAACAGGGAACATAAAAAGAAGAAGATAGGTTACATTGGGAGAAAACATGAGGAAATGATGAGAAAGAGACAGCATCAGGGGACCACATGTTGTCGATGGCCTGTGGTCCCACAGAGCAAACAGGACAAACCAAGTGAATACTTTTTATGTCATCCACTTAACCTGGAGACATTTATAAAGATTGTTTCCATTGTGTTCTGTCTGACATTGTGGCAGCCAGACAAGTCTCACTGAGACCAGTGTCCCTCTGAATGGTGTCTCACAGAGCCATGTCATGTCTCCGAGGCCCCTTGGGTTTCCAAAGAAGAACTGGGTTAGCAAGTGAATAGTGTACAGAACGTATATTTCCATCTTGTATGTATTGTATTGTATTGTGTTTATTTTCCAGAGACCCCAACAAGCAAGAGACCAGTGTGTGACAACTGTGTCATCAAGTCACACGTGCAGTGGACATCAAAGAGAAGATTGTTGTTCCAGTTAAATATGACAGAGTTCAGTATCATACTGACAGAATCACGTGAACAACTTTTGTCAAAGACAACGTGTTTGTGAGAGAAAGTACTAGCGGAAGTGATGGAATGTTTGTTGATTGGGGGACTTTGTGGGGGTCCATGGAAGGATTACTCCAGACATACTTCATCCGGGTTGAGGCATACTCATATGACTCAGTTATGAGTGTCTATCTTCATCGGTTGAGTCATACTCATAATTATGCAAATGTAAATTTGTGGTATGAAAATACACAAAAATAAGGATGATGTGTGAAAATATTTAAACAACCAAACAACAACAACAACAATAAACAAACATACACTGATCCAAAACTCGGCGTTTACAATATTTGTAATATTCACTGACATGTTATTATCTACTGCGAAACTATCTTGTACCGTCATTGTTAATAGAGTGAACAACATAGAGGGAAACACGAAAAAAGCAGAGCTCTGAGAAAAGGTACGTTTTTAGAAAAAATCTGTTATAAATCTTTATATATTTCTAGATTACACAAATACATTAATTTTGGCATAACTTTATGACCATACTTGATAATGTAGAAACTAGTTATGTATTCGTAAAACATGAGGTAGAACGTGCGGAATAATACCCTGATGATTACCCCTGTTGCTGCGCTTGTGTGGCCGTTGCAGCGCTGCGTGTTCCTGTTTGTGGGTGTGACATTGACAGTGTGAATGTGTGACAGATGAAGTACTTACATTAGGCGCCTTCTGTCATTTTATGACCCACGGGTCACATTTCTGCCATTTATTTAATTTTAGGTCATATAAAACAATTCCTGCTTTCTCATCAGAATTTTTTCAATAAGGAATACAATCATGATGGAAGTGTTAACCTAATAAGTATCTGTTGACATTTGTTATACTGTCAAGCATTTGACAGCATTACTAAAGACCATAGCTGCACTGGTGGATCTTATAATACAGCTGTGCCTTGGGCGGAACGAGAGCAAGGACTCGGCAAAGCGTTCATATTGTTGCACACCGACAGCCACTCGTTGTTTGCATCAGTTATCGCCAGTCTTAACGTGATACACATGGTATCGCGTTCAGATGCATATTTATCATGATAATAAAAATATGCCTGATCCTGGCAATAACAATAACTTTTCTGGGTGGGCCAGTAATTTTTTTTATATACTGGCTCCCTAGGCCAGCGAATACAACACCTTAATGTCAAGGCCTGGACGATTTTAAAAAGAAATCTTAGGGGAAAACTGAAAATATTGTATTGTTGATTAAATACAGATATTTACTACAATGATTTGATTTGAACCAATGAACAAGATGTTAATAAAGCCACACTTAAGGTAGCTGCACCGGCATGTATTATTTCAGTTGATTTCTATATTTTTTTCTTCATAGAACATTAGTAGGTGTCAGTATGAATATGTGTACTATTAAAAAAACCAAGGCACTATCGCCATATGTTACCAATCAGTCCTTTAAAAACTAGTATGTTTAGTGTGTCTGTGGAAAGTCCCTTTTCCATAGAGACGATCGTGTGTGTTTCAGCCCAGTTCAAACATAAATTCATTCACCATGAATGCAGATCATATAGTCTGGTTATTCTCATGCCACTATGCTGTTGTAATATAATTACCTAAATACATCACACAGTCAAACCACCAACTACTGGCGGTAGTTTTGTTTATTCTCCGATAATGCCTGACCTCAGCTGCCAGTTGTAATGACACGTGACTGACCCCAGCAGGTGTCAATCAATTTTGTCTAACACAACAAGTTCAGGGGTCATGTTCTAGTTAGACTTCTTGTCCGGTGCACATGAAGAAAAATGTAGTGTATTTTTTAAAAATTATTTTTGAAAAATTCATATGCTGTGACATAAGTGCATTTTAGTGGGGAGATTTCATGTGTGATTGTAGAAGGTGTTGACTGTAAAATGGTGGATTTCTAGATGATTTGAATAAGCGGAAAGATATTTGGCAGCAATTTGCCTGTGTGACCTGTTTGCGGAGAAATTCTTGCCGGCATTTGTAAATATTGACGAGTGTCACACATACAGGCATTTTACGAGAGCTGAAAGTATGCAATTTTTGTTAAAATGTATCCGCATGTCAATGAGATGATGATAACAGCAGAAGAGGAGTTTAAGACATTTTATAGGTCACGTTTTCTTATAATCACAAAACATTAATATGATCGCCTATGGGAAAACCAACAGTGGGTTGACCCCAATAAATACCCTGTCATTGCACAATCATGGAGGCCGCTGATAATATATGTATGATAAAACAACAGTTGAACGGGACTAACCGTTTTTAGTCCTTTGGCCGAAGGTCCAACGGACTATTGCCATCACCCTGCGTCCGCCGTCCGCCGTTAGCTGCCGTATCTCAGAAACCGTTCAGCAACTTTTTCTCTAATTTTGCATAGACATATCTTAGGATGCTCCCACTATATACAAGAAATCGGTATTTGATTGAATCATTCTAAGGGCACATAAGGGGCCCCCAAAGTGCAACAGTTTTACTTTATCTAGTGATGTGGTTTTGAGAAGGGCCCTTGAGACCACCCCCCAACAGTAGATTGTGTTTAATGTGCCACAAAGTCAACACTGTGACTAAATTCTGCAGCCTAGTGCTACTGTTCCATTGAGACCTCGACTAATCTTGAATTGGTCACAGCGCCCTGGCAGAGTAGACACACTTGACCCCTGTTAGACTGAACAGTTGCCTAACACTTTTTATTTTCAAAACTATTGATTTTCTATAATTGCAAGTTGTGTTTATTTTTATGTTCATTTAATTATTATAAAATGGTGTAACTGTGATGTCTATTGGTTAAAGATGTATTGTCACCTGTAGGTAACAAACATAGAAAATTAATATTCTGGACAACTATAGAGTGAAATATCCTACACTTTATTGATATCAAATGCATTCTACTGTTCTGTTTATTCTTGCCATGTCTTGTGTAGACATGGTACTGTGTAAATCAATTGTATCAATATATACTAATAATTACAGATTCACAATATAGTTGACACCTGAAACAACCAAATGTCAACCATTAGAAGAGTTGACATAGTTCCGCTATACACAAGCAAGACATCTGTATTTGATTGAATCATTCTAGTGTCATCAGCATATAGTAGAACATACATTTTTTACATCATTATCCCTAAGGTTGTTATAAATTTCACCAGCTGCCATGTCAAATCCGTTATAATTGTGACTAACAGTGTTCAAAATGATTCAGGTAAATAGCAAATAACAAAGGACACAAGTTTTCTCCTTGCCATACCTATACATCACATGAGAAGAAGGCTGACACAGCCTGGCCCTGATTTATACATGATTTAGCATTTTTGTATATGTTGTATACAACTTTCAACACAATACCATTAATACCGCATGAAATTATCTTAGACCACAGGGAGGACCGGTCTACTAAATCAAATGCTTTCTTATAATCGATGAAGACACAATAAAGCCTTTTGCGTCGAGACAAATACAATTAAACCAATACCCCTATTTGAACACTGCCTGTTCTTCACCTATTACGTTCGCTTTGTTTAGGTATGTGGTCAGTCTGGTGTTCTGAACAATCACTAAGGATTAATGAACACTTGTGCAGAATGTCACCCACTTGGCAGGTTTAATTGATCTATTCAGCAATGAGGACACTGCTCAGGCCTCACTCTGGACACTGTCACTCACAGTGTTGTGTATTTTCTTAATTGGTGCATTGAGCTAATCTACTTGACCATGAATCAGTGGTGGCTCTGGTTGTGTATTACACACAGCTGTGGAGCTAAGATTCTCTGCCTGCTATTGTTTGATGGAAACTGTGACTAACCAGAGCCAAGAAATTGGCTATCACAATAATTCGAACTGTAACGCGTTCCCTTATCCAATCAAGATATGACAAAAGCGTGCACAAGTGATTTAATCGCATCTGTTGTGAGGTATCGCCTGATACGACTAATGTTGTGGAGGTTCATATACGCTGTTCGACAAATGGTACTTGTGTGATTAACCTACTGAGAGATGGGTCGAATCGAAGCGGTGTGTCAAACGAGTATGTGTTTTTCTCGTCTTGTCTTTGTAGTAGGTAACGATGACCTGGTTCATTCGGCCCCAACCTGTTTACCCGAACATATGAATGGTGTACGCGTGAGAGATCGTCAAGGAGCCCGCGTGCTCAATTGTCCGATGACGTATTTTGTGTAGTCAAGCTATGTATGGAATAATTACTCTGACCTGTTGGAAAGCGATAGGTCTATTCTATTAATGTTATGTTGTAGCCAAATATTAACATAAACTTACACAATCTTATCACAAAAGTGAGTCAATGTAAGATTCGTGGACAGCAATATATATTTATCCGTTTAAGCGTTGTGGAATCGGATTTATACTGTATCATACAATGGGAATGGGAATCTCACATATTGTCGCCTATTGTTAATGCAGCACAAGGTTCACAAATTGGACCACTTCTGTTTATCTTGTATATTAACGATCTCACTAATCATTTTGATTCTGGTGAAATGTCATTGTATGCTGATGATTCCAAATTGTTTAAAGAAATTACGTCGGTGACGTGTCAGTTGGTGCAGGCTCTGGACAGTGTATGTGTTTGGTGTGACACATGACACATTAAACTTAACGTTGAGAAATGCTGCATAATGTCATTCACTAACAAAAAGAAACGTATATCATATGACTACACGACTTTAAGCCAGTCTCTGCCCAATGTCACCGCTGTCAAATATCTCGGTATCACATTGACCGACAGTTTGACTTTTAAAGATGATATTAATCGTTGTGTTTGTAAAGCTTTTACGATGAGTGATTTTATTAAGCGCGTTTCCACAACATTTACTGATGTACATGCTTTGCGATCCTTGTATATATCTCTACTCAGAAGCCAGTTGGAGTATTGCAGTGTTATCTTGAATCCCTAGCAACGTACGTTTATTGACAAAATCGAACGAGTTAAAAAAATCTTTAAATATCTATGTTACAAATCCAAAATACAGTACTCCTCTAACAGTTATCCTGAGCTTTGCCACTACCTTCCCTTCAACACCATAGGCAAGTTGCAGACCTTATGTTTGTACACAAGTGTGTGCACTCCCAACTAGACTCGTAGTATCTGGTTGGGGCTATCCAATTTCACTGTCTTTCACGATCTCTACGAAACTACACCCCTTTTACATTTTCCAATTGCAGAATCAACATTATAAAAAATCATGTTTTGAATAGATGTATGACTACTTTCAACACATTGGTTTTACGTGATCCAAGTAGTGATATATTTTCATGAGCTGAAACGTTTAGATCCTCAATTCAAAAACAGTTCTATGTATAACGGATGTTTGCCTGTTATATGTGATGTTGATATTGTGTGTGTATTTTATTGTCCATATTGTACTTGTTGTTTTAATTATTGTATTATTGTGTTATTGTTTATACGTGTTGTTTCAGTTATCGGTCCAGTTACTGGGTTTAGTGGACCTGTTGGAAACTGAATAAATACAATACAATACAAAACACAAATCCAGTGGAAAATGCTATGGATGTCTTAAAATCGTCCCTTGAAATATTGGATGAAACATTTCGGCGTCATACAAGCGAACATATAATGATCAACCAGAGCCAAGTCATTGGCTATCACAATACCTCAAACTGTAGCCAGCCAGTAGCGCGTTTCTGTAGTCCATTCTAGACATCAAGAAAGCGTGCAAAGG
>OZ023205.1:64684494-64726726 GCA_963995525.1 Escarpia spicata | reverse complement strand
GAGACCACACGTGTAAACATGTCGGCTTCACTAACATCACGCAAGAAACATCCCCTGAAAACTCGAAAACAACAATTCACTAATTGTAAATAATGTAATGTTGGCTGAAATATGTCGGCGTTATACAAGCGAACATATAATGGTCAACCAACGCTGTTCGTCAAATGGCACTTTGTGTGGTTAGTCATGCTGAGGGATGGGTCGAATTGAAACAGTGCGTCAAATGGGTCTCGGTTTTTTTTCGTGTTGTCTTTGTAGTATGTCACGATGACCCGTTTCATTCAGCCCCATCCTGGTTCACGTGAACTCGTGAATGAGGAAGGCGTGAGAAACCGTCAAAGTGAACGCGTCTGTCATTTGTTCGATTACGTCTTTTGTCTACTCAAGCTATTTATGCAGTAATTACTCTGACATGTCGGAAAACGAACAAAAAAATATATGCATTGATTTACTGATGCGTTGTGGAAGCGGTTTCAAACTGTATCATGCAATGGCAATGGGATTCTCACATATTCTTACCTATTGTTAAAGTAGCACACAGTAGAGGAACGGTATTATAATAAGCGTTGGCTGTATTTAATAATAAATAGTCGTCAAGAAACTTACTTTTTTGGTAGTGAATAAAACCGTGCGATTCAATCGCATACTGTACCCATTGATATTTAAATTATACTACCATCAATCATTGCCACCCCTTACGTAACATGCCTTCCGCTGTAAAGACTGCCAGGATTCCGATGAAACGGCAGTGGTCGGCTTGCAGTCTACAAACCGCATTGTCCGTCATAGTTCCAAAAGAAAAGACAAACTACAACGATGTAAGTAGAGTAAACGCGGGTTTTATTGCTATTGCAGTTTATATATGCCTTTATTGTCTTAATTGCAATATTACGAAGTAGCTGCATTAGTATTGGCATCGGTAACATCCCTTTCCTGATACTTTGTTGAGGTTACATCATAATTTGTGGCAACTATCACCTGTGTCTCATTGCTAAAATCAACGTTGGTATCAGGGGCTTTAACCCTGGTGCTTGTAATAGTGTTTTTCATGTTCTTTCGTTAGTTGTAGTTTCCGTCACCGCGCAACTGGCTGACAGGATTATGGTTGCCTTTGACCAATGATTTGGACTCTTCCGTCTTTAGATGGAATTTCCTCCTCCAGGGTTCCAACTACCTCTCTCATGATACCAGAGTTGGCCAGGTTATATATCGCCATTCGGGCTCAGCGTCTATGGTTATGTGGGAGGTTTGCGCACTCGTGTCCCTTTTCACCCCTTTGAGGGGGCTTGCTGAAAGCGAGAGTGTTAAGCGCATGCACTGTAAACTACTCACTACTCTTCGATACTTGGCAGACACCATCTTATCAGTTTCACAGAAAGCATATATTTTTTCATAAATATATTAAACGTTTTTAGATAGGATCATCACCCAAGTTTTGAACTTGTTATTTTCGTAAGAGTAGATTTTAATTCTAACGGAGGTCTGCACGTGATTTGGAGCGGGTGGACAGTCGTGGAACAATATGAGGTCTACACATGGTTTGAGGCCGATAGACAATATGTATGCATGTACCGCTGATAACACACCGGTCATGTGTGGCACTTATCCTAGCTCGAGTGAAGTAATTGATTCCTAATAAAAATGTGCATGTTTAATAAATACGCCCTCGCAACAAATATAATCAAGCTAGAGCTATAAACATAGCTAGACCGGATATCGATCCCAATGAATCCATGTCGCTTACCATCCAACACACCATCCCTCATCATAAACCTGTGCTTGTGTCTTGTTTATATCGTCATCCCAGAGCACCACAATCATTCGTAGATACACTCGATGACCTAATCATCAACCTGGATCAGTCGAACCTGGATTGTATAATCACCGGAGACTTTAACTCGGATTACTCCTAACTTATTACCCCAGGTTCCTTGACTAAATGTGTAAAAAAAATAGTATCATCCTGCACATAAAACAAGTAATATTACTACCTACCCGGATTACTGAACATTCCTTACATTCACCAATATCGAATCCAAGATCACCCATGGGATGACTGTGGTTACAGTTGCAAACCATCTCAAGAACTTTCTGGTGATACTTCTCAAGATAGAACCTATCCACAGACAAAAATGTGTGACCTACCCGAACTATAAAAAAACATGGATAATTACAAACTTCTCAGTGATCGAATTGTTTGATTACATCGATGATGCATGGAACACCTGGCAGCCATTGTTTCTCAAAACAGTTGACTCCCATGCTCCCATCGGGAAATTCAGAGCAAAGTCCAAGCAATGATTTTGGTATTCTGAGGACATTGAACATCTTAAAACCATCAGAGACGAGCACCACACTCAGGCCAAAGAGTCTCAAGATCCTTATGATGTATGTCTACACCGTAAATGTAGACATAAATCATTGTGCATTCATTTTATTAGGTTTTATTATCTGAACGCTACAAAGCTTCGAATTAACGAATGAAACAGTTGAGAGCGTTGGTTGGTCGATCTTCGTAGATGTTGTGAACTTGCTCGTCTACTCCATACGTCTTTGGGACCCAGTCTGTAATAGCACAATAGTAATAATAATAATAACGATAATCATAATAACAGCAATAACAAGAATATTGCATAATGTAATTTAAGAGTAAACAACTTAAGAGGTAATCTAAACAAATTGAAGGGTCGTCTAAACAACGATGCTGTCATCTTGGTATATGCGAGGGACATCGTAATGCCATCCCAACCAGCTGAAGATTTATTACCGCAGTTATTAACAGTGCGTATGACCTCTTCCTTATAGGTTGGTATCAACAATATTGAACGTTCATTACGTTTGCCTATGTAATCCAGAACGGACACATTTGGATGAGTTTCAATTTGTTTAGCTAGCTCGGGTCCAATGCTTGTAAAATACTTATTAAACGTGTTTTCTATTTCAACCCTGTCTCTGATAGTAACACCATTGTTATCAAATTGTACCGGATAGTTGCAATGAAGTCGAAATTTCAAAAGATTGTACGTAACATTTTCCATGTCCCCGACAAGTTGCCCCGGTGCTCAGACAATAATTTTTCTAAAATAATCCCGTTTAGCATATCGTGTAACGGTTGTTAGGTTATTCTTGTACGATTTATACCTTAATTCGGTAGCTTTTCTTCTATTCGAAATAAACTCAGGGTATAATATTTTTTCCTACATGCATTTTTAAGACCGTTCGGGAGCCAAGGGCTTCTTTTGGTGACCATTATTTTTATAATTAACTCGACGAAGCGGACAATGTTGATTATACAATGCAGTGGAATCGCAAAGAATAGATCGTTATATGCCTTATTAGTATCAGTGTAACTAAGCACCATGTCCCACGAATGAGCTTTCAACGCAGTATTTAGTGCAGATATATTATCAGCGCTTAATGTTGACGTTTGTATCTAGCAGGGCAACTACCATCAGACTTATCAATGGCAAACACAGGCAAATGATCGCTTATTTCAGAGACAAATAAACTACTAGTTATATCGCTGTCAATATCATAAGTAAACATATTATCAGTAAGTATTGATGACGCAATCTAAAGACTTGCAGGTCTAGTAATTATTGGGTTCATGTCAAGGTTAAACATCACAACCAGGATATGTGTTGTACCAGTATGCTTATCATGTTTCAATAAGTCTATATTGAAGTCGCCACAAATAAATATAATTTTCTTAACTGCAGTTAGATTAAATAGGCGGTCAATGTTATCACAAAATAAAGATACGTAAAACCCAGGTGTTCTACATACGCAGGCAATGACCACATGTCTATTGTTGGCTAATTTTAATAATGTAGTGACACATTCAAATACATCCTTTATAACTGTTGATTTACTCGATATAATAGAGCAATCGAGAACATTTTTCGCTTATAGAGCCACACCACGTCCTTGTTTATAAGCCCCTACAATGTGAAAAGATGTATAACCTGGTAGTTGAAACCAGGAAGTCTGATCGGATTGAGCCCATGTCTCAATAATAGCAATAATGTCCATATTAAGTGATTATAAGTAATTATATATTTTTTCAAAATTTGCATTCAAACTGCGCGCGTTAAAATGAACACAGGATATATGACTATTTGACATACTGACAATATCGTTACATTTCTGTTCAGAATAATATTTACAGTTTTATGAGATTTGATTTTTAAGTGATTTTCAGGATCAATATTGCTTTCTTGGTCATGGGTGTATAATCAGAATATTGGATAAAACGAAATTTCAGTTGATCAAATTGATCAGTGACATGTTGGCAAAATTCGAAATCAGACTGAATGAACGTAAATTCATCATCACATATTCCCGCAAACGGGAGGGTGTTCTGTTCCTTTTCTTCTAAAACCAACTTGTTCCTCCCGGAAGTGTTGTTCAACTGCTGTCTTCAGCCGGATTCGGATCACGCTGGAGAACACATTTCCAGGTACTGACATCAATGTTATTCCTCCCTCCTCAGACCAGATCAGATTGAATAAGTAGGTTACCTCGTCTACAACCCCGTCCTTTCAATAGTTCGACCGATATTTCATCGATTCTTCTGGCTTGGTGATGTCATTGGAGGTGACATCGAGCTCTTTTGTGTTTGGTTCCTGTTCGAAGTTGAAGAATGTGGTAGGTGTTGGTAAATTTAGTATTTCTCAGAAGTGTTCCATCCACCTCGTGGCTTGTTCCTCGCGTGTTAAAACCACTCTGCCATTTTGTTGTTGTTGATATGTTGGAATTGCTTTTCGCGCTAGTTAGCTCTCTCACAATCCTATACAGCCTTTTCGGGTCATTCCGTTCTGCTGCTGTTTGCGCTTCTTTACCTTTCTCTTCTAACCATTTCCTCTTATTTGTCCTACAGCTCTTTTTACTTCCTTGTCCAGTTTCTTGTACTCCTGATCTGATGATATCCATTGTTGGAGGCTTCTAGCTGCTTGATCTCTTCTGATCTTCATATCCTTCATTTTATTAATAAGTTACCACGATTCTTCAATAATCCACTGTTCTCTGTTGAACCCTCTTCTCCTTCCTAACACTACATTCGCGCTCTCATTTATGGATTGAAGGAATAGCTGCAATTGCTCTTCTATGACGGTTCAGTATTGTAGCGCTTTGAACCTGTTCTTAATTTCCTCGTAGAATAGTTTTGATGTATAAAATTATGTGTTCTTTGAGTTATCTGTCGCATATGGTCTGACCATCATTACTGTCTTGACCCTCTTTAACTTCAAGAGGATCTTACCAATCACAAGGTTGTGGTCAGAGCCAATATATGTCCCTCTATAGGTTACGCACGTCATGTATACATTTACGCGATCTACTAATAATGCATGTGTAATAAATCTCATTCGATGTATTGCCATCTGGTGAGGTCCAGGTTTTCTTGTGAATGTGTTTATGTTTGAAGAAGGTGTTGCCAATGCTGATACCACTGGCGCTACTCATCGAGGGCAATCGTTCACCGTTATCATTCGTATTTCCAGCTGAACGGTGAGGTCCAACCGTAATATACATATATCTTCTGTCTCCATCCAGCTTCGTCTCCTACCACCACTTTTATGTCAAAGCTTGGTATCTCGTCAAGCACGTTGTGGAGTTGGTCGTAAAATGTATCTTTTCCTCGTCTAAGCTGTCTTTTTCCTCGTTTAAAAAGAATATGTGATAATCTCACCAATGAAACTATGTGCTCATAAATTATAGTTTTACCTGGAAGATTATTCGTTAATGTTATATTTAAGATGACACATATATGTAATCTGTCATTTAAATGTGGCGTTTTCCCACATAAGATGAAAATGGCTAAAATAATACGTGTATATAAATCTGTCGAAAAAATATATTTTCCAACTATAGACCGATTACACTTTTATCACAGTTCTCCAACATACTAGAGAAACTTTTTACTTCTCAAATTGAAGGCTTCCTGAGTGCTTGTATAATCCTAAGCGAATGCCAATATGGGTGTAGAGAAGGCATGCCAACTTCGCATGCCTTGGTTGAATTACTTGAAGATATCACAAATTCGCTTGAACACAAGAAATGTGCGTTAGGCATATTCATAGATCTTAAGAAAGCATTTGATACTGTCGATCACCAACTGTTATGTAAAAAATGTAAACTCTATGGCATTCGTGGAAACGTGTATAATTGGATTAATAAACGTTTTGACTTTGACTGAGGCCAAAGAAATTGCGAAAGACCGTAATAGATGGAGAAAGCCCGTCGCCCGATGTCCCGAATGGAACGGGAGGAACTAATTCTAAGTCTAAATCTTTTTAAATCAGCTTGTTGCGTGTTGCTACGTTCTGCTTTGTTAGGTCCAATCATTTGTCAACATATTACTACAATCGTGTGCTACCAAGAAGGATATGTGCACGTCCACGCATACCATACTAGACAACATGCGGCAGACTCGGTCTGAACATCGTATGTGAAGGTTGAGTAGTTGTTAATATGGCTAGCTGCTGTAAAATGGTTGGCACTAACGTGATTATATTATTAAATGTTATTGGTTAATTGTTTAGATTGATATAACAACACATATAACAATCGTATACACATTTCATCTTGTCAATCAGTAATCACACTTAAATGGAAACAAAGGCAATCGTGTGGGCATACAAGTGTTAATACAATCTAAACATTTGCTACTACAATAAACAATATCATTTATGTAGTTTTTCAGAATTTAGTATCAAATTGGAAGATTCTAGTAAAATATCACAGTTCTTGACGGGTGACATATTGAGGCACGCCGCCAAATGCTTGTCAAATAAGATATTCAATGTGTTTTTGTTGTTGATTGTGCTGTTATTATTATTGTTAACCGTTTACCATGACAATTTCGGTCTTGACACCACGATTGTGACATTATCATGCATAGTTACAAAGCTATTGAAGAAAATATGTGTTTCAATGGTGGTCTTAACTTGCATATTAAAAAAAATGCCCTAGGTTGTCCCGAGGACAACCAAACTGAATTGTTTAGGTACAGAAAATCCACCAAAACATTATATTATAGAGCATCCATTTATTTAATAGCAAATGGACTAAGTCAACGTTAGATCGCAATACTACCCCCAAACCGGCTAAAAATCGGCGTTCACTGTAAAACGATTGTACACGTTAATATTTAATATATTTATACTCATTACATACCGTTAGGTAGATCAATCCATTATTTTGCCAATGTCTAACTAAATGTTTTTGAAATATGCAAGGAAAATATATATCACACCCTAACTAACGCTTACCCCTACATTTCACTAAGCCAAAACGTCACTGGCAGCTGATTTTGACCACTTCTCATTGTGCTAAACAAAACACTGTCATAATTACAATTGCATTTTGTTTCAAATTTACCCTCTTTTGGACATAGATTGATTGGACTATTAGTATTGTATATGTAGAGCGGTTTGTAATTTATAAAAGTTACATATATTGAACTCTGCAGTCTATATGCCTTTGTTATTACACGATGCATGACTACTGCTGCATTGAATGATATCATTCTGTTTAAATTAATGTTATTCATACAACACATTGCATTATTTTGTATCTATGTTCACTATATAAACACCAACTCGACGTTTCTTTTGCCGTCTTACGTTGTGGATTATGTGCTGCAGTACTTTTCTCTGAATGTAGCAACCGATTAACCGATAATAATTACCAAACGTCTTGCCATTATGCACAATGGACAACAGTAAATGTCTGGCCAATTCAGTTGTTGTAATGTGATTGCAATATTTACCCTGTTCAGGATTACACATTAGCTTCGTCTCGTATTGCCCTTGTTGCTAATGGATTCTTTAGGATATAATGCTGTTGCTCCTCCAGTCTATTGCAGATGAATGTGTTTGTAGCAACTGGTCGTTTAGTGGTGGATAACGGATTGTTTCAGCACCACTGAAAGTTGTTTCATTACAACGTGTCGTGACGTGGCTGCGATAAAGCAATGTCACTTCCATGCACACGTGACAAGTAGTCGTATATCATTTTTGTCAAGGCTCGTCTGTATGGATTACATGACTAGTTTTTATTGGGACCAACGTGGAGTATTTGTTTTGGGGAAAATGGTTGCACACACGCGCGGGCTTTCACCATCAGTAAATTCACCATTTACCAATACAAGTTGACTCCGACCCAATAAATATTATTTCATCCAGTTTTGAACATAAAAGGTGTAATTTTGAAGTCAAAGAACGATTACGTTAGAAAATAAGCTAATTGTTTTAAATAGGCACTACATAGAGTAGTTCAAATTGAAACCCGTTTCTTTATAACATAATTGGGCGGATGGCTGCAGCAGGGACCAAGTCTGGAGCATACGGTCTGAATTTACCGAGTTAATATCTGAAATTGGTCAGCACGGTGCTGCTGCCAACACCGTGAGTCAATCCTTATGTAGGTTAGAGTCATTTAGCTACCATCAGCGTGGGAGTACTAAAACAAAGCGACACATCATAAACTAAGTCAAATGGTTTAATTTGGCTTTCTAACAAAATGGCAAGGAGTATGAGAAATAGCATGCAAATGTATGCCAACCTTAAGAATCGGTTGTGCTTAAATAAAATAAATCCAAGGAAGCAATTATATTATTAAACGCGTTGCATTGCCATTTCTATGGAGCCAAAACGTCACTTGATGTTTTATTAGTGTACTACGCATGCCACAGTAACCCTAGCCTATAAAGATACAACGACTATGGGTCCGAGTAAATTGAGAACACACAATAATAAATGATCGACCATCTTAAGAAATATCGTATATTTAACCAGCTTTTTGAGAAGTAAACAATTTGTTTGAGGTCTAAAAAGGAGAATGGTTCATCTAAAAGTTGTCGTAATTGGTTGATTTAACGTTTGCTTTTAAATACCCTGCCAACAGATGAAAGATCATAATTGCCTACAGGGGGCGTCTATTTTGCTTTGTACTTGTGTGCAAATAAACCGTTGCCAAGTTAATATAACGTGCATAATACTTCAATGTTTATGCACATCAATTATATAAATATGAGGACTACGTTCTCTCGAATCTCGATCTCGATCTCGCGTTTTATTACTTCGCCCCGCCGTCTTGCGTTGTAAACTTCTTCATTCACACAGCCGTATCATAGGAATCAACGTGTGGTGAAAACTTTCCAGAGACGACGTCAATGGGTCCAAGTAAATTGAGGTCGTAAATAGCAATACGACATCATCGTAACCCAACAAACACATGGTAAGCATAACTATACTCAAAAGAAAAAACTACTACTTTTCCTTTACGCAGGTTTTTGTTACGGCATTTGTGACGAGAATTGTGGCAAGAATTTGATGGCAAAGGTCAACTGTTCTTAACCGCTAATTAGCGACCCAAAATTGGATCGCTAAGCTGTTTTGTGTCATCAAGAGTAACTAGTGTAATTCCGTGGGATTATAACAACTTTCGTTTATTGTCTAGCTTCACTCTACCAGAAAGGAGGTGAATCATTAATTATCCTATTTGAACATTGCATTAATCTGAAATGCTGTGTGATATGAGTAGTATATAGACACCACAACGGCTCGCCCCGCCCCCTTTTAGGCATCGCTCTATGCATAAAAAACGTCCTTATCTTTTTCGGGAACATACTTATAAAAAAAAGATCAAAGGGTTTTGGTGACACTAAACGTTTTCTGGAACATACTTATAAAAAAACGTGATTGATGGCCTGTCACTTTTGATTGATTACCCTTCCCCTTTGAGGTGCCACCTAGCGGTTATCCCAGTGATTAATTTAGCCCTTGCGATCAACGTACGACCTACCGTTGTGCTTACGTAAGCATTTATATAGCGTACCTAGCGACCGTTGTGCTTACGTAATATATATATATATATATATATAATATTATATAGCGTGTGCTTACGTTAGCCTTTATATAACCACTACGGTTATAGTTAAAACCACTGTGGTTATAACGGCGCTAAACCCATTGTGTGAGGTTATAGCTAAAACCACTGTGGTTATAACTGCGCTAAACGCGCTGTGTACCCTACGCGGCGCTGATCGATTGCAGCAGAGGTGGCCTATGGCCCGGCGGCCTAGTTGCGGGCGGTTAAATTTAGCTCTACGGCTTAGCTGTGCGTTTAACGGCGTACATTTTCTACTGCTCAGCTGGGGCTGCTAACGGCGTAAATTTAGCCGTATAGTTGGCGCTGTGCGACGAATAAAATGAAACCAAAATGATTGCAGTGGTGAAACGTTTAAAGCGGCCTGGTAAGGCGGGATGGTTATGTGCGGTGGACGAATAGAAAGCAACGGTGTAAGTGATAATTATTTTATTAAAAAAGGAGAATGTTCAATCACGGATTGGTGCTCTTGTAATAATCGTCAGTGTCACTCCCAAGATTAAAAAGGAACTAGAATGTTCAATCACGGAGGGTACTTGGCGTCCACGCTCTTGTAATAGCGCCGCGTGAACCGTCAGTGTCACTCCCAAGACGCGGGAGATACGTTGAACGGGAATTGTCGGCGTCGAAGCGCCGTTGTAGCATGGTACTCCGGCAAAAGGAACTAGAACGTTCAATCACGGAGTGTCGCCCGGAGGGTACTTGGCGTCCACGCTCTTGTTATAGCGCCGCGTGAACTGTCCCGTGGCGCAATCCCAAGACGCGGGAGATGCGTCGAACGAGAATTCGCGGCATCGAAGCGCCGTTGTAACATGGTAGCTAACACGCTAGCACGTCCAGCGGCAATCAACGGCGCATGAAAGCCGCGTCGTCCATACATTTCGTCCCGTGGTATCGGCGTGTACGATTCAGTGAAACATGAATAACGCCTGGGAATAATGAGGAGGCTCCCAAATTAATTAGAACTAATTCACAACATGAATAATGAGGCTCTTATTAATTAAAAGTAATTAATAAAGAATAGGACTCATGTAAAAGCCAACTTACCGCTCTATTGCTAAAGAACTAAAAATAAATAATAAAGAATAGGACTCATGTAAAAGCCAACTTACCGCTCTATTGCTAAATGCCTGTGAATAATGAGGAGGCTCCCAAATTAATGAGAACTAATTCACAACATGAATAATGAGGTTCTTATTAATTAAAAGTAATTAATAGCTGGGATGGCAGTCGTCGGTGGCAGGCTACGTGGTAACGGGTGCACACGACATACAGGCTTGTTGCATACAGTTTCTCGTGTAGGCAGGTGGATTTCTTTTCCACGTCGAGGCAGGTGGAATCTGTGAAATATGAATAAGGCATTTGAATAATGAGGAGGTTCCCAAGAACTAAATCACTGTTATTAATATAAAAGTAATTAAAAAAGTAGCATATAAATAATATAAAAAGTAATTAATTAAAACTTACAGATAGGATAAAAGACGACTTACCGCTGTACTAAATAATAAGAAATAAATAAGAAATAAATAAAATAAAATAAAAACGTACCGCTGCTCTTTCGCGGCGGAAGGCTCTTTTGCAGACGTTGTGCAGGAAGCCCTGATGGTATGAAAATGAGCAACGACCGTTGCATTACATCCTAAAGTCAGTTATGCGTTAAGCGCGCATACGCGAAAGCGAAGTAAAAACACTGAATGCAAAGAAATCGAAATAGCAATAAACGAAAATCTAAATGCATGAAATGAAGCGTTCTATAAGCTTAGGTAGGGCTCGAGCATCTTGTGGTGTATTAATATTATAGACATTCGATGTAAAAGTCACATTTGACAAGGAATGTACTAAAGCGACCGCTGATTTTTTTCCTGAAGCGAATAACTAGAAACCGAATGGTGACGCAAAACAGCTGCGGCTTATGACGTTAATTGGGCGATAGCTTATCGCGATCGGAATGTGAAGCTAGAACAATGCCATTTCAAAAACAATACTCGAACTACTAAAAACATGAATGTAAGCGTTGTATAAGATCAGTGGGGAATAGGGATTTGTGTAGTGCCATTATATTATTGAAATTCGATGTCAACGAACGCACTACATGACCGTTCATTTTTTTCCGAAAGCAAAATACATCGGAGACTAGTCAGTTATGCGCTAGAACGCATGCGCGAAATGTTGTAATAGAACCGTAGACTAGGGCGTTATCCGTAAGTGCGCATGCGCCATATGCTGTGAGGGTATAAAGCTATTGAAAAATTGCTATTAGTGTATAACGCAAGTGGTCTAACTATTACAGTTGCAGCAGACGTCCTCCCCGCCGCAACAATGGCCGACGCTACAGAGATGACACCGAAAAAGGCTAAGACAATACGCAAGCAGACGTACAAGGTGACTGGAAGCCAGCAGGTATCGACGTCAGCCGGAGCAGCTGGGACAACTCCCGCTGCTAAGCGCCCCGTGGTGGTTCTCGCGCCGTCGTTATGCGTTAGTGCGCATGCGCGAAATGTTGTAATATAACTGTAGAATTAAGTGACGAGGCCCTTCGTGATACTGTGCTGGAGTTAGCCGGCACGAAAGTGGAGCTCAGTGTGCGTAAGACGACTTGTCAAGGAGAGGCGTCTTATACGGTGCGCACACTGAAGAGATACGACGACGACGCCGATGATGACTAATGTGTTTCTTGTGTTGTTTGTGTAGGAGTCCCCGCTGCTGGTAGCGTTGGTGACGCGTAAACCGACAAGTGACGAGGCTGCGCGCCTACTAGCCTAGATAGCCGAAAATTACATAATGGCATGGTGCTCACATTACGAAGCGAACTTATTTAAAGCATGACATGTTTTTCCTGTAGGAGGTGCGTCGCGTACTGCTGGATATGTTAGCGAACAACGAAAGGATGCGTGCAAGGTATGCGGAGGTTGCCTCGTTCGTACAAACACTGCTGGACCGGGGAGTGTCGGATAGTGAGATGAAAGATGCTGCGCTGCTGGCCCGGGTTGATAAAAAAAGAGGCGGACTAATCATAATAATGTGTGTTTGTAGAGGGCACAGCAGCTTGAACGTGAAAACGCCGCTGAGGTTGCCGCGTTCGAAAGAATACTACTGAACTACGACAATGCGGTGCGTGAAAAGTATGCGGAAGTGTTAGTACAAACACCGATGGACCGGGAACAGTGAGAATGCTGCTGCGGACTAATTATAATGTATGTTTGTAGGCGGCACGCACCATGTATGTGCGTAGACGCTTTGCTGACGCCGAACGTGCTTTGTGCTGTAGGGGTGCGTGTGTGTCGATAACGAGTTGGACGTTATCATCGAGGAGGCCCTTGGTGTGCGAACCTCACCGCCGGCTTACGAAAGTCTGTGCCAGTTGGCGCCCCCGTACGTGCATATGGTCGGCTATCGTGCGGGTCGGCCGACTCGTGTGTACACACAGCGCTACGACAACGTGTCCGACCTCGTCACGCATCACTTCAACGCCGTGTTGGAGACGTGTCTACATCGATCGCTGATACCGACCTTCACGCGTGTCGTGCAGCTACTGCACGCTAAGGCGAGCGGACAGCAGCAACCGGGGCGTGCGGGGGAAATGTATCTGGTCCAGTTCGTGTCGGACTGGCTACTAGGCACGGAGTGGCGCAAATTCGTCAACCGCGCTCTACTGGAATCGGCCGTCCATGTGTACATCCAGTGCCGAAGTGGTCTCTAATCTGAATGAACACATGAACATTACTGCATATTTGCACTTGAACATTACTGCTGATTTGCTTTGTCGCGCTTGTTTTAATAAATTCGCTTTACGTTGTACGATAAGCTTAATAAAACGTTGAAAATGTACGTTCCGTTTCCGAGTTACTTAACAAAACACACACACACACACAACACTAGGTGTTCGAAAGCACCCACCACCAACCCCCACCCCCAACACACCACTGCGCGTGTCCGTACCACCACCCTGGGCCCTGTCAGATTCCCAACCTTCCGTCTATATGTTATATGTGTATTGGGGTGACTGGGTCCTGTCAGAGTCCCAACCTTCCGTCTATATGTTATCTGTGTATTGGGGTGACTGGGCCCTGTCAGAGGCCCAACCTTCTGTCTATATGTTATATGTGTATGGGGGAGACTGGATCCTGTCAGAATCCCAGCCTTCTGTCTATATGTTATATGTGTATAGGGTGACTGGGCCCTGTCAGAGTCCCAACCTTCCGTCTATATGTTATCTGTGTATTGGGGTGACTGGGCCCTGTCAGAGGCCCAACCTTCTGTCTAAATGTTATATGTGTATGGGGGAGACTGGATCCTGTCAGAATCCCAACCTTCTGTCTATATGTTATATGTGTATGGGGTGACTGGGCCCTGTCAGAGTCCCAACCTTCCGTCTATATGTTATACGTGTATGGAGGTGACTGGTCCCTGTCAGAGGCCTAACCTTCTGTCCATATGTTACATTTGTATTGGGGTGACTGGACACTGTCAGAGTCCCAACCTTTTGTCTATATGTTATATGTGTATTGGGATGACTGGATACTGTCAGAGTCCCAACCTTCCGTCTATATGTTATATGTGTATTGGGGTGACTGGGCCCTGTCAGAGTCCCAACCTTCTGTCTATATGTTATATTTGTATGGGGTGACTGGGCCCTGTGAGACTCCCAATCTTCCGTCTATATATTATATGTTTATGGGGGTGACTGGACCCTGTCACAGTCCCAACCTTCTCTCTATATGTTATATGTGGATGGGGGAGACTGGACCCTGTCAGAATCCCAACCTTCCGTCGATATGTTATATGTGTCTTGGGGAGACTGGACCCTGTCAGAGTTCCTACCTTTTGTCTATATGTTATATGTGTATTGGGGTGACTGGACCCTGTCAGAGTCCGAACCTTCTGTCCATATGTTATATTTGTATGGGGTGACTGGACCCTGTCAGAGTCCCAACCTTCTGTCTATATGTTATATGTGTATGGGGGTGACTGGACATTGTCAGAGTCCCAACCTTCCGTCGATATGTTATATGTGTCTTGGGGAGACTGGACCCTGTCAGAGTTCCTACCTTTTGTCTATATGTTATATGTGTATTGGGGTGACTGGACACTGTCAGAGTCCCAACCTTCCGTCTATATGTTATATGTGTATTGGGGTGACTGGACCCTGTCAGAGTCCGAACCTTCTGTCCATATGTTATATTTGTATGGGGTGACTGGACCCTGTCAGAGTCCCAACCTTCTGTCTATATGTTATATGTGTATGGGGGTGACTGGACATTGTCAGAGTCCCAACCTTCCGTCTATATGTTATATGTGTATGGGGGTGACTGGGCCCTGTCAGAGTCCCAACCTTCTGTCTATATGTTATATGTGTATGGGGGTGACTGGGTCCTGTCAGAGTCCCAACCTTCCGTCTATATGTTATATGTGTATGGGGGAGACTGGACATTGTCAGAGTCCCAACCTTCCGTCTATATGTTATATGTGTATGGGGGTGACTGGACACTCTCAGAGTCCCAACCTTCCGTATATATGTAATATGTGTATGGGGGAGACTGGACCCAGTCAGAGTCCTAACCTTCCGTCTATATGTTATATGTGTATTGGGGTGACTGGACACTGTCAGAGTCCCAACCTTCCGTCTATATGTTATATGTGTATGGGGGTGACTGGGCACTGTCAGAGTCTCGAACTTTTTCCGTCTATATGTTACATGTGTATGAGAGGTAACTGGACACTGTCAGAGTCCTAACTTTTCGTCTATATGTTATATGTGTATGGGGGTAACTGGGCCCTGTCAGAGTCCCAACCTTCTGTCTATACGTTATATGTGTATGGTGGAGACTGGACCCAGTCAGAGTCCCATCTTTGCGTCTATATGTTATAGTTGTATGGGGGCGACTGAACCCAGTCAGAGTCCCGACCTTGTGTCTATATATATTATAGTTGTATGGGGGCAACTGGACCCTGTCAGAGTCCTAACCTTCTGTCCATATGTTACATTTGTATTGGAGTGACTGGACACTGTCAGAGTCCCAACCTTCTGTCTATATGTTATATGTGTATTGGAGTTTTTGGATACTGTCAGAGTCCCAACCTTCCGTCTATATGTTATATGTGTATTGGGGTGACTGGGCCCTGTCAGAGTCCCAACTTTCTGTCTATATGTTATATTTGTATGGGGGTGACTGAGCCCTGTCAGAGACCCAACCTTCCGTCTATATGTAATATGTGTATGGGGGAGAGTGGACCCAGTCAGAGTCCCAACCTTCCGTCTATATGTTATATGTGTATTGGGGTGACTGGACACAGTCAGAGTCCCAACCTTCCGTCTATATGTTATATGTGTATGGGGGTGACTGGGCACTGTCAGAGTCTCGACCTTTTTCCGTCTGTATGTTATATGTGTATGAGAGGTAACTGGACACTGTCAGAGTCCTAACTTTTCGTCTATATGTTATATGTGTATGGGGGTAACTGGGCCCTGTCAGAGTCCCAAACTTCTCTCTATACGTTATATGTGTATAGTGTAGTCTGGCCCAGTCAGACTCCCAACTTTGCGTCTATATGTTATAGTTGTATGGGGGCGACTGGACACTGACAGAATCCCAACCTACCGTCTATATGTTATATGTGTATGGGGGTGACTGGATATTGTCATAGTCCCAACCTTCCGTCTATATGTTATATTTGTATGGGGGTGGCTGGGCCCTGTCAGAGTCCCAACCTTCCGTCTATATGTTATATATGTATGGGGGTGACTGGACCCTGTCACAGTCCCAACCTTCTGTCTATATGTTATATGTGTATGGGGGAGACTGGACCCTGTCAGAATCCCAACCTTCCGTCTATATGTTATATGTGTATTGGGGAGACTGGACCCTGTCAGAGTTCCAACCTTTTGTCTATATGTTATATGTGTATTGGGGTGACTGGACACTGTCAAAGTCCCAACCTTCCGTCTATATGTTATATGTGTATGGGGGTGACTGGGCCCTGTCAGAGTCCCAACCTTCTGTCTATATGTTATATGTGTATGGGGGTGACTGGACATTGTCAGAGTCCTAACCTTCCATCTCTATGTAATATGTGTATGGGGGTGACTGGATACTGTCAGAGTCCCAGCCTTCCGTCTAAATGTTATATGTGTATGGGGGTGACTGGATACTGTCAGAGTCTCGGCCAATTCGATGGATCCTTGTAGAAGAAGAATAATACTAAACAGTGGGGCCTAGCCGGGGAACGCTGTTATTGAAACAATGCTGGTTTCTAATAAGCTGAAGTTGACTTTATAGCGTAGAAGAAAACGGAGTACAGCAAGGTTGGGACTCTGACAATGTCCAGTCACCCCATACACATATAACATATAGACAGAAGGTTGGGAGAGTATCCAGTCACCCCCATACACATATAACATATAGACGGAAGGTTGGGACTATGACAATGTCCAGTCACCCCCATACACATATAACATATAGACGGAAGGTTGGGACTCTGACAGTGTCCAGTTGCCCCCATACAACTATAACATATAGACGCAAGGTTGGGACTCTGACTGGGTTCAGTCGCCCCCATACAACTATAACATATAGACGCAAATATGGGACTCTGACTGGGTCCAGTCTCCACCATACACATATAACGTATAGACAGAAGGTTGGGACTCTGACAGGGCCCAGTTACCCCCATACACATATAACATATAGACGAAAAGTTAGGACTCTGACAGTGTCCAGTTACCTCTCATACACATATAACATATAGACGGGAAAAGGTCGAGACTCTGACAGTGCCCAGTCACCCCCATACACATATAACATATAGACAGAAGGTTGGGACTCTGACAGAGTCCAGTCACCCCAATACACATATAACATATAGACGGAAGGTTGGGACTCTGACTGGGTCCAGTCTCCTCCATACACATATAACATATAGACGAAAAGTTAGGACTCTGACGGTGTCCAGTTATCTCTCATACACATACAACATATAGACGGAAGGTTGGGACTCTGACTGGGTCCAGTCTCCTCCATACACATATAACATATAGACGAAAAGTTAGGACTCTGACAGTGTCCAGTCACCCCCATACACATATAACATATAGACGGAAGGTTGGGACCCTGACAATGTCCAGTCTCCCCCATACACATATAACATATAGACGGAAGGTTGGGACTCTGACAGGACCCAGTCACCTCCATACACATATAACATATAGACAGAAGGTTGGGACTCTGACAGGGCCCAGTCACCCCCATACACATATAACATATAGACGGAAGGTTGGGACTCTGACAATGTCCAGTCACCCCCATACACATATAACATATAGACAGAAGGTTGGGACTCTGACAGGGACCAGTCACCCCATACAAATATAACATATGGACAGAAGGTTAGGACTCTGACAGGGTCCAGTCACCCCAATACACATATAACATATAGACCCAAGGTTGGGACTCTGACAGTGTCCAGTCACCCCAACACACATATAACATATATACAAAAGGTAGGAACTCTGACAGGGTCCAGTCTCCCCCATCCACATATAACATATAGAGAGAAGGTTGGGAATGTGACAGGGTCCAGTCACCCCCATACACATATAACATATAGACGGAAGGTTGGGACTCTGACAGGGCCCAGTCACCCCATACAATTATAACATATAGACAGAAGGTTGGGACTCTGACAGTGTCCAGTCACCCCAATACAAATATAACATATGGACAGAAGGTTAGGACTCTGACAGGGTCCAGTCACCTCCATACACATATAACATATAGACGGGAGGTTGGGTCTTTGACAGGGCCCAGTCACCCCATACACATATAACATATAGACGGAAGGTTGGGACTCTGACAGGGACCAGTCACCCCAATACACATATAACATATAGACGGAAGTTTGGGAATCTGACAGGGCCCAGTGTGGTGGTACGGACACGCGCAGTGGTGTGTTGGGGGTGGGGGTTGGTGGTGGGTGCTTTCGAACACCTAGGTCCAGTCTCCTCCATACACATATAACATATAGACGAAAAGTTAGGACTCTGACGGTGTCCAGTTATCTCTCATACACATACAACATATAGACGGAAGGTTGGGACTCTGACTGGGTCCAGTCTCCTCCATACACATATAACATATAGACGAAAAGTTAGGACTCTGACAGTGTCCAGTCACCCCCATACACATATAACATATAGACGGAAGGTTGGGACCCTGACAATGTCCAGTCTCCCCCATACACATATAACATATAGACGGAAGGTTGGGACTCTGACAGGACCCAGTCACCTCCATACACATATAACATATAGACAGAAGGTTGGGACTCTGACAGGGCCCAGTCACCCCCATACACATATAACATATAGACGGAAGGTTGGGACTCTGACAATGTCCAGTCACCCCCATACACATATAACATATAGACAGAAGGTTGGGACTCTGACAGGGACCAGTCACCCCATACAAATATAACATATGGACAGAAGGTTAGGACTCTGACAGGGTCCAGTCACCCCAATACACATATAACATATAGACCCAAGGTTGGGACTCTGACAGTGTCCAGTCACCCCAACACACATATAACATATATACAAAAGGTAGGAACTCTGACAGGGTCCAGTCTCCCCCATCCACATATAACATATAGAGAGAAGGTTGGGAATGTGACAGGGTCCAGTCACCCCCATACACATATAACATATAGACGGAAGGTTGGGACTCTGACAGGGCCCAGTCACCCCATACAATTATAACATATAGACAGAAGGTTGGGACTCTGACAGTGTCCAGTCACCCCAATACAAATATAACATATGGACAGAAGGTTAGGACTCTGACAGGGTCCAGTCACCTCCATACACATATAACATATAGACGGGAGGTTGGGTCTTTGACAGGGCCCAGTCACCCCATACACATATAACATATAGACGGAAGGTTGGGACTCTGACAGGGCCCAGTCACCCCAATACACATATAACATATAGACGGAAGTTTGGGAATCTGACAGGGCCCAGTGTGGTGGTACGGACACGCGCAGTGGTGTGTTGGGGGTGGGGGTTGGTGGTGGGTGCTTTCGAACACCTAGTGTTGTGTGTGTGTGTGTGTTTTGTTAAGTAACTCGGAAAAGGAACGTACATTTTCAACGTTTTATTAAGCTTATCGTACAACGTAAAGCGAATTTATTAAAACAAGCGCGACAAAGCAAATCAGCAGTAATGTTCAAGTGCAAATATGCAGTAATGTTCAAGTGTTCATTCAGATTAGAGACCACTTCGGCACTGGATGTACACATGGACGGCCGATTCCAGTAGAGCGCGGTTGACGAATTTGCGCCAGTCCGTGCCTAGTAGCCAGTCCGACACGAACTGGACCAGATACATTTCCCCCGCACGCCCCGGTTGCTGCTGTCCGCTCGCCTTAGCGTGCAGTAGCTGCACGACACGCGTGAAGGTCGGTATCAGCGATCGATGTAGACACGTCTCCAACACGGCGTTGAAGTGATGCGTGACGAGGTCGGACACGTTGTCGTAGCGCTGTGTGTACACACGAGTCGGCCGACCCACACGATAGCCGACCATATGCACGTACGGGGGCGCCAACTGGTACAGACTTTCGTAAGCCGGCGGTGAGGTTCACACACCAAGGGCCTCCTCGATGATAACGTCCAACTCGTTATCGACACACACGCACCCCTACAGCACAAAGCACGTTCGGCGTCAGCAAAGCGTCTACGCACATACATGGTGCGTGCCGCCTACAAACATACATTATAATTAGTCCGCAGCAGCATTCTCACTGTTCCCGGTCCATCGGTGTTTGTACTAACACTTCCGCATACTTTGCACGCACCGCATTGTCGTAGTTCAGTAGTATTCTTTCGAACGCGGCAACCTCAGCGGCGTTTTCACGTTCAAGCTGCTGTGCCCTCTACAAACACACATTATTATGATTAGTCCGCCTCTTTTTTTATCAACCCGGGCCAGCAGCGCAGCATCTTTCATCTCACTATCCGACACTCCCCGGTCCAGCAGTGTTTGTACGAACGAGGCAACCTCCGCATACCTTGCACGCATCCTTTCGTTGTTCGCTAACATGTCCAGCAGTACGCGACGCACCTCCTACAGGACAAAAATGTGATGCTTTAAATAAGTTCGCTTCGTAATTTGAGCACCATGCCATTATGTAATTTTCGGCTATCTCGGCTAGTAGGCGCGCAGCCTCGTCACTTGTCGGTTTACGCGTCACCAACGCTACCAGCAGCGGGGACTCCTACACAAACAACACAAGAAACACATTAGTCATCATCGGCGTCGTCGTCGTATCTCTTCAGTGTGCGCACCGTATAAGACGCCTCTCCTTGACAAGTCGTCTTACGCACACTGAGCTCCACTTTCGTGCCGGCTAACTCCACCACAGTATCACGAAGGGCCTCGTCACTTAATTATACAGTTATATTACAACATTTCGCGCATGCGCACTAACGCATAACGACGGAGCGAGAACCACCACGGGGCGCTTAGCAGCGGGAGTTGTCCCAGCTGCTCCGGCTGACGTCGATACCTGCTGGCCTCCAGTCACCTTGTACGTCTGCTTGCGTATTGTCTTAGCCTTTTTCAATGTCATCTCGGTAGCGTCGGCCAATGTTGCGGCGGGGAGGACGTCTGCTGCAGCTGTAATAGTTAGACCACTTGCGTTATACACTAATAGCAATTTTTCAATCGCTTTATACCCTCACAGCATATGGCGCATGCGCACTTACGGATAACGCCCTAGTCTACGGTTCTATTACAACATTTCGCGCATGCGTTCTAACGCATAACTGACTAGTCTCCGATGTATTTTGCTTTCGGAAAAAAATGAACGGTCATGTAGTGCGTTCGTTGACATCGAATTTCAATAATATAATGGCACTACACAAATCCCTATTCCCCACTGATCTTATAGAACGCTTAAATTCATGTTTTTAGTAGTTCGTGTATTGTTTTTGAAATGGCATTGTTCTAGCTTCACATTCCGATCGCGATAAGCTTTCGCCCAATTAACGTCACACGCCGCAGCTGTTTTGCGTCACCATTCGGTTTCTAGTTATTCGCTTCAGGAAAAAAATCAGCGGTCGCTTTAGTACATTCGTTGTCAAATGTGACTTTTACATCGAATTTCTATAATATTAATACACCACAAGATGCTCGAGCCCTACCTAAGCTTATACAACGCTTCATTTCATGCATTTAGATTTTCGTTTATTGCTATTTCGATCTTTTTGCATTCAATGTTTTTACGTCGCTTTCGCGCATGCGCGCTTAACGCATAACTGACTTTAGGAAATAATGCAACGGTCGTTGCTCATTTTCATACCATCAGGGCTTTCTGCACAACGTCTGCAAAAGAGCCTTCCGCCGCGAAAGAGCAGCGGTACGTTTTTATTTTATTTTATTTATTTCTTATTTATTTTTTATTATTTAGTACAGCGGTAAGTCGTCTTTTATCCTATGTGTAAATTTTAATTAATTACTTTTTATATTATTTATATGCTACTTTATTAATTACTTTTATATTAATAACAGTGATTTAGTTCTTGGGAACCTCCTCATTATTCAAATGCATTATTCATATTTCACAGATTCCACCTGCCTCGACGTGGAAAAGAAATCCACCTGCCTACACGAGAAACTGTATGCAACAAGCCTGTATGTCGTGTGCACCCGTTACCACGTAGCCTGCCGCCGACGACTGCCATCCCAGCTATTAATTACTTTTAATTAATAAGAACCTCATTATTCATGTTGTGAATTAGTTCTCATTAATTTGGGAGCCTCCTCATTATTCACAGGCATTTAGCAATAGAGCGGTAAGTTGGCTTTTACATGAGTCCTATTCTTTATTATTTATTTTTAGTTCTTTAGCAATAGAGCGGTAAGTTGGCTTTTACATGAGTCCTATTCTTTATTAATTACTTTAAATTAATAAGAGCCTCATTATTCATGTTGTGAATTAGTTCTCATTAATTTGGGAGCCTCCTCATTCCCAGGCGTTATTCATGTTTCACAGAATCGTACACGCCGATACCACGGGACGAAATGTATGAACGACGCCGCTTTCATGCGCCGTTGATTGCCGCTGGACGTGCTAGCGTGTTAGCTACCATGTTACAACGGCGCTTCGACGCCGCCAATTCTCGTTCGACGCATCTCCCGCGTCTTGGGATTGCGCCACGGGACAGTTCACGCGGCGCTATAACAAGAGCGTGGACGCCAAGTACCCTCCGTGATTGAACATTCTAGTTCCTTTTTAATCTTGGGAGTGACACTGACGGTTATTACAAGAGCACCAATCCGTGATTGAACATTCTCCTTTTTTAATAAAATAATTATCACTTACACCGTTGCTTTCTATTCGTCCACCGCACATAACCATCCCGCTTTACCAGGCCGCTTTAAACGTTTCACCACTGCAATCATTTTGGTTTCATTTTATTCGTCGCACAACGCCAACTATACGGCTAAATTTTCGCCGTTAGCAGCTCCAGCTGAGCCGTAGAAAATTTACGCCGTTAAACGCACAGCTAAGCCGTAGAGCTAAATTTAACCGCCCGCAACTAGGCCGCCGGGCCATAGGCCACCTCTGCTGCAATCGATCAGCGCCGCGTAGGGTACACAGCGCGTTTAGCGCAGTTATAACCACAGTGGTTTTAGCTATAACCTCACACAATGGGTTTAGCGCCGTTATAACCACAGTGGTTTTAACTATAACCGTAGTGGTTATATCAAGGCTTACGTAAGCACAAGCTATATAATATTATATAGATATATATATATATATATATACTACGTAAGCACAACGGTCGCTAGGTACGCTATATAAATGCTTACATAAGCACAACGGTAGGTCCTACGTTGATCGCTAGGGCTAAATTAATCACTGGGATAACCGCTAGGTGGCACCTCAAAGGGGAAGGGTAATCAATCAAAAGTGACAGGTTATCAATCACGTTTTTTATAAGTATGTTCCAGAAAAAGTTTAGTGTCACCAAAACCCTTTGATCTTTTTTTTATAAGTATGTTCCCGAAAAAGATAAGGACGTTTTTTATGCATAGAGCGAGGCCTAAAAGGGGGCGGGGCGAGCCGTTGCCATATATATATATATATATATATATCGGTAGGTCCGACGTTGATCACTAGGGCTAAATTAATCACTGGGATAACCGTTAGGGGGCGCCTCAAAGGGGACGGTAATCAATCAAAAGTGACAGGCCATCAATCACGTTTTTTATAAGTATGTTCCCGAAAACGTTTAGTGTCACCAAAACCCTTTGATCTTTTTTTTATAAGTATGTTCCCGAAAAAGATAAGGACGTTTTTTATGCATAGAGCGAGGCCTAAAAGGGGGCGGGGCGAGCCGTTGTGGTGTCTATATACTACTGATATGATATTATAAGATGTCACACAACATTTAAAAAACACACTGTGTGGACCTTATGTGGGAAAATCATATTCTGTTTGAATCCGTGAAAAGTCATCATGTACAAACTGGGGGGTCTTACAATTAACCCCATTTCAAAACTTCACACAGTCAGACAAAATACCGCGTTGATCAGCATCTCCAAGCACATTACATTAACTATGGGGTTGTCTGCCCCCGTATTATCTATCACGTGTATGAAGCAAATTATAATCATATATCCTTCAAACATTCCTTCCCACCTCCTTCCACCATAGTTGCTTTGTTTGCAACGGGGGTCCAGTTTCTCGGTCGTTAGACCAACGAACAGCTCAGATTTGGTGATTCCTCGTGTTCACCAAGCTTTCTAAAAATAAACTTCTGATTCACTATTAATTTATTATTCTTATAATTTATTTTATTGCCACAAATTAACTGTCTGAATATGTAGATGTGGCCGAGTGATTTCCCCGATATGAATTTGGGTCGCTGCCAACTTTCCAGAGACGATGTCAATGGATCGGAGTAAATTGAGGCCGTAACTACTAATAGTACGTCATCCTAACAAAACAAACACATGGTATGCATAACTATGCTCAAACGTACTACTTTTGCTATACGCACATTTTTGTCACGGCAATTGGGAGGGGGCTGTTGGCAATAATTTGTTGGTGAAAATTCAACCGAACGATCGTTTATTCTCCAGCTTCTCTTAACCAGAAGCCGTGAATAAATAAATTATCCTATTTTAATATTGCATTAATTAAATGCTGTGTGATATGATTATTATATGACACACAGCGTTTAAAAATCACGCTACATGCGGAGTGGAGTAAATTATTCGCCTTGCATGGACATTGCGTGGAAAAATCATATTCATAATCATAATAATCCTTCAAACATTGTCGAAATCGTGCGACCTTCCCACCTCCGTCCGCCATATTTGCATTGTTTGCAACGGGTGTCCAGTTTCTGGGTCGTTCAACGAACAACGCAGAGTTAGTGATTCCTCTTGTACACCAAGCTTTTAAAACATTAGACTTCTGGTTTATTATTAATTTCGTGTTACGTTTATTTGTTTATCATAATTTGTTTTATCTCCACAAATTAACTGTCTGAATGTATGGGTTGCCGAGTGAGTTCCCTGATAAGAATTTGGGTCGCATCCAAAATAAATTAAGAATCGCTGTCTTAGTCAATAGGGCCGTATTAACTGCTTAGGTGTTACTGGATTAGAAAACCATTAACAAAATAGTGAAAGAGAGCGCGGTTGCTGCAAAATCAAATTACATATTGCATTTCCTACAAAATGAGAGTTAAGGCGTAAATGAAGCGTCTATACGCAAATACACAGGGCTAAGTCAACCTTGTTCTCGAACTTAGAGCAGTTCAACTTCAATACGAAGCACAACACATATAGTCAGAACCTAATTCCCAGCAGCACCTACTCAGCAGTAGACGTAAGTGAGACTGACAGCTAACTCATAACACGTCCAAACAATCATAGATTGGACGTCACCATGATACAGTGGACAATTGTAATGGAGTTGGTCACTCACTATCCAGTGTGCGAGTTACCATTTTGGAGTCAGAACTATGCAGCCGGAATGACGTAATGTTAGAGAGGGCCCTTGCCAGTATACCTTTTGCAACTCCTTCAAATCGCATATCCAGAAATATCCCCGATTTTGCAGAACAATTGCAATATTGGTCAGGGTATTGTGAGTTCATTGTTGGTAGGGCAATTGTGTAGTTATTAGCGGGATTTGGGTGCGTATGGAGTTGTTGGAATGCAGCAGCGCTGGGATTTGAACATAATCAAATGTGTCAACAGCACCACAGTTTCACACTGTCGTTTTTTTATTTATTGTATTGTTTTAGTAGTGCTGAATAGTGCTGATACTTTGTATTATTTTACAGCATATCAAGAACATTTCTCATCTCGGTTTTAGTTCTTAATGCACAACGTACCTCTACGGGAAAATGTAAAAAAGAGGTATTCAACTCTTTTGATTGGCAAGTTAGAGGCGTGTAACCATCGACTGCTACCCTTTTCCTTATGCAACCTTTAATTGTTCTGTTGAGACACGAATGCAACGGCTGAATGCATACACGTTCCAAAATTGGTAGATAACGCTTTGTCGGATCCGTTGTAGACTTATATATGTGCTTATATTTTATTCATTTGTCGTGTTTTAAAGTTTTAACTTGATGATGTTTTGGGTCACAATCTACTTGAAAGACTAAATTGGTTATTACTAGTTGTTGTCAATGTTTACAGTTTGTATTTGCCGCCTATTCTCTGTTGACAGTGCATTCGGGTCCTCCTTCATGTTACAAATCCCTGATATGGGATATTAGAATCTAGTATACCAAATGTCCACAATACTTACAATGGCGACATTTAATTTTCTACGAAACATTTCCCATGAATTTTAGGCATTTTGTTGTGTAAGGGTTATGGCTCACTCGTATTAAAATTCAATATGAATTGTAGGCCGTATCCTGTAACAGTGTCTACCTGTATGGTATCAAAATATATGGACATATAGCTAGGTAGAAACGAGCGAGATTGGAGTTGATATAGTGTATATATCTACGGTAACCTGATAGATGATGATACTGGATGTGCGTAGGATATCAGCAGATAGCTAGATTTATTACCTAATAATACTTATTAGATCATCGTTTCCGTTCAAACACGCATCACAAACGGCAATCCGGAGAATGACACCAAGAAACCCTATCGATATGTTCAATTTTTATGAGATCCAAAACCAAAATATTGAACAATATATCGAGTAAGTCAAATAACGTCTTACTTCAACATTGGCTCAAATCCATGGAGTTGGGACGTTGTTGAAGTCAGATTGCAGAATCCGCTAGATGGTGACATGTACACATGGTCATAGGCAACAGCCAAGAGAGGCTGCAAAGAGGTGATATCTTGTCTCACTCACTTTATCCAGACAACAGTGCCTCGGAGTGTAACACACTTAGATCTATTCAGCGACGGGTGCAGTGGACAGAACCACAACCACACTATGATACGATATCTGTTCACACGTGTCTACCTAAATCGGATTCAAAGCATTGACTTCCATCTGCCCATACGCGGACATTCCTTCTTGCCATGCGATTCTTACTTTGCTGTTATAGAGAGGATGGAACTTAAAAAAAGACACAGTGGAAATGTTCACAGACCGGCAAGCAAGGTTGCATTGACGGGTGGCATGGTACAGGAATACAAGACCACTTTGACATGTTTTATAAAACGGTTACTAAGAAGAAAGACAAGTTCAAACTCGGCGATTATAAGCGATTCCGCTTCACAAGCGGTCACAAACTACATGAATGTGCTTCAAAATTAATGTCTGCCGTTATCGAGTCACCATTCGCACTCTTGAAGCCAAATGCGGCACCAACCTTCCAAACAGCGCGGTACTACACAAGTATGGTACCAGTAATGAAAGCCAAACTTGAACATGTGAAGTCGCTTTAAAAGTATCTCATTCAGCCGACCGTTAATTACAGTAATTAATTAAATGTCAACAACATTCCTAAACAACTTGGGGAAGCTGATGATGATGAGGAGGAGCACGATGAATTGTGACTTTCTCATCAACGTCGCCAGACTTGAGACTCACTTATCTAACCTGTCGATATCGACACTAGTTCTGTGCATCTTGACACTAAGTACTTCTGTTGCTTTTGTGCTTCAGTTTCACCAGATATATTTGTTTTTTTGAATATCTAATTCAAACAAATATATTCCCTCGTAATCGGATATTTTTGTATCGCCTGATAGACAATATTATAGGTGATGCCTTTTCTTTGTGGTGTGTGGTTTTTGCATGCGTGTATGTGTGTATATGCGCCTGTGTGTGCATCTATTTCTGTGCACAACAGCCGGGCATCAAAAATTAATCGTCCAATATCTTACTTCAACAATAGCCCAATTCCGTGACCTTTAACCTCAGCCACGCTCTAAACTATGACACTTACATAACTGAAAAATGGTAACAGTATGCACACAATTAACAACCACAGAGAACATGGTGTCGTTTAAACATTGTATCCTGAAACGAAATAGTTTTTCCCTCCTACAAAAAATTATAGTCGGTGGAATTGGGCTATTGTTGAAGTCAGGTATTCAATTACAATGACCATGATTTGATGCTCTCGTCGTCATTATAATTATTATGTTTTACGAAAGATTGAAATGCATTTCTTCTGGTACGCCTATCAAGTATACACAAATTCAAAAACACTACATTCGGTATCCTAAGAGATACCGGATACTTGTAAAACCCAAAATGACATGTACAAGAATATACACAAAGTTTGTATTCATAGAGACCAACTAAACAAAAACGGGGCGGTATACGTTTTTGCTTCTTAAAACACACAAATGACTTCTTAAAAAATAGCCACCATCACCAGTACCCTGTGCATCGACATTCAACTTAATTATTAATTAGTCTCTATGAATGCAAACCTTGGTTCCATTGTTGTGCCTGTTTTTCTTGGTTATACACTGTATGTACCCAGGTGCTCATCATCTGGTGTAGTCCATCCGACACACTGCGCAGTTCAAACACAACAATGGTGGCTTGAGCGTACACTGAAAATACTACGGTAGTGTTTTGACATGAAAAGGTGAACAAAATCGAACACAACATCTGCCAGTGAACTCGATTCCATACACACACACACACACACACACACACACACACACACACACACACACACACACACACACACACACACACACACACACACACACACACACACACACACACAAACACACATACACGCACTCAATAAACTATATATTTTACAGTTGTATCTGAAATAATACGTTAAATTTGTACTGTTAAATGCTGTCAGCTGTCCAGTGAAATGTCTTGGTCAAGTATGCTTATTGGTTAATAATGCTAGACAGTGTCAAGCTGTAAAGACCTTTCTGTTATAACTTTATTTCCGTGTATCACTTTGCTACATAATAATATTGCTGCATAGCGTTGCAAACAAGGCAGCTGTCGACGTTGGTGTGTCGACAATGTTAGCGACTAATGGCTGTCCATATTGAGCTGGTATCACAAAACAGTGATCGATGAATTACGAACAAACACAAATAAAAGGACGGTATGTTGACTGTCAAAAAGTCAAAGTGTACTTTATAATCTTGGTACCTGCCATTCATTGAGTTCCATAGTTTGGTCCATAGACAATTAATGCCGTTACAATTATGGTGGTTGAATCGCGGGTTCGTAAAAATGTATTTATCTTCGTGTACAGTGTATTTTGACATGTTTAAGAAATAACCTTTGAATACTCGATGGCAATTAATTGTTATGCGCTTCATACATAAATATTATAAATTATACCAAATCAGTAAACTTAAAAACGCATGTTTTATAAAAACAGTGGAGTTGTGTGGTCGCATCGCTGTTAGTTGTGCATAATCAGTATGACCCTTTCTCTAACATATTTAGACAATGGAAATTTGTACGATAAGAATTTCGCCACATTTCCAGACAATGCAATGAATACGTCAAGAACACAGTGCAATATAACACATACATACAATGGCAGTCAATTAATTTACTGCAATTTTACATAATACCAACATATATTGATGGTGTTACGAACATGTGCACCCGTGTGATGACCAAGGAGCTTATATTTAGACAGGAGGCTTCACTGAGCGAGATCATGACAGTTTTAAACTTAAATAATAATTTGTTAATTCCTAGTAGGGCCAACAATGCGTCCAAGGTAGCGCCTCAAGACGGCTCCGAAATACTGTATTGGAATAAGCCGCAAGAATACTACTAGACTAGGTACAGCAGATCTATAAACCATGCAAACATCAGCGAGTCTTATTCTTGTACCTGGTGAAATAATACATGGACGATCATTCCAGTATATTAAAAACAATACGTGTCCCTTTACTCTACCCTGAGGCATTCCGGATACACCTCTTCATTATCAGAAAATTCACCAGTTACCAATACACGTTGACTTCGACCCACCAAGAATGATATTATCCAGTTTTGAACATGTTCTATTTATGCCGTAATAATTCAACTTATTTATTAGTCCATGAAGTCGTACAACATGAACTTCTTTAGAATAATAAAGAACAACAATATCCACGAGTCGATTCTGATTATGTAAATGTGTAATGTCACTTGATGTTAATAATATTTGTGTTTCATGTGAATGTTTCTTCCTGAAACCCTACTGAAGAGGAGACAATATCAATATTATAGTAATCAAACAGATGTTGACGAGTATGTGAACAAATCACGTGTTCCATTATGTTTTAAACAACTCAAATTAGCTATACAAATCTGTAATTGGTTGGATCACAATTTACACCTTTCTTGTTTATTAGTGTGATACAGTTCGTACGCCATTCAGCTGGTATTTCACAAGAATGCAGAGATTTTATGAAGAAACAATAAAAAGGAGCCAGTTCAGAAGCACGTTCTTTTAATATTATACGTGGAATCGTATCCCGACCACCTGATTTACTAGGGTGTATTTCACGGAATAGCTTTTCAATACCCACCCCAATAAATATGGTAGTATCAATATCAATCTGTAACGAGAGTTTTTATCCGCCATTTGGGGGGATGGCATGTGCGTAAGTGTATGTATAATGGCTTGACGCACCCCCAGAAAGGCGGATTAACTGCACCATTGACGTACTTTTTTAATACTGCGTGTACTTGTTTTCGTTCACTGGTGCTTATGATGACATATGACATACTAGAATGTGCATTCGTTTTGCAGTCGACAGAGAACCGAGGTATACTACTTACCAGAGACGGATGGCGTAGCATATTGTGCTGGTAACGATGATCAAGTACTAACTACCACACTGTTATTTAACGTAGTCCACGGGTTCTTAACCCCCTGGGACGTGACCCACATTTGGGTCGCCAAGTAATATTGAGGGGGTTGCCAAGAGTTTCTCGTGGTAGTTCGAACTTTCATTTTGTGACCCGCTTGCCCGTACCAGGTACTTGCGATACAAATACATTTATTCCAGATATTGCATAAATTAGAAACGCTGTATGATATACTAGGAATAAAATTAATATTCTCATCCGTTCATCATACATTTTGTATATGCTATGTTTTCATGACATTTGACAAGTTAATTGATGGAAGACGTTAGTTGCAATTTTAGTCCAGCTATTGGTATACGGGTCGGGGCTAAAACGTTTTAAGGATCGCTGTTACAAAATTCGTTAAACGCATAACATTTGCAGTGCAAAGCGGGACTAATATATAAAAATGCTTCTATCTTTATAACATGATGCAAAACATCATATTTTTATGTATTGCAATTTAATTGTATTTGCATTTAAATTGACATTAAGTGCAGTAAATACACATACATAACGTCAATTTAAATATAAATTTACAGATTTTACTGGCCACCAGTAATTTCGTTGTTTTCATACTAGATAAGTGTGCATGGTAAAGGGTGTTATTTTAAAGTTAAAGAACGGTGAGGTTAGAAAATAAGTTAAATGTTTCAAATCAGCAATGCAAAGGTTATTAAAAATAAAAATCGTTTCTTTACAACATAATTGGCAGCAGCAGGGACGCATGATTTGAGCATCGGGTCGGAACTTACGCGTTACGTGACATTGCTCTGCACGGTGGAGCTGCCAAATGCGTACGTCACACCTTATGTAGGTTAGAGTCATTTAGCTGCCATGACCGTGGGAGTACAAAAAACAAAGTGACAACTCATGAACTAAGTCAAATGGTTTAATTTGGCATTCTAACATAATGAGATGACTAATGATATACAGTTAAATGCACGTGCAATAGCATGTCAATGTATATGAACCTCAAGAATCGATTGTGTTGAAAAGAAATAAATCCAAGGAAGGAATCATCTTATTAAACGAGTTGCATTGCCGTCTGTATGGAGACAAAGCGTTACTTGATGTCTGATTAGTGCAACATGCCTGCCACAGTTACCCAACCGTTTACCAAGAGAACGACCGTGGGTCCGAGTAAATTGAGAACACACAACAATATATGATCGACCATCTTAAGAAGTATCGTATATTTAACCAGCTTGTTCTGAAGTAAACAATTTGCTTGAGACCTAAGAAGGAGAACGTTTCATTAAAAAAAATTAGAATTGCCGTTGCTACTAGTTGAATCAACTAACGATGCATATGTTGTCGTAATTTGTTGATTTAATGTTTGCTTTTAAATAACCTGCCAACAGATGAAAGATCACAATTGCCTATTGGGGACATCTATTTTGCTTGTACTGGTGTGCAACATAAACTGTTACCAACTTAATATAACGTGCACAATACGTAAATTTGTATGCACATCAATTATATAAAAAAGGGGATGATGTTCTCTCGAATCTCGATCCTTCAACGCTGGCTTATAATTATGTCACGCCACCGTGTTCCATACATCTCTCACTGTAAGCTTTTGTGATCACTCAGCTGTATCACATGCAACAACGCGTGGTGAAAACTTCCACAGACGACGTCAATGGGTCCGAGTAAATTTAGGGCGTAAATAGTAATACGACGCCATCGTAACCCAACAAACACATGGTATACATAGATCGTGCACACATACACATATGCACACATGCACAGACGCAAACACGCACACACGCACACACGCACTCACACTCACACGCACACGCGCACACGCGCACACGCGCACACGCGCGCACGCATACACGCATACATGCATACATACATACATACATACATACATACATACATACATATATACATACATACATACATACTTACATACATACATACATACATACATACATACATACATACATACATACATACATATCTATACACATACATGTACACGCACTCAATAAAGTATATATTTTATAGTTGTAACTTAAATAATACGTTAAATTTGTATTGTTAAATGCTTACAGCTGTCCAATGAAATGTCCTTTTCAAAATGAGTATGCGGATTAGTTAATAATCCCAGACAGTATCAAGCAGTAAGGACCTTTACAGTATAAATTTGTTTGCGTGTGCCGCTTTGCTGCATAATTATATTGCTGCATGTATTGTATTGCAAACAAGGCAGCTGTCGACATTTGTGTGTGTACAATATTGACGAGTACTGGCTGTCCATATTGAGCTGGTATCACATGAACAAAAAAGTGTTCGATGACTTACGCATAGATAATCTAAAAAGGACGGTATGACTGTCAAAAAGTCAAAAAGCGTTTATTCATAGTTACCATACAAATTAGATGTACAAATGAAAAATACAAATCATATTGGTGAAACATTCGAAAAGAGAAGCAATGAAGTAGAAATACTGATAATATTAGCATCATTAGTGATGCAGACGTGGCAGGCATTACTTATGTTTTTGGTGGTTATTATGAAACTGAATAATGTGAAATTATATCTGCTGATAATAAATTTCAAATAAGTGTTTGCAGTAGAGTGCCATATAATGATGACGTGAACTAATATTGGTACCTGACATTCACTGAGTTCGGCAGTTTGGTCCGTAGACATCTAAGGCAGTAAACCTTCTGGTGGTTGATGCGCGGGTTCGTGAAAACTGATTTTATCTTCGTGTGCACTGTGTTTTGACATGTTTAACAAATAAACTTTGAATATTCGACGGCAAATAATTGTTATGCGCTTGATACATATTTATTAATAGTAATATTAAAAATTGTGCCAAACCGGTAAACTTTAAAATGCGAGTTTTGTAAAACAGTGGAGTTGTGTGGTCGCATCGCTGTGCGTTGTGCATAACCATAGTGACCTTTTCTGTAACATATTTAGACAATGCAAATTTGTACGATAGGTATTTCGCCACATATCCACACAATGCACTAAATACGGCAAGAACACAGTGCAATATAACGTACACATACAATGGCAGTCAATTGATTTGCTGCAACTTTACATAATATCAACACATATCGATGGTGTTACAAAGGTGTGCATCCATGTGTTGACTAAGGAGCCTACATTTAGACAGGAGGCGTCACTGAGCGAGATCATAACAGTCTTAGTCTTAAATAATAATCTGTTAATTCCTAGCTGGGGTAACAATGCGCCCAGTGTAGCGCCTCTAGACTGCTCGGAAATGCTGTACTGTAGTAGGCCGCAAGAATACCACTAGAATAGATACATTGATCAACTCTGCTATAGTTTTTAAAATAATATATTTAGCCAAAGCAGTTTAATTGCAACTAGTTATACTTATTTTATTATTAAATATAATGTCCCTATCTTCACCTATCGATGATCCTGCTTGTGTGGTTTTCTTATTTTTATAACCAAATTCTGATAATTTTACTGATAATTCACCATTGTTTACAAAAAAAAATTTTTTAAAGTTAAACACAAAATACGCCGCCGATCTTGCAATTGTGCCTTTTTTATGATGGTTGATGAATATTCCTTTCCAGCCCTGACTTCTGAAAATTATGCAAATGTTTACATTTTTGTACATAGCCACTAATATTTATACATCCAAGCTTTTGGTGTCCCTACTTGAACACTTCGGAAATTTGTTTGGACCAATCTAATTCATTTCCTAAAATAACCCCAAATCTGTTGTATCATTAACTTCCTTAAGAATCTGCCCACTCATGTATTAAAACGATGTAAATGAAGACAGCAGTTGTGCTCATTATATTGCATTTTGAAATATTAAATTTATTTCCCTTTTAACACTCCATTTCACTTTAACAAAGCTGTATAATTCTGTTTGCAATATTAGTTGATCTTGTAAAGACTAAACAGATCTATTAACCGTGCAATTATCTGTGAGTCTTACTCTTGTACCTGGTGAAATAATACTGTGAAGATCATTATAGTATATTAAAAACAATAAGAGTCCCATTACTGTACCCTGAGGCATTCCGGGTACTTCATCTTTATTATCAGAACATTCACCATTTACATATTCACGTTGACTTCGACCCACTAAGAATTATATTACCCAGTTATGAACATTTTCTATTTATACCGTAATAATTCAACTTATTTATCAGTCTATGATGTCGTACAACGTAAACCTCTAGAATAATAAAGAATAACAATATTCACTAGTCGATTATGATCATGTAAATGTGTAATGTCACTTGATGTTAATAATATTTGTGTTTCATATGGATATTTCTGCCTGAAACCCTACTGTAGAGGAGACAGTGTCAATATTATAGTGATCATACATATGTTGACGAATATGTGAACAAATCACTGGTTCAATTATTTTGGAAATAAATCATATTAGCGACACAGGTCTGTAATCGGTTGGATCACATTTTACATCATTCTTGTATATTGGTGTGATCCAGTAGCAACCGCCTCCTGGCAGCAGACATATTCAGTTCTTGTTCCTGGACAAGGAGATCGCTGCGGCATTTTCCACACCGACACCAGTCAATTTCATCTCGGCATGGCATGCGCCTCGACATTTCGACTGCCCGTGGGCCTTCCTGTTCGTGCCCACCGGCACCCGCCTCTGCCGTATCTTCCATTGTTTTTGTGGTTCAAACCGGTAACCAGCTGCTTTGAAATCGATTTGGTTTTCGTTGTCTTCCGAAGAATTGGAAAGCCATCTTATTTACACAGTCACAGCGCATGCGCACATAGTTTAATTGGTAAACTTACCATAGCGCCACCTAACGGAGTTGGGAACAAATAGTACGCAGAAAAGTTACGACAGTGTGACGTCACTTTCTTCTAACAATGGCGTAGTCCATAGAAATTCGGTAGTTGCGTGTTCAAAAATATTTTCCTGGTAAACCGCTGACGTTAAAAATGTGATTGTAGTTGGAAATTGTTAGTTTGTATTAACTCTTTTAGATGCTTAACACCAAAACGTTGCCTTTTGTTTTCCTTTAAGTACGCTTCATGAAACCGGCCCCAGGTATGTCAAGCTGCCTAGGTAAATACTACAACAGCCCGCTTCCATGGCTTCTCTGAGCTCATTTTGGACATCAAAGCTGATTCTGCTCCCCTTTGCTGGAGTAAAGGAGCCACATAGTGAATGCAACAAGCTGATGACGCCAGGCTTGGCTCAATTGCAATTTGATAGGCCCGCGTACACGCAATGACACCGACGCGATGACATTTTATTCAGAGAAATTATGGATTCCCTTTGACCAGCCCGTAAGCAACAGGTTGACTATGAATGGTTCGGTCCAAATTAACTGACCGTTATACGCAATAGACAGGTTACCGTTATGGACAGGTAGTGGGCAGTGCAAACTAATAGGAAGTCATTCGGGACTTTCAAAAGTGACCATTATGGACAGGTGGCCGCTACGACAGGTTTTACTGTATTAAATTGTTATCATTATAATGTTAGTGGTAGTTTATTGTATTATTACATAGGCATATTGATAGTACCGTTGTTTACATATAGTTACACACAGTTATACACTAGTGAACACGTGCATTATACTACCTGTATATATTATATAGCCACTGCTGTGTCAAAATAAGTTTTACGTAAATAGGAGTTTAAATGAGATCTCAAAAAGTTCCGCAGATTATTAACAGGAACAAAAATAGGTAATTATTGTTGACATATTGCCAACCCTTGCCTAGGTCTAGGACTAGGCGCTTACCTTGGCTTAGCAGTCCAAGTATACAATTGACAGACGTTTCATTAGACATTGTGTTGTGCTGGTTTGGATTAATGATCTGTTACCGTCCGAGGTGATCGCAGGCATTCGCAGCACAACATATAGTAAAATAGCATTCTGAAGAATTCATCCACTGCGTAGTCTTTGAAGAGTGTCAGTTTGTATTTCACTGTTATGGTCTTCAACTTAAGTGTTATTCTTTGAAATTCGGCCGCGTCGTGACAGCCCATCTGATTAGACTGTTCTATAGCCAATATCCCAAATTTCCACTCATCGTGTGTCCATTTTGTTCCTTGTTCTTCACATTGCACGGTGCCTGTGAAATAGGCTCACAAATTAATTAGTATGCGGATGTGGTATTGTTTACGTTTATCCACGTCTAACCGGAAGTAATCGAAGCTCCACGGAGAAAAGACATGTGCAGTAAGACATGTAGTGTGAATTCTACATATCTATGGCATATGCAATAACCATCAGTCGACTATCCAAATATGTTAAAACGACCACAATTGGTTGAGTTCACGAACTGAAATGTAAGCCAGTTTAAATGTCAAATTAATTACAACTTTTTGTCGATGGATTACCGTGATAATCACAATGGGCTTCCGTCACTTATAATACACCAGGTGGCGCGCATAGTCAACGCGGGTAATCGCCGCCGGCTGTCAGTACACAAAGTTCGCGGAACTGTCTCGCTACCGTTACGTTGTTATCTCCCTGTTAATTAATAGAAGTTTGTTTGGTGAAATGCCGCGTGGCTACGAAGAATGGAGCTTGTTGCAACTAAAGGCCGAGTTACACCGAAGAAGGGCCAAAGTTAGCGGCCGAAAAAAGGAGTTAGTAGCAAGGTGCGTATAACAATTAGCTGATGAGCGATAATAGGTACCTATGTAACTTGTTGTTAAATGCAATATTGGTTGTAAAACAAGTGAGTTTAACTCAATCTTATTATATCAGTTAAACTTAGACGTATTTTGTTAACATCTTTTCCAATGCATTGACACTTGCCTAGGAATTGCCTTTGTATCAACGTAAAATACTGAATTTGTTAGTTACGTAGCCTGCACAGCAGCATGTAACATGCAATGACAGCGAGTGTAGGTGCCAGTTCGGTTGTTTTGAAATAACTAGGTTCTGATTTGGATATATGTGATTGTTATTAAATTAATGTTTAATTATAATGGTAACTCATAATATGTTCTTATAAAATATTGCAACAACCAAGAGGGTCAGGACATTCAACCAGAATACTGCATGCAAACACCTAATCCGGAATCTTACAAGAACTTGCATACAGGTATGCATGACGTTGTTCCAAAGGTGATCATGGAACGCATATCAAGCTTTCTGGCACCACTCGCCAAGTCCTTTGATGAAAAATGCAAAGGCTTGTATCGTGAAAGGTGAGTTGCTCTTCAATTTAATTATTGTTGTGCTTCCTTCTGCTTGTTCTTATTTTACAGCATATTGTAGGTTTTGTGGGTGTTTCTTCCTCATTATGTCATATTTGTTGCAGGTTCATGCGCAGTCTGCGCATTTCAACTGCTGCGCCCAACGTTGCTGTGCAGTCTTCTGTCTGGGCGGAGATGCGGAACTTCAACTCCTTTTATAAGCTCTGGAATTTCTACTCACTGCACTTGGTGTCGAAGGAGTGCTCCAACTAAAGATGTGTGGCACAGCTGTCTTTTTAAGTCGCCTTTGCAATGGTGTAGTACCTAAACAGGCGCATGAATAATTACTGTACATTTGGAGTGAATTTTATTATACACCAGCATATATAATTGATTCTAATCATGTTATTGTGCATTAATTACAAGTCTGCATGAAAAACATTTGATTTCTTGTACGATTGTATCTACATAAATAAATACCACATATCAACATGTTATCAGTCATTTGATACTTTAATTAATAATGTTATTTATTCAATTATGTGTATGCTTTTAGGTCTACTTGATTTTCCTTTATTAAATTATTTATTTTGGCTATTTATTTCCATATACACTTTCAGTTGTATTGCCGGCTTATTTTTAGTATTTTAGCAATTCCATATCATTGCATATTAATTTCAGACAACTGTCCATGCCAAAGCCATAGAGAATAAAACAGTACATACTTCATTAAGATATAATGTATGGCACTTTATAGAGATGGTTTATTGCAAAAAGATAACTTTTTAATAACAAATTATATTTTATTATAAGCATTATATACGTATACATACCACAAGTAGTAATCGACATAATCGTTTTCATCGAAGTGAGCTCGACAAACAACACTGTTCTTTGACGGCTTCCATTTGTCACGCCTAACAACTGCTATCCATTGCTGGACGCGACTTCGTTGACTCCACGGGAATTAATAGTCTCCTTTGTTAGTGCAATGCGGCACACAACACTCAGTGTGCATTGTATAACGGTGCTTTGAGGCGGTTTTAGTAAGTCTATTCAAGCGCAGTCGAGTGGAAACAATGGGGTCAAGTGACTTCCGGGCAAGTTTCTTACCAGAGTTGTTTACGCGTGCCATCTGGCGACTAATCAATAATGACGGTTCCCCAATATGGGCTTCCGTCACTTATAATACACCAGGTGGCGCGCATAGACAACGCGGGTAATCGTCGCCGGCTGTCAGTACACAAAGTTCGCGGAACTGTCTCGCTACCGTTACGTTGTTGTCTCCCTGTTAATTAATAGAAGTTTGTTTGGTGAAATGCCGCGTGGCTACGAAGAATGGAGCATGTTGCAACTAAAGGCCGAGTTAAACCGAAGAAGGGCCAAAGTTAGCGGCCGAAAAAAGGAGCTAGTAGCAAGGTGCGTATAACAATTAGCTGATGAGCGATAATAGGTACCTATGTAAGTTGTTGTTAAATGCAATATTGGTTGTAAAACAAGTGAGTTTAACTCAATCTTATTATATCAGTTAAACTTAGACGTATTTTATTTAAATCTTTTCCAATGCATTGACACTTGCCTAGGAATTGCCTTTGTATCAACGTAAAATACTGAATTTGCTAGTTACGTAGCCTGCACAGCAGCATGTGGCATGCAATGGCAGCGAGTGTAGGTGCCAGTTCGGTTGTGAAATAACTAGGTTCTGATTTGGATATCTGTGATTGTTATTAAATACATTTTTAATTATAATGGTAACTCATAATATGTTCTTATAAAATATTAAGATTTCATACTATTTGCAGATTGGTATTTATGGATTGCAACAAGCAAGAGGGTCAGGACATTCAACCAGAATACTGCATGCAAACACCTAAAATGAAACGCATATCAAGCTTTCTGGCACCACTCGCCAAGTCCTTTGATGAAAAATGTTTGTTCATAGCTCATGTTTAGCTGAGCAACCAGACTGGGGACTGTTTAAAATAAAATTATGTTGCTATAGGCAGGGATCAATATGAGGGTCAATTACATGTATATCAGACTTGCCGTTAGCACACTTTGTAGTGAATATTTGTTTATATCCAATTTTGCGCCTGTTTATATCCAATTTTGCGCCTGTTTATATCAAATTTTTAACCCTGTCAATATCCAATGTTGACCCTGTTTATATCCAATTTTGCGCCTGTTTATATCCAATGTTACGCCTGTTTGTATCAAATGTTGAGCCTCTTTATATACAATGTTGAGCCTGTTTATATCCAATGTTGAGCCTGTTTATATCCAATGTTGCGCCTGTTTGTATCCAATGTTGAGTCGGTTATATCCAAAGTTGAGCCAGAAATATGAATATGTTTGTGACTTCTGTTCTTGATAGACAATCTACTCATAAATAAGATTAATATAACTTTTATGTGTTGATATTGTACTATTTACAGTCACTCATAACCGAGTCATAATTATGAGTATGACTCAACCGATGAGGGTAGACACTAATAACTGAGTCATATGAGTATGACTCAACCCGGATGAAGTCTGTCTGGAGTAATCCTTCCATGGACCCCCACAAAGTCCCCCAATCAACAAACATTCCATCACTTCCGCTAGTGATTTCTCTCACAAACACGTTGTCTTTGACAACAGTTGTTCACGTGATTCTGTGAGTATGATACTGAACTCTGTCATATTTCACTGGAACAACAATCTTCTCTTTGATGTCCACTGCACGTGTGACTTGATGACACAGTTGTCACACACTGGCCTCTTGCTTGTTGGGTCTCTGGAAAATAAACACAATACAATAAATACAATATATGGAAATATACGTTCTGTGCACTATTCACTTGCTAACCCAGTTCTTCTTTGGAAACCCAAGGAGCCTCGGAGACATGACATGGCTCTGTGAGACACCATTCAGAGGGACACTGGTCTCAGTGAGACTTGTCTGGCTGCCACAATGTCAGACAGAACACAGTGGAAACAATCATTATGAACGTCTCCATGTTAAGTGGATGACATAAAAAGTATTCACTTGGTTTGTCCTGTTTGCTCTGTGGGACCACAGGCCATCGACCACATGTGGTCCCCTGATGTTGTCTCTTTCTCATAATTTCCTCAAGTTTTCTCCCAATGTAACCTATCTTCTTCTTTTCTTGTTCCCTGTTTATGAGCCTTCCTCTTCTACTCCTCCTTTGGGGGTTCCTTGTGGGTGATTGTTAGGTGATGTTTCGTGATGGTATGTGCCCTAAGGAACCCTTTTCTGGCTTTATTTCAGTTCCTACAGGTTTGGTCATTTACCATGGAATGGTGTCGGAGACCTAGTCTCAACATTTAAGATGTATGATTATGTGCAGACAAGTGCCAGCACTCTAACAAGCTAGAGAAGGCGAAGAAGAATACTGACCAGTGCAATGCTAGACTTAGTCCAGCTATGACAGTATAATGCTAACTACTTAAATTATAGCTTGTTGGCAATGTGAGTATGCTGAGTTAGTTTTAAATGTTATAAGCAACCAGACTGGGGACTGTTTAAAATAAAATTATGTCAAGCTATAAGATAATCATTAGCTTATATATGCCTGTCTCTCCCCGTCTCCTTCTCCATCTACCTCTTCCTCTCATTCTCTCTCTCTCTCTCTCTCTCTCCTCTCTCTCTCTCTCTCTCTCTCTCTCTCTCACACACACAATCTCTCTCTCGCTCTCTCTCACTCTCTCTCTCTCTCTCTCTCTCTCTCTCTCAATCTCTCTCTCTCTCTCTCTCTCTCTCTCTCTCTCTCTCTCTCTCTCTCTCTCTCTCACACACACACACACACACTCTCTCTCTCTCTCTCTCTCTCTCTCCCTTTCC